>CM037873.1:53384148-53806513 GCA_021292105.1 Anadara kagoshimensis | reverse complement strand
ATTAAATACTTCATAAGGAGTAAAACTGCTGTCGTTTGTGTTTGGTGCTTGGAATTCTTTAAATCTACCTTTCCCTTTAAAAATAAAATAGATATGCCTGTGTCAAGTTTTGTGATTGAATAAATGCCACGTATTACATTTTCTTTAAAGTTTGCAGATTTAATTTCTTAAATAATCCTTAATAAGTTGATACTCCTTTAAAATAATCAATTTTGCGACAGAAAGTCCATTTCATAAATAAACACTTAAAACTAAACGATAAGCAACATAAATTATTTCTTGATATGTCTGATAAATGAAGAAGAATATACACGTACTTTAACTGAAAAACAACTAAAACGAACCAAAATATGAACAATACACGTTGATTACAAAAACATGAAAAAGGGCAAAATAGATGACTAAATAGATGACTTTCAAGCAACCCAATTACTTTACTAATATCAATACGAAAATTGAAAAAAATACCAGTATTACTACGAAAATTGAAAACAAACATTATTTTACCAATAGCAATACGAAGAGTTACAAGAAGTATTATGTCTTACTTTACCAAACAATTGACGTATCGCCGACCACGCCCACAATGTTCCGACATGCTTGAATTAGGCGCAAAAAGAATGAAAACTCGGCCTGATTTGTGCCGTTTAATGACGTCACTGACACTAGTACGTCATTAGTTGCCTTGACGCTGCTTTGGTACCGTGATGGCGGCCTTTGTCGGAACATTGTGGGCGTGGCCGGCGATCCGTCAATTATCCAAACCGCTACACGTATATACACTATAAGCGTATCTATTTTTTACTCTTAGCGTTTGTATTGTCAGTGTGCTCATTTGATATAAGTCAGCCAAGAAAATATTTAAAATTTAATTCAAGATGTCACTGTTCTTATGAAAGACGAACACATGAAAGAAATAAGAAAACAAACATATTGATACACATACCATTTATCAATATCGAATCTGGGAAAAATGGTATGCCAGCATGGTAAAAGCTGTTAAATCTATTAATAGTTAATTCGTTGTACCAGCTATTTATGAAAACGGTGTGTTCGGGAAGGTCAAAATCATACAGTCCTTGGTGTACATCCGTCGGCTCTCTAACAATGAAGGCACCAAACAATCCATCTGCTCTCTGAACTCCAGTATGTGAATGCCAGAAATGAGTTCCTTCGTCTACCACCTTAAACCTGCATTTTAAGAGTCATGTTAAGCAAATTAGATTTTCACGAACTACTCTAGGAACAGAACTTTGATAAGAACGTAATATAGTCATAGCGTATAGAAACTACTGAACTGTAAAAAAAACCTGTTCAAACAAGAAGATGTCGAGCCAAATATTACGAAAGTAAGATAAGAAAGGTAACATTACTATCGTATCGTTCTACCTAAACTAGACATCTACCAGCTGTCATTTTTAGCAGTTTAGTTTATTCATAAAGGAAGACTGTGATTCGTCCTAAAGCTAGATAAACCATGAACGAGTTACATTTTTGTTAATAGGATTCACATACGTATCTCGTGATACCCGTTAATGTCTGTGCGTAACTTGTTTTCATTTGTTGTTGATAGCGGAGTACTGTATTACTCACTTATATTGGAAGCTGCTTCCCTTTGGTATTGGGCACTGTGTTATCATGTCGACACCATCCATGTGTTGGTAACCTATCTGTCGTAGTCCGTGCCAATGTATAGAAAGTCCTTCCCCGGTCTCCATCCTGTTTAACACATCTACCTGAACAGTATCCCCTTTACAGACCTGAAAATGAGCAAACAGCGAATAAAGGTTAGAACTTTAATTTGTGGCAAGGGTAAAAAAGTCCACCACTTCAACCTCTGGAACCTTCGTTATCGCCACCAAAGGAAGATAACAAACCACAGAAGCCATCAACATTCTAACGTAATTCAATAAACATAATTATCTTATGATTTTGAAAAATTAGGGTTTTAATAAGTAACAGGTCACAAAACTTTTTTCAAAATGTTTCCTCAACAATGTAATTATTTTTATATCTCTTAACGTCTATATTGATATCGATACCTGAAACTATAAATTACATATTATTATAGTTCAAATAGCCACATTTTTTATATTGTCTTGAAAGCAATATAATAGGCAATCTTTTCAAATATTTGTGTTAGAGTGCTACTTTATTTAAAAGAAAAGAAACTCGACCTTAAACCGTGATAGAGATAATGTGAGATACTAGTTGCTACACTTTGTGAATGTAAACAGGTTTTAAACATCAAAAATGAATTGTGATTTTTAACGCACCAAAGTATGTTTTGTAGATTGCTGGGAAATGATTAGGAGTAAAACTTTCTTCTATACCATCTACAAAACTAAATTTCCTGCAAGTTAAAATTTGAAATTTCTTAACAACTAAGGTATACTCCCTCATGCAAAGCATTTCCTTAACTGAATTTGGTAAAAAATATATTTTGGTCTTTTGGGTAGCTTTTCAACATCTTCAAAATAATTTTGATTTCATAATTTTGGTCCAAGCACTACTGATGAGGAATTGTATTCCGAAACGACCCTCTAGTGCTGTAAAATTAAAACTGGTATAATATGTAACATATACACTTATCGATAGATAGTCAATGCAACTAAGTACATAAAACAACAAGCAAAAACAAATCAAACACAAACATACAAAACAACATTTAAACAAGAGACAAACGCTGTTGGAATATCTTGTTTAACCTAATTTGTCAGTTTCAAAGTTTTTACTTTGCTTTGGGATTGTGATTTGGACATGTATAGATTAGTATGTTTTTGTTACTACAATATTACAACTTTATAAATACCACTTTTGGACGGATACTGGATTTAAAGAAAAGATAGTAACGAGTTGTTTTATAAGAAACTATTAGAGAGGCAACTAGTCTACCCTGTCAAATAAAACAAAACAAAAACAGGTGCCTGTTATATAGTTTCTGTTGCCGTAAGTAACATGAATATGTTTATAATGGTGTTGAACAAACGGATGTTATACATTGTATTAAAAACGGAACAGTTTCGTCTTGCAATTGCTATGAGAACATCAAGGAACAGTCAAAAAATAGATATACCTCTGCATTTTAATTAGATACCAACTTGGTAACAGCCAATGCAATCACAAACACGAAACAATCCATGCTAATGATAGACACAACCAAACAAGGCAAAGCAAGAAAAAAGAGAAATATATCGGGTCACTGATATCTTTATATTTAGCATTTTTACATACGTGAATGGCGGGTCCAGGTAGCATTCTATTGGCTACAACAATGGCACGTGGCATACCATTAGCCGCAACACAATGTGGACGCTGGCAGTCTGTTGTGTTGTACGGACAGTTATAGCAAGCTTTAGACAGGGTATAGTAGTACTCCACTGTGAAATTATATTTACACGTCATGACGTCATTATCACGACACTTTCTCATACAGGGGTGGTCTTTGTAGTCTAAAAATGAAATGGGGAATCAAAATTAAAACAAAAAACGTTAAAACGTGTGATTTGACTACTATGGGAATGACTTTATATGAACGAAGCGAATGACTACTATAATTTCATGAACAATCTAAAAGTTTAGTTTTCTCATCTTTGCCATTTAAAAAGATTTGAATTTATAAATGTTTAATTTTTGTTTGCGAATGTGATGTTATGAAAACATCCCGTTAGAGTTTCAATAGATTGATTAAATTAACTACATCTTTGCCGTCATCATAATATTGTTGCTTAGTATGACGTGTCTGTATCTAAGATTACCCTGGTCATATTTGATTTAATTTAATTTCATGTTCCAATCTGATTACATGGGTGGCAAGTTTACCAGCTTAACTGGATATTTGTACCCTTCTGGAGCACCAGTTTCTAAAGTTTATGCCTCTCTGATTACAAAAGTAGCAGGTTTACCAGCTAAACAGGAGGTGTTTACCCTTCCGACAAACAGGTTTCTACCTTTCTGATTACATAGGTGGCAGTTTGCGAGATAAACAGGAGTTGCTTATCTTCCCAGGGTTTTCAAAGTTTCTACTTTGCTCTGTGATTAGGATTTTGATATGGAGAGGCAGTTTTAGTTTTTTTTATTAACACAGACAACATGTACAGAGGAATATGAGAGGTCTAATATCGCAAATTCACGCTGGTTACGAGACGAGACTTACAGATCATGTCGCCATACTTACCTGATGTATCCATTCCCATACCAGATACCAGACCCATAATTAACACAACAAAAATACAGGAAACCACCTTCGACATTATCTGCAACGAATTGAACACATCCAGAGATTTTTTTTATTTCATTTCTAAACATTTATACATGTATGTCATTTGTTCACAACTCCAACAGAAGGATTTGTAAGCATTTGCATGCTTTGCAATGTATTAACGTATTGATCAACCAACTCTACCCAATTGATTTTTAAATCGCTATCACATGCAAATCACCAGTTTTCACAATTCTGGTCCAAGCACTACTGATGAAGAGTTGTAATTCCGAAACGGCCGTCTAGTGCTGTAAAATTAGCACTTGTATTATATGTAATTGCAGTGTCATAAACTACTATGAATTAATCAGCTTTACCAATTTCAAAGGCATTGTCATGACGGATTGCATATATATATATATATATACTTGTACTTAGTTTTATACTTAGCATCTAGCATATGTTTTATATTTTGCATTATTATTTTTTTTAATTACTACATGTAAAGAAATGTTATTTTGTATTAATAGTATGTAATCACTCATTTTGGAAGGCCTTATGTAAGATTGGCTCCGTCCAAATAAGCAACCCTAAAAAAATAAAGTCATTATTATTATTATTATTGCATCGATAGTGCCAATATTGAAATGGGGATAATAATCTTTGCACCTCGTAAACATGGTTTTTGGCTCAGTTTCCCTCCTATAACACTGGATTAAGATATACCTGGCCATATCAGAACGACGTGGAATCTGTCGATCAGATTACCGTCGCTGTATTACTGACAAAAAATCCACAAGATATGTACATGTATCAGAGAACTACTGATGACGAATTTTATTTCAGAACGGCTGAAAAATTAAAACAGGTTAATTACTTAAAAATTAACATACCTTTTTCTCGACCTTAAAATCAGACAAGGTTAGATTACGGGTGTATTGGTAGCATCTCTTCCTGTGTGTTTAGTAACGCAAAAAGTATATTATAAAAATTACATAACTTTAGCGTAACAATAGTAACCAAAAAACATACATTTACCTGACCTTAGTTTTTAAAGCTATTTAAAGATTTTTCAAATAAGGTATTATGTTTCAAGTCGTTTTCTAAGTATTCGGTGAAACGTAACGAGACATTTTTGCACTTTTCTTTCACAATAATAAAATTACATACATTATAACATTTTATAATACATACAATCTGGTTCACACATTAAAACATACCCATAAATATATAACTGTTCGTGCTTTTAATAAATATGTTTTATAAGTATTTGTTATGACATATATATATTTTTATATATAATACACATATCAATAATAAATTTGCAAATAAATAAATTAATAAAAAAAATAAATAAATAAATACGGAAGTTAACTATGACATTACATATACAAACGTATACATGTTGATTTAATAACAATAATAATATTAGTAATAATAATAATGGGACATTTGCTTTATTGAATGATAAGCAGAGCAGGTCTTAAAAGTGATTGGGTCAACCCTACCTACAATATTACTTGCAATGCTCATCATCCAACTAAAGCTTTGTTTGGTGACTAGAGGATAATAATAATAATAATAATAATAATAATAGTGGATTTCTGTTTTATTGAATGATGAGCAGAGCAGGTTTTAAAAGTGATTGGGTCACCCCTACCTACAAGTACCTGCAATGCTAATCATCCCCAACTAAAGTTTTATTTAGTGAATACAGTGCAGTAATAATAATAATAATGATAATTGTTACGTACATTAGGAAAATCAGTTACCGACATCCTTATGTTTACACGTTGGTGCAGTTACGTACATCTTGCTGAAAATTTTAAACGTCGATTACTGTTAAATGAGTGATATTGGCGTTTGGTCAACGCTTTAGATTTGTTTATAAAGCCCGAGGTCATCGCTACATTAATAGTAATATGTAGCTGCTTTAATGAGAGAAAACAAGGAAAATTAAACTCAATCATTTCCGCGTCCGCCATCTTAAGATGAGGGTAACTGCAGTTACGGACAACAGCTTAATCCTTGTGTGAGTGGCGTAGTCTTGTGTTGACCTTATGCTCCACCGGGAGCAAAGAGGATAGGTAAGGTAGGTATATACGGACAGGAGGTAAAAGTATACACGTTATAACACGTTAGTCAAAAATGTCAAGTTGTATTTTGTTTCTTCTTTTCTATACTTTGTTACAATGCGTTATTAAGGTTTACGCTATTGTCATAGACATTGCATGCTACGGACAGTTAGTTTGTGTGTGTATGAGTTTGATAAAAGACTAAATGACAAACATTCAAAAAGTTTAATGACCGTCGTCACAATATTGTTGATAAGCGTCTGTATAAAAAAAATGCCCTGGATATATTTAACCTCCACTAGTTCTATGTTCTCTTTATTCTCAGTTTCGATTCTAAACGTGTCAGGTATATCTTGCTTGCTTCTGGAGCACCCGACCTCAATTCTCTTGTGGAAGTTCAAGTGGTTAACTGTTGTTGCCAGTTTCAAATTTTTTACGTTGCTTTAGGATTGAGATTTGGACATGTACATCGCAAACATTACTTGAATCATTCAGTCCGACATTTGTATCTCAACTCTCTCTCCAACCATTTTCAGTTTTTTTCACCTGCAAATCACACTATCTCCACAGCTTTTCGGCAGATGTAATCTATTTTTCGGGAGTTCTTTAGCCACTTTCTAGCTATATCAAGGCCACTCAGATGCAGAGCCTTGACTCAGCCCTTTTTGTTAACTCGGTTTTCACAGAATTACAATACATGCATGTCGAAAGTTTAACACCAATCTTACAAATAAGCGTTAAATGTGCAGCTCATCTCATCTCCCTTGTTTGTTATCTTTTCGTGTCTTTTTGGTCATCCATATTTCGGTCACTTGACAGGCGAACTTTGACCATTTTTCGTTAGCTAGATATCAAACTTTCGACAGGTGAAATTTACTGTATACTGTATGTGTAAAAGGATGGACGGGTAACATTTACCATAAATTAATATTTGTAAACTTTGTCATTTGAAATGAAGAAATTTAACCAAGACGTTATTCATACACAGATTATTGACATTTGTTTTGAACTTAATCAATAATAACCGTGGATTCGTACAATATATGTGCAATATTTCTTAAGTATAACCTTCAAGGATATTAAAAATAAACATACCAATCTGTGTCAAGGTAACAACACCAAAATCCAAAAGAAGAAGAAAAAGTTTTAAAATGGCAAATTAGGTTAAACACATGAACTTTCACTAGCATAGTTGACTCGGTGCTCCGGAAAGGTAAGTACCTCGTGTTATCTAGATTCGCCCTCCACGTGTGAAATCGAAATTGAGAATTTAAGGAACCATAGGCGTCAACTATATTCAGAGTAATTTTTGGATACAGAGACATCATTTTATTGAATTAATCTTAATTCAAGTTTTTGTACGAAGCATAATTGGAAACTCACTGTAAATACAATATTACAACAACAAAAATCAGAACAATGCCTTCTCAGAACAAACTGCGATCCTGACTTAGAAGATTCCTAGACACTCTTATATGTATATTCCCCATCCACTGTTTGAGAATCTGCAAAAACAATAGTTTTCCTTACGTAGCTCCGTCTGTTCCAATCGCTGTTTTAGTTGTAAGCGTCCTCTCTAGCGACCACAGGTGGCTTACTCTTTTGAACTCTACAGGGGTGCATTGAGACAGGGGCTTCGGTTTTGAGTCTCATCATGGCCGAAATACTATCCTAGTATTGGGCTTTTGTACAGCTCCATGAAAATCATCTCAAAATTCCATAGTCTCGAGAGACCTTTGAAAACCAGTGACAGTACCACTCGGCCATGTTTGCCCATTAATTGGCAGCATTGCAACAACCAACAATGAAAAATACACCTGCTAATCACAAGACGATTGTGTTTTATGTGGACATATATATTGGGATGTGTTCAAACGTGAAACATCTTCTTGTACAGCTCTGTGTAACATTCACAAGAAGTAATACATGATGTATTATTTAATAATATGGAACTCGATAACCACACTGAAAGTGAAATAAACTTGTTCAACATAATATATGGATGTGGAAAGGGTCAAACTTGACGAGCTATAATTATGTTCTAATTTAAATACATTCAGATATATATCTAGCTACTTACTATACACTGTGCCACTACGCGTACTATACGCTAGCTCAGTGGGTCGAGTGGTCGCTTGGTATGTGGCATGTCGTGGGTTCTAACCCGGCTGGGTCTTACCAACACTTGAAAATAGGTATTGATTGTTTTTTACCATGCAATTGGCGTTTAAAAATGAAAGCTGAAAAACGCAATGTCCCTTGGAACTGGTAGAGAGCCTAAAACCGGCACTTCAGTTCCCTACATTGTGTATATATATAATAAATGTTCAAATTAAAGGTTAACCGCACAGGTCAATGTTGTTTGTCTTTTTGAGGAAACAATCATAATGTCATTCACTCCAATGATATATTTTATAAAGTCTGAAATGTTAGACACACGGTTATCACTTCTTATCAAAATTATTCATTATATAGGACAATGTCTATTTCGGAAAGTAAAGGCAAGGTGACCAATGTCACGCCATCTTTAACTGTCGCATTATTAAGGTCGAGATTGTAACAAGAAACGGCGTCTTTTTAGATGTGAAAATCAGGACGATACTTGATTCAAACGAAAAATGACACTTGTTCGACATCAAATCAGACGCAAATATACCGGCTCACGTATGTTCGACATAAAATCAAACACAAATATACCGATTTATATGTTCAAATGAAATTGACAATTGATTCAAGTAGACCGGTTCATGCATGTTCAAATGAAAAATGACACTTCTTCGACGCGACGCAATAAACACAAATATACCGGTTTATGTTCAAATGAAATTGACAATTGTTCGACATGAAATCAAACAGAAATATAGACATGTTCATATTAAACATTGTACCCATTGTGTCAAACAACACAAGCATACCGGTCCATTTTCAAAAGAAAAATTACACTTGTTCGCCATGAAATCAAACACAACTAAACCGGTTCATGTTAAGAAACGACACTTGTTCGACATGAAATGAAAAGCAAATATACCGGTTCATGTTCAAAAGAAAAATGAAAAAATGACATATGTTCGACATGAAATTAAACACAAATATACCAGTCCATGTTCAAAAGAAACATGACACTTGTTCGACATGTATACCGGTTCATGTTCAAAAGAAACATGACACTTGTTCGACATGAAATTAAACACAAATATATCGGTTCATGTTAAAAAACGACACTTGTTCGACATGAAATAAAAAGCAAATATACCGGTTCATGTTTAAAAGAAAATAACACTTGTTCAACATGAAATAAAACACAAGTATACCGATTCATGTTAAAAAAGACACTTTTTCGACGTGAATTAAAAAGCAAGTATATCGAATCATGTTCAAAAGAAAGATTACACTTGTTCGACATGAAATGAAACACAAATATATAGGTTCATGTTCAAAAGCAAAATAAATTAGCAAATTCAGGGAAAATGATCCCCGCAAGCAGGTTCTTTTTTGTGATTTGTACTTATGTTCAAAGGGCCATTACTCCCAGGACAATGAGCAAACCAACCATGGTTAACGATATGCGCACCTCCTTTCTATGACGATTATTTGCACCCAGTTTCGTGAACTAATGTTTCATAGTTTTGGAGAATTGGCATAGACAAAAATAACGGTCGGACGGACGAATGGGCGAACTGAAACTTTAATTTAATATCACCTTCTTTTTTGAAAGACGGGATATTTAAAAAAAAAAACTGACGAACTAAATAAAACAAGGAAGTAACATGTAAACAAAACAAATGGCACAAATGGGCCTCCGTATGATGAATATATCTTATCTTACAGGTTTTATCTGTACATAAAAGATTTGCATTAAATAGTTTTGTAGCATTGCTCTAAATGCACTTTATGGGTGAAATTCATCTTCGTACAGTCGACGAGAGACCAGATTGGAGAGAAAAATCTTCAGGAACAAATTGCATAATATATCATTTTCACAGAATATTGTTCAAAGACATAGTATTTAAGAACCTAAACTTAATCGAAATTCAGTTGGATCAAAACTTGTAAATTAAAAGAATGAAAGTCGTTAATTCACATAATGAATGGGATCCATTGGAGGAAACTATGCTTGGATTTCCGGATAATGCTTGCATACCCCCAGACGAACCGGCGTACCAGGCAAAGATAAAAGAATCGTACAGACCGATTTATGAGTAAGGATATAATAATGTTATAATTAATTTTGATAATTGAAACAATTCAAAGTACATATTTTTATTATTTATACTAGGTACAGTTCTAATAACAAATTTATGTACATTATCTGTTTTCAGAATAACATATTCATACATAGAAATTACAGGTCTGGTCCCGGTTTCACAATCATTCCTTAGCTAAGATTTTCATTAACTTAAATTTAGCAAATTTTTGTAATCTCTTTTTGAAACTACTGGTGAATATTTTTGTCAAAACTAAATGCAAATGTTTTAATCTAGAAGTGATCGTAAAAATGACACCTTAAATTCCTCAATATCTTGAAAATTAACAAAATTATAAAGATTTGAAAATTTGCAAGATTTAAGTTAAGGAAAATTTTAGCTAAGGAATGATTGTGAAACCGGGGCCTGGACTCTAAATGTTTTGCCGCACCAGACCATCCGAGGAATATGATTTTTTTATTTTGATTTTTTTAAAAATAAAGTATCGCCTATTGCTATATTACTATAAGCAGGAGGTGCTTGTCTTTCGAGAGCACCCGACCACACATCACTGGTGGAAGGTTACTTCACCTCTAGCTGGTGACGTACCGATATAAGTTAAATATATTTATATCCGGGATGAAACAATCATTTCCAAGAGTACCGACACTAAGGTTTGCCTGGAACTTATATTTGCACTAAATATGGGATCCCATAATGTGGCAATTCCCAGAAAAAAAACAAAGTTCTTCCGAGAAATTGTAACATGTACGTTTTCCATTACGTTCTCCACAAACGCCATAGGGTATTCGTCACGTGATACAGTAAATCGAGGAATTTTCGTGTTCTTTATTTTCGCGATAAATTATCATTTCAAGATATTCGCGTATTATTTTTTCGTCTCGTCGGATGATGATCTGAAAAAATGCCAGTGAATTATATCATAATAAATATTTGCGAAAGTTTTAATTTCCTGTCTTAAGCTTGTTACTCCCGCGAATTAACGCGAAAATAAAACAAGCGCGAAAAATGTCCGATATACAGTACTCTGGTAATTAACCTTGCAAATCTAAATATAATATATCTAAATTCAGACTGTTGTCTTGGATTTTAGTCAAAAACATTCATGGTCGTCATCACAATATTATTAATAAGTATGGTGTCTGTTTCCAAACTTACCAAGGATATATTTGACGTCCCATGGTTCTATGGTTAGGATAACGTTCTTGGCGGGTCTAGCTAGCTAAACAGGAGGTGCTTAACCTTCCGGAGCACCCGGTCTCACTTCCCAGGGTTCAGCTTTATTTTCCAAAATTCAAAGGTTTAACTTTGCATTAGAATTGTAGTTTGAGCATGGATTGGTATGCTTGTTTTTGATATACGCGAGAAGTTTTCAATTTTCAACACTGTAATCAAAATTGCAAATCTAAATATAACTGTTCTATTTTCAGATTCTATATTAGATTACAGACACGTTCCGTTGTATTTCAAAAACATACCTATTATTCCATGTCTGGATCACAATCCAGTAGCAAAGTAAACACTTTGAAACTGACAAGTTAGGTTAGACACTTAAACTTCCACCAGCAAAGTGGGACCGGGTGCTCCGGAAGGGTAAGCACCTCCTGTTTAGCCAGCCTCACCCGCCACGCGTGTAATCAAAATTGTGTGAAAGGAACATGGAACTATGGGACGTCAAATATATCCAGGGCAATCCTGGACACAGAGACATCATACTTATCAACAATACTGTGATGACGATCATTAAACTTTTTGATGGCCTTGATAAGCCTAGCCTTTTAATATTCCTGGGTCAACATTCATTAACAGCACATGTAACACTGACCCTGACCAAGTTGTTGTTATCAATAATTTATTAACGGTCAGAATAACACCTTGACAATTTTTTAATTTAAAAGATAAGCGATGTAGTATCATAGCTCATAGTCTTTGAGACAGGATTCAGTGCAAAATCCCTACTTTATGAATTATGAATACCGGCCTTTATGAGGCCGTAGACATATATTATAAGGGCGTTTTTGATAAGACTTTTGACATTTACAGGACAGTTATGCGTGTTGTTCTCTTGTTAGAAGCTCAGTAGTTTAAATGATAAAGTGAATGAGGATTTCTAAATCGATTTTAAATTAAGCGATATTAATGTAGGGTTTTCAGCAAATAAAGTTCCATGTCATTTTGTCATAAATAAATTTTAATGCCACTAAATCTGTTACAGGAATGAAATTATTTATCAAAAATACGTAGCCATATAAAACAAAGTTATTTCGTAAATTCAAAGTGCATGTAGTATTTCAAATATTCGCGATATTTATTTCAAATTTTGTAATAGTTATCTTGTATATATTTTTAAATAGCGTTTTAAAATACTTGAAATATTATTTCAAATATTTTTGAAATAGTTTTTTTAAAATATTCGAAATAGTACTTCAAATATTCAAAATATTGATTTGGTATTTTGGATATAGGTATTTCATATTTTTTGAAACAGTGTTTCGAGTTTTCCAGTTAGCATTTCGTATAATCACAATAATATTTCGAAAATACGAAATGACTATTGCAAATATACCTAATAATTACATATCAAAATAACGAAATAAGTTTTTTTTGCATGTCACCTTATGGGCTCTGTAGACAAACGAAAGAATTTGACATTTTGCAAACTAAATTATTGTATTGTATAGTTATAGTTCTTTATTTGGCCTTAAATGCGTGTCAGTTGTTTGAAGTTAGTATTTAATCCGTGTTTGTCCATATTATCTTTCAAAGAATGACAAAACGTAGATTCAGGTGTCCCGATTACTGCCAATTATTCTATGTAATCATGATCTGTTTTAAATCTGCCTCTATATATACACTAGTAAAAGTCACACACTAATTCAATTTATTCAGTGTCATGATAAACAGTAATTATGACATTACTATAAAGGCCATTTCATACTTTTATGAAAAAATCTTTAATTTTTGCAGGGGAGTGTCAATGCAAAAAGTTCGAGGTCGATGGCATGTTCGCCACACCTGGACTGTAAACGCGATGAAGGCTCTAATTCGTTGACCCAACAAGACAATATTACCACGCACACAAATTACAAGGGAATGAAGCACATTTATTCTTGATTGGCTCAAAACATACTTTAGACAACAGCAACCCATTAGTCCTTTTTCAAAGTTTTTACTCTGCTTTTGTGATTGTGATTTGAGCAATGACCAAACATAATAGTTTCGTTTGATTTGAATTTACTCAAAAAAGGCCTATGTAAATCTTTGATTAGAAGATTTTACATTCAAGCGTATGTAATATTGAATTTGTTGAACGAGTTAAAAAAATTTTATGCAACAAGCCTTGTCGAGTTACTTTAATAAATTATTCATTGAGTTTTAAAACTTCAATATTGCAGCCCAACTTGTATTAACGTCCCCCTCTATATAAGGGCCACTTGCTTATAAAGGCCAGTAAAATTGCATACCAATTGTTCTTTATTTATATTTTTTGAACCTGTATATAAAGACCACCTGCCTGTAAAGGTCACTTTTACTGGTTCCCTTGGGTGACCATTATAGAAGGTAGACTGTACATAAACAAGAATGTAAAATTCTATTTATTATATATTCCAAGAAAGACTCATTAATTCGTGAAAATACCACCCATTTTCTCTATAAGTAAATTATTTTATGATAAAAGTTAAAATAATTAAAGTGTGTCAATGAAACAACAAACAGACGGCGTGATAGCGCGCGCACAGTGGAATGTCACGCGCTGGTTACCAAGGTCACGAAAACGACATTACACGTGTGTGATATACTTTTTAATAATACATTGTTATATTGTATTGAATATTGAGATTATATAATAAATGACAGTATTTCCCATAAGTTTACGTATAAATATTATACTTTCAATCATTTTTGCTCAGTAGATAAAGTAATAATTTAAAACAGCTGTGCTGGATATCCATGTCCGGAACTTCCATTGCTTAATAGAATACACGCTGATTTCCGTATATACGAAAATTTTATCGATAACTTAAAAGGCGTTTTGAAAGACAGTCAACCTGACTATAAAAGCAACCCAAGGGAATCAGTAAAAGTGACCTTTATAGGCAGGTGGTCTTAATATACAGGTTAAAATAATATGAATAAAGAACAACTGGGATACAATTTTACTGGCCTTTATAAGCAGATTGTCCTTATAAAGAGGTGGCCTTTAAGGCAGGTTGGACTGTGAATGTGAAACATGGCAAAATGTCAAGAAAAACACATTATTTGGCAAGCCTAACGTAACCTCTGGGTTTTTATTTTCATATCTGGTAGTGGTACTACAAGAAGTAATGTTGATTAATACTATAATACTGGCTTTCTTGATCTATATTAATATAATCTATCACAACTTGTGGTGCAAGAAAGGGAAATCTCAACCCGAGTTCTAATATACCGGTATTTGGTACAGAAGGAGGTTCGCTGAGTTCAGAACCAAATATATTAGAACGAGAATTGAGATTGTAGTTTATATATAAATGTTTATATGGTTTTTGCAATGTCAAATGGGTTGTCAAATAGTAGATGCAACAGAATTAACGTCAAGCGTATAACTGTTCTGGTTTGTTGTATTATCCATAAGGCCTTCTGTTTTTAATTGGTTCAATGCCAATATGTTTCTTATGTCTTATATTTTTGGTTTCATGCATTTTGTATTTTTTTTAAATCTTCTAGGTTTTGGCTAATTTAAATCTACATGATATAAACTCACAACTTTTTATGCATAATATATACGGATGTAGCTAGCTAAACAGGAGGTGCTCAACCTTTTGGAGCACCCGGCCTCACTTTCTTGATAGAATTTCACGCGTTTAACCTAATGCGCCAGTTTCAAACATTTATTTTGTTTTAGAGATTGTAAATTGAACATGGATTCGTATGGTTGTTCTTAATTTATTGCAGACCAGGTCCTAGAACGGATGAAAGTATTAGGAAAGCCAAAATTCAGTTTGACAATTTTGCGAGAGTTTTAGAATTTCAATGTAATGTCAAAATAAGACGTCCGCAAATTCTTGACTACCGGAAGGATGTAAAGACGCCATTTTGGGAAGTACCCAATCAGAATGGAGCTGAATGCCCACGTGATACATTGTTGGTACTCGGAAATGAGATAATTGAAGCACCGATGAGCTGGCGTTCTCGATTTTTTGAATTTATGTCATACAGGTAAACTTTATATTATTCGTATATAGTATTTTTGAGACATGCAATTTTGACGAGTTTTAATTACATGTTAAACTAGTGTTAATTGTACAGCATAAGACGGCCTTTTCGGAATAGAATTCCTCATAAGTAGTACTTTGACCACATTGTAAAACAAAATGGATTGAATAAACTGGAATATATTTAACGAAATTCCGCTAGGGAAATACCTTGTATGATGAACTTCACCATAGTTTTTGAGAATTTTCAGAAAAAAAATCAAACAATCGTATATAATTGATACAAAACTATTTTATATTAATAATCGCCTTTTTGTGCAAATAAATGAGATGAAAATTCAATTATTGATGGCAAAAATACAGTTCTATAAACAAAAATGGTATGTTGTTTATCAGAAGAAGTAGACGTACAAATGCAATTTAGGAATAACGGCAACCAGCCCACGAATAACATAGTACAGTAAAACGGGCGAATGAAACAAGATTAACAAAACAATTAGAACAACTAAATATAAATCTCTTTTTTTGGAAAAAATGTGGACCTGATGATAGAAACAATCTAAAATATGCTTGAAGTACTCTTGTTGCTCTAATCGATTGAACATGCTTCATAACCAATGAAAAAACCGTGGTGAGTGAGCCAATATACCCAACGGTCCCACATATTTGAACCAAGATCAAAGGTTTGTGCTACCGTAAAATATTGAAAAACTTTGCGGTAAAAAGAAAGAAAAATGAACGCATCTGTAACTCACACGGGTAGATTGACATCTTTTCTTACTTGTTTTTTTTATGAATCTTTTAGGAAAGTGTTGAATGAACTAATGGATGAAGATCCAGATATGCTTTGGACAATGGCGCCTAAACCAACAATGGCGAACTCCTTGTACAACCCTGATTATCCCTGGGACACGGAGTCAGAGGAAAGGAAGAAAGCTATTTTTGATTTTAGATATGTGACCAATGAAACAGAACCGGTATGTGTTAAATAGTCTAGAAATTAAGCACAGATACCTTAGTCCATGTCGAAACAGCAATCACAAACTTAAGATGAAAACTGTCAAAAACACACGAGTTTCTTTCTGTGTTTCCATTAATTTGTAATAATAGCTCCACTTGCTTGTGACCTCTGCGGTAGCTCAGTTGACCCTGACCGGTTCGGACCAAAGACTTGAAAGTTGGTTTACTGTTCTTTCGCCTAGCACTCGGAATTACGAAATGAAAGTCACGGTTCTTTCGGATGGGAAAAAAAAAACGAACTCTCGTGTCACGGTAGGATTGGCGCGATAAAGAACCCCGCTGTATAATGTCATCAGCGCAACGCACAGGCAAAATTTCTGCACCTTCGCCTATATCTCGCGTCGTTTCGATATAACTGGAATATTATTGACTGGTACGTTAAACACCATTATTCAACTTAACTCTCACTTCCTTGTAGTTAAACTGTTACAAAAGTTATCTGTGTCGTACTTATGCATATTTTGATTGATTTATCGTGTCATTTATATTGATGTTATATTTATTACAATACTCTTTTTAATTTTGTATTAAGTTATTATATTTTGCCGTATTAATACGGAATATTTAATGAGTAAATCGACGGGCCATTTACAGGCAGCTGTAAGTCATATACAGACAGAGATTGTGTATCGATTCTTCATAAATCGTTCCTGTCTTTACAGCAATTCATACTTCATTCAAACTATATTTAACCTATATTTTACTTACTTACTTATTTATGTCCATCTCTCCTTGTGGAGAATTGGGCCAGACATCTTTCTCTTCCAAGAATCTCTATTGGAAGCTATTTTAGCAGCTTCACTCTATGTCCCAAGTCCAAAATCCGATCTTTCCCTTTCAACAGTCCTGGGCCAGGTCTCCTTCGGCCGCCCTCCTCTTCTCCCTCCTTCTGCCGGCGTCCATTGCAGAGCAATCCATGAATGTCCATCCGGCCTCCGTCTTAACATGTGTCCAACCCATCTCCACCTCCGATGCCCAACAAGCTCGCCTATCTTTTCTGTTTGCGCCCTTTCTCTGACCCGCTCATTTGCAACTTTCACAGGCCAGTATATCTTGAGGACTCCCCTGCGACACCCGTGGTGGAAAGTGTCCAACAACTTTTCATCCCTGGTGGTCACCCTCCATGTCTTATAACCTATATTTTAATCAACCCTTATTTGTCAAAATCTTTGCTTTGATTTGTGGTTTTGGTATTAACATGGATCGGTATGTTTATTTGAATATATACCCAATCCCTTGTCTTGTCCCTTTTGTAAAGAACAGTTTGTGTCATGTCTTCATCATAACCGACAAACAAAAAATGTTTACTGTAGATAACTTTTATTTCGCGAGAGATTTATTTTCGGTTAAATTCGCGATTCATCCCATTTGCGAATTCAAATAGCACGCGAACATTTTCATCACTCAGATACTTCTATGTTGACATATACATATGTTGTATTCTTAGTTTCCAAACGCGAATTCAAATATTCGTGAATAAGGCCTAGATGGTCTTGACGCGAAATTTTCTACTCGCGAAAAATAAGTGATCTACAGTATTAAGTTTTTATTCATATTTTTTGTGACACTTTCTACGACTCATTTTTTCAGATACTTTTCTTTTATTTCATAAGAACATTATTTTGATTAAATGAATGGTAAATTAAGAAATGTATGCTTAACGTAGCAATATTTTATTTACTTTATCACAATTAAATATTATAATTCTAATAATGCAATGTCAAATTTATGTTTCGTTGCTATATTTTGACCCTGATAGAAAAGTGAGTACTATGCCAGTCTGTTTTACATAACACAATGAAATCGGCCATGGTACTAGTTATAAAATGTGTTTGTCTCTATAATTAGTTGATATCTTTATTATCTTGTAAGATATTCGACGCAGCAGACGTGCTTCGTTTGGGAAAAGACTTGATTGTTCAACACAATTTCAACACAAATCGAAAAGGAATTGAATGGTTACGACGACATACTAAGTCACGTGGTTATCGTGTGCACGAAATACATTTTCCAGGAGAGACTATTCCATGTCATACAGGTTTGTATTTGCTCTTGATAACAATTGTTGATTTTGTATATTGTGCATGTTATAATCACATGCAAAAATATACCAAATAATATAAGTAAGTTAGTTAAAACCAACGAATGTGTTTTACAGACAAAATTAGTCCTGAAATCGGATAACATTTCAAACATAATCAAAAGCAATACTATTAGGCAATTCTGGTAATGACGTTATTTTTTCAGAATCTTTTTACTTGACATTTAAATCCAAATGCAATATAATCAATATACATACCGAAACAATCCCAAAAGCAGAGTAAAAACCTTAAAAATGATAAATAAAATAAAACACGTTCTCTTCAAAAAGGAAAGTGAGGATAGTGCTGAGGTTACCTGAAGTGATACCTAAAGACTAATGACCTTTCGTATGGATGGAAAGAATTTCAACTTTCAAATTGGCAATTAGTTTTGTTATATGTAGGATACTCAAAAAAAGCTTCTTTAGACGTTCAAGGTAGATTAAGAAAATGAAATTGTCCGAAGCTGCAGGGCTCTTGGTGTCCTTGAGTATTGTAGAATATCTAATACTCATAGACCTTTTTTAATTTGGTAATTCTTTTTTTAATAAATACCTTACTGCCTTTGCAGTTAATAAATTATTATGTTGTAACATTACATAACAAATGAGTTGGCACTATTGATAACAATGATACTGTTAAATTTGTATTAGTCTCATGATTATTACCAGGTTGTATCGGTTTAATATTGCACCAAGTGATTTATACTCTTGCGTGATAATCGCAAAATCTTCTGATATCGTTTTTCTTGACACTGGGGTAAAATGTAAATATTAGTTATCTCTCTTTCCTGTTTTTCTTTGTTCTTTATTATTATTATTTTTCTTTTGGTCTTTTTTTTTTTTGGGGGGGGGGGGGGGAAGGGGGTATGCAAGTGACCTATGTGTAACTGATAAGCGGGTCAGAAAAAGAATGACCAGAATATATATGTGTCACGTTTCTAAAGTTAAAGTAATCTTAACCACATTTTTGTTATACATTGTAACTTCAAAGAACTGCTACAGTAGTTTTTTGTTTTGCATGTTTTTCCTACTTTTAATCATTTTTATTGTATTAATATCACACGTGTAGAGGCCCAACCCAAAAGTTTTGAGGTCGCAATAAACACAGATGTACCTGGTATTGAGTTTTAAACTTTTATTATTAATTGTAAATTTTTTACCCTATCCAATTTCCTTGGTGGAGGGTCACCTGTTTAAATTACTTTAAATTTTCAGTTTTCAAAAATTTTACTTTACTTTTGAGATTGTGGTTTGGACCCGGTCGGTATGTTTGTGTGTGATTCTATCAATTAAAAAACAAATGGTAACAACTTTAGGTAATTCGGGACTTTGAAGTTTTCTGGGATGATTTTCATCTTCTGCCCATACTTGAGCTGAAAAAAGCTCGTTACCAGGTAGTCTATCGGATGAGACACGATATGGGAGTCACGTGTCGCAGTGAACACTAAAGACACCTCTGTAGGGTTCGAAAAAGAGTAGGCCATCTGTGACCGCTAAAAAAAGTGTTTTGAGACCCCCTTAATGACCAGATGGCAAAGAGAAATACTCGTAGACAAGGATGTTAGTATACAACCGTGTTTATGTAAAAGATGGTATAGGTACTGAAGTATAATAATAATAAAAAACAATAAAACTTACCAATTAATGTCCAAAATCACAATCCAAAGCAAAGTATAAACTTTGAAGCTTTTCGGTTAAACACATGATCTTCCATGAAGTGATGCAGGGTGCTCTGAAGGGTAAGCACCTGATGTTTAGATTGCTAGACCCGACATATTGGAAATCAAAATTAAGAATGAAAGGAACATTGTCGTCAAATATATCAAGGGTAATTTTGGACACTGAGACAGGTAATTCATGAGCAATTATGTTATAACTGCCATAAAACTTTCGAGGACCTTCGTAATCCTAGGCTGGAATAACATAATAAAAACATAAACTATAATGTATTAATTGTTCTAATAATATGTTTCAAATAGTACATCTCATTATTTTTGTTTTTCTGTTTTGACATATACGAGGTATTATATATATTCTTGTTGCTTATTGACTATAATGTTTTTTGTTTAAAATAAAGACGCCATATTGGTCCCTATTGCACCACCAACCAATGAAAGAAAAGGAAAGTTGATGATGAATACTGATCGGAAAATACCGGAAGCGGAAATGAACAAAATTTTCCGAGGATCTAACTTTGAGGTAATTATCACATGTTGAAACGAAAAAATAATACAGGGTGTTTTAGGAAACATGTCCTCACTGTGCGTCTGAATAAAATTAATAACAATAAACACTTTATATTAAATCTTAGATTTGTGAAAAAATATCACTGTACAATTTTATTAGGAAATGACTTAAGGTTGAACACTGTACTAAGTAGCCAACCAGCTACACATATCACAAATCAAAGATTTTTTCATAATATGCAGAATAATGCTGTTTATATTATGTCAGTCATTTTAACCTCAATTGATGGTGTGCTCCAAATGACTACCTTTGTTGACAAATACCAATTTAACCCTCTCTCTAAAATTTCTAGTTACATTTCCACATGTATCAACAGAAATCATTCTTATTTCTCTCCTAATGGCAAATTTAAGTTCACTTTAGTCGGTGGAAGGGAGAGAATATACACGATCTTTGAGGTAACTCCACAAGAAAAAGTCTAAATGATTTAAATCTGGTGAGTTGGGGGGATTCAATGTCGGAACGCAGTAAAATGAATTGTTTTCTAAATGCACTAGAAAACCATTCTGACACTTTTTTGGCTGTATGTGGGGTTGCACTATCCTGTTGAAACCAGATTTTAGCTACATTTATCGCTCTTCGTATTAATGCCGGTAAAAACTTTCTCTTAAGGATTTTCAAATAACGATTAGATGTTACAGTTGTTTTACCATCCTCTTCATAGAAATAAGGGCCAATAATGCCACTACTACCATTATGACCATTTAAAGTGGAGACATGTTTTCTGAAATATGTTCCCTCATGTTGATAACGCCGATCATGAAAATAAATACACTGTATATAAAGTTAAAGGAAATTTTAACATTTTTTAAAAAAAATATTGATTTTTTTTACACCGTTCCATTGCCATTTTGGTATAATAAACAATTTATTATCTTTTAGTGAGAGAGATATGAAAATTTGTTCGCCCTCGAAAGTTCTGGAAGGGTAAGCACCTCCTGTTTAGCTAGCTACACACGCTTGTGTATTCAAAATTGAGTGAAAAGAACATAGGTCTATGGGACATCAAAGACATCCAGGGCAATCCTGGACACAGAAAAATCAAACTTATCAACAATACTGTGATGAAGGCCATAAAAATTAAAAAACTTTAAGTATTTGTTTCATGGATTTATATTATTATATTATTAAGGCGCCCAAACAAAGTTTGGCGACTTATTGTTTTTTTACCGTTTCTTATTATTATTATTATTATTATTATTATTATTATTATTATTCCTCTTCTTCTTCTTCCGGCCATGAACTTGTCCAACCAATTTCTCGAAGACCGTTGGTCCAATCTTAACCAAACTTCACATGAAGGTTGATCCCCATCCCCTTCCACAGAGGCCGAGGTAAAATGCCCATGGGGTCATTAGGGGAGGGGCAGAAGGGGGGTCTCAAAAACAATAGTGCTCAATTTTGCTACTTATACTATATTTTGTACTATAAAACCATATATATTCATGATCAGTGTCTCGAGATGTACAAGTCTGTATCGCAAGATTTTCCAGGGGGTATCAGGGAGGGTGGGGATGGGTGGGGCAGTGTGCTAACTTTTAAACGGTTAAGATCCCCACCCATAAACTATATATTTTCTGGTTCTACATGAAAAGCTGAATTGAGTGAAACTAAAGAAAATCCCATGGGGTCATTCCTGCTGGAGGATGGGACGGACGGGGCTTGGTACTAACTTTTAAATGGTTGATATCCCCACCCTGAAACTATATATTTTGCTGTTCTGTTTTAAAAGTTGAATAGAGTGATACTGCAGAAATACCATTGACGTTATTCCAGAGGAGGGCAGGGTCAGGCGGGGCAGCGTACTAACTTTTGAACAGTTGAGATCCCCACCCCTAACATATATATTTTCTTATTCTTTATGAAAAGTTGAATAGACTGATACTAAAGTAAACCCATATTGTCATTCCAATAGGAGGGTGGGGACAGATAGGTCTAGGTACTAACTTTGAGATCCCCATTCTCAAACTATAGTTTTCTTCATGGGATGGTTGCTATCATTTTGTTTAAGAATTAAAACATTAAGCAGGAATTTCCATTGTCAAGGATACTTAAGTAATCAGTGATCCATGTCCAAAAGCTCTCAAGCTAAATTTTTTTATAAGCAACACTAATGGTCAGTTATCCCTGGGGCATGATTTATTATTCAATTCGATAGAGTAACTGCATTTAGTTAGAAATATGACATTACATGCTTGGATTAATTTAAAATCAACACATCATTAGCTCATCAAAACAACAGGTTGTGATATTGGGTATAGGTGATGTCAATCAACTTTGCCAATTGTTTGAATTTCAGGCTATCATCTATCACTCAAGTAATTTGCTCCACCTTCATAGTATTAATAACATAGTATTAACCACATTTGAATATTTGTAATTGACCAATGAATATACATATATAAATTATAAAAGTTTTAAATTTCTAATAATGCATGCAGGGATTAAAATATGTAGTTTGGAAACCTGGTATTTGATTAAAAAGGGTTAGCAAAATACATGTTTACAATAATATAATATCATGTAAATGATTAAGTGATACATTTTGTAAATTATTTTAAGACATCATTTTTAACAATGGCAAAAATTCATTGGGTTTCTATGCAGTTGTTTTATTGTATGTACAGTTGAATCTCTTATCTCGAACTCGGATATCTCGAACTACCGGATATCTCGAACTTTTTTAAAAAGTCCGAACAGAGTTGTTCTTTATTAAACCAAAATCACTCCGGTTATCTCGAACTCGGATATCTCGAATTGTCGGATATGTCGAACAATATTTTCGTCCCCTTGAATGAAAATCCTAGGAAAATTACACTCGTTAACTCGAACAAAAAATTTAGGAAAATTAAATGTGTTAACTCGAACAAAAAATTTTGAGAAATCAAACTTGTCAGCGCCTACAGATTTTTTTGGTAGAAAAACACATTCCGACACAAATAAAATATTTGACTGTCGGCCTCGTGTTGATTTTAAAATTACAACATTGCACTGACCTCACAATTTCCTTAAGCCCTTAATTATTATCCCTTGCATAAGCAATTAAACCATCAAGGAGATTAGCAGGTGTTATAATTACTGCCAAGCTGAACATGGCTTCCGAAAGCGTGTGATGTGAACATTACTCAATACAACCGGAAGCTTGGAGTGATTAAAGTACACAAAGCAAAACTGGTATGGAGACCAAAGCTGACTCCACTATTTGTCGGCTAATAACAAGTAACAGATAATCTCCCGATTTTTTATATACTACATTCTCAATTATAAATATAATAAATAATGCAGTTTTTATATATCATGTTTGAATACATACGATATAGGAGAAAACGGAAATATACAATTTGACAAGATAAAACCGGAAGCGACTTCCGGTAGGCGTGTACGAGTTACTTCCCTTTTGTTGTCGTTTTTAATATCGGTTATCTCGAACTCCGGATAAGTCGAACTTTTTGCATATCCATGTCGAGTTCGAGATAACGAGAGTCAACTGTACATCTTATTGAAAGGTTTAAAATTTTCAAAATGGCGGTTGTTGTCATGGTCAAAGAAAAGCAACAAAAGTCCTCCTAACGTGAGTTCTGAATACAGGGTTTGACTTTTATTTGTTTGGGCGCCTTATTTGTAATGATGCATCCATCATTACATTAGTACTCGTTCATATTATTTCTCTTTGTGTAATCTGTACAAAATTACGTATTATACCCGTGATAACTTTAAAGTACTATACAATGCCATATAAAGCTGTTTAAAGCTGAAACACACATACCGGGTTTGATTACGTGACGAAGTGTATAAAACAACAACTTAAAGAAGGGTATAAAACAACAAAATATAGACCAAATAAACATAGGAGACAAAAAAAAAACTCATTATAAATGTACGACTTTAACGTCACTGATTTTTTATAAAAGGGGTTATTTATGAGTTATTATGTAATACTGAATTAATTAAACGAGTAAATAAAATTTTGTAAACAATTTTTCAACGAGTGTATAAAAGTCAGTAGTACATACGCACTTATGGAAGACTGTTTATAGTATATTATAGAGAAACCTAATTTTGTTTCTGTAAAGTGTTTTCTCAGCCTTAACAGAACAGCAAAAATGGCTGCAAAACTACAAGTCATGTTGTCTAAAATATGACGTCATAATATGCTACAAAAATCGTATGACGTCACTGACCATGGAAACATGACAGATATTACATGCGTGTTTAATATGAGTTTTATTATATAACTTTATTGCATAATTGGGGGTGAAATTACAATAAACATATGTTACTATAACTTTACTTTACGTGCACTAAATTCAGATTAAGCTGAAGACACCATTTTATTTTGTTTTTCAAGGTAGTTGATGCTCCACCTCCGAACTCACGTAAAATGCCAGATTTATGTTTATCGAGTTGTTGGTTGAGTATTAACATTTTGTTTGTGGCTCCAGATCGGTGTATTATTGAAGAGACCGAAATACCCACTATCAATTATCTCGAGTCACTGGGTAAGTAAGCGATAAAACATGTCCAAGAAATGAAATGTATACTGTAGAATCAGCAAGGCTGTTCTACAGAATTAATGTTCAGAGCAACAACAAAATTCTTACAACTGTCCTTTTTGGAGATTAATTCAATCTGCCACCATGAAATGTATTTTTATATAAAAACGCACTAGAAGTAAATAATAACTTCTTGATGGGCACAGATAGATCATCATAGATAACATTTTTTCATATACCATGTCATTCGAATCACAATGGATTGTACGGCTATTTCTTTCACTCTTTTCAAAAATCACAAGATCATCAGTGTATACGACTAACTTTGTTTCAAATATACTTTATATATGTTTGTACATTAAACATGATTGTACCTTTCCCTGTCAGTGGTAATTTATATATAGGTGTTGCTGTCCGAAACTTAACTGAGTTGTACGTTTATATCGGATCTGCAACATAACGCCATATACTCTAAAACCGTCAAACGAGAACTTCTTTAATGTTTTCATGAGCTATCACTAAATAATGTCCCTCAATGTTTTCGTTGATTTAATATTTTCTCTTTAGGTATTAAATGCGTGCGTGTACCATACAGAGATGCATATGAATTCGGAGGCGGTGTTCACTGTGCCACTGGGGATATCAGAAGAGGGGAGAACGTTTGGATTATTTTCCAAATCTTGGATAGAAGAATGAATTATAATTCAATTTGTTCAAAGGATTTATGAAAATTCCTATTCTTTTCAAAAACTATGTAATTGATAAAATGCAATATAGTTCATAGCATATAATCAATGCTTTTTCTAAGAAAGTTAATTTCATCTCTAAGAATTAAAAACAACGCAGTCTGTATATCTTGTTATATGATTAGTATTAATTAGCAATTTATGGGTACTAAAGGCGTGAATACAAACCGTGTCAAATGACATCACTAAACAATTTATCATTAGCGGCAATATATAGGTTTTCTGATCATCTTATTTGTCTTTTCTATAGAATCGAAATTCCTCTAGTCTTATTTGTCAATTAATGCATGTTTGATTTACTGAAACATTTGTATAAAGGTATGTTTGTTTTACAGACTAATGAGAAAAACGTAAAAAAGGTTGTCTGACATCAAATTGAACAAAAATAGATCAAATTGTGATATCATACCATAAATATCATATGCACCTATAATATTAGTCGCGCGTGTGCTTGTCAATCCTATTGCAATGTATGTTGGTGTAATCAAATTTCATTATTATATGTGATTTTCACTTGATCAAAAATAAAAATAGAATATCTTACACATATTTTATTGTATATATTTTCAACAATTGTTTAAGTCATTTTTCAGAGAGGTTTTAGAGATTGTATAATGCTTCTCTATGACATTTTGATTCAATAGCTTCGTCGCTTAAACAGCGCGCTTACTGAGCATGTTCATCTCATCGTCTGGGTTCGAATCCTTTTCGGGCAGATCCTAGCATAAGGATTTCCGTCCGGTTAGCGAAGGAAGATTGTTAGGGGATTCCGATTTCCTCCAATATCTCCTGACAGGCCACCTAGATATATACAAGTGAAAAAAAAATCTTGATTAGAGCGTAAAACATCATTACTCAACTCAAGGCCTTCGCTTATTTAGTTATTTGTTAATCTCTTTGATATCCATTAAAATGGATTTTGTTGTTATGTACTCGACCAGTGTCAACACATAAAAGATAACCCATTTGCAAGTTGTGTATCTATAATTGTATTTCAGTATGCATATAGTGTGTGTGTGTGTGTGTGTGTGTGGTAAATTTACTACAAGTAGAAAGATAAAGAATAATAAGAATTCGGAATAACAACCATGATAAAATTGAAAATGCAACGAGGTTTGAGCACAGAATATACATGTAAATTACAAAAAAACACAGATAAAATTCATTTAAAGATATAGAACATGTAATTAAATGTGAATATGAGTAAAAGTACAGTCTTACATGGTGAGGGTGTAGAGGCACTAAAGTTCACAAAAAAATTCACCCAACATGACATGTCTACATGGTCATCTTCAAAACAGACTGGAGCAATGAAAACCATGATAGCTACCGTTTCTTCAAAAGATCAATTTTAAACAGTCAAAGAGAGTTAACTCTTACCGAAATATAGGTAAAAGTCAGTTATATGCGATAACAAAATGTGTAACATGACATTCGTGGTAAAGTGTTCATGTTCACTTCCATATCAAGAGATATGCATCATGACTGTTGTCGATGGATTTGCCTCGAAGTAGAAAAAAAAGTAGAGAGAAACGTGACGTTTTAGAATGCCGCTATAGAAATACTAAAGCACACAGGACCGATATTATAGTTCATTTACAAGGAATAACTCATAATTATGAATCAATTATTATCCGTATATATTGCAATGATGCCCATCTTTCGTTACAAATTTTCCGTTACGGGAAACATGAACAGAAAATAAAATAAAAGAAACATGCGAGTATGGGAAGAAATCAAATTTATCCAGAATAGTAGTGAACATAGGATCATCATATTTATCAACAGTATTTTGATAGACCTGAGTCAACTTTTATTTGTAAGCAATTTGCTTCGTTGTATAAAGTTTCCGTTCGGAAGAAGACACTAAACGTTTGTGACATTGCTTCAAATATACTTTTTGCCGATATCATAATCATAAACAAACAGAATATGAAATATTGAGGTATTTGGAATATGTACATGGATCTGTAAGATTTGTCTAAATTATTTTTTGTAGCCTGATGTGAAACGTTCTTCGACATTTGGCATGTATCTCCCATTGTTTAAGCCTTAGTGTGTCGTATTTAACATTCGGTGAATTGAAAAGTATTAATGTAATGACCTTTTAGAGGAAAGTTTTTGAAAACAGTTCTTTTTGAAAAATTCTAGAACACTACATTTTCTTTACTTATTTGTTGTGTTTTATTTTGTGTCAGAAATTATTCATAAACAATCATAGACGTTATACATTACTATCATAAACAATAGATTTACTTAATTAAAATGGCTTAAATACCACATGCATGTGCATATGTACTATAATATACATGATAGATATTAAACATACTTAGTATGAAGCATTAATATTCTGATTTAGAATAAATATTCGTTAAATAATAAGTATAAATATTACATACAGTACACAAGGTTCTGTCTTGTTCGTGAAAAACGGACTAATTTTTCTGAATAGCACAATAAATTTTAAGAAACTATTGGTACACTTTTAGGGTAACGTTTTTGTAACATGTATGTAAGATTTACATTATTTTTACAAAAAATTTGCTTCTGGTATCTTGACATTGCATTTTTATTAAAGCGTTTAAAAATAAAAAACGCCAGTCGAAGGATCGCAATTCATATCGACATCTAGGCAGTTAGTAAAAAAAACGTATTTATTATGAGCAGGTACAGGCTACAGCGATTGTATTTGAAGTCCAATCGGTTTTATTTTGTTTTTTAGATAGTTAATACACCAAAATGTAACACAAGAAAAATTCAGAATTATGCCAATGTAGTTACTGGTCAAGTATAAACGTATTCATATTCCGTTTTGATATTGTATTGTTGAAGATACTAAAATACTAACACTTATTTTCTTAAAATCATTAGGTATATGTTCCGGCCATATAGCCATAATAAGAAACTGATGGTTACTTTCATTTAGAACAGTCGAGTCGCGTTAATAACACAGCTTCAATGAGGTTCAAATCCACGACATTTGAGTAGTTGCTCTACAGTCGTATAGTCGGTTAAAAAACCACGATTCAGTATCTTGCTTGATATTATTCCAACACATGCATAATTGTATCTTAAATGTGGTTGCTCAGAGTAATGTCATGTCATTGTCTTTCGAAAATGACTTTTCTTTCTTCCTTTACCTTTATGCAATTGTCGATTACAAAAGTATTTATTGATCTGATCATGTTCTTGTTAGTTTTTTCCTGATTTATTTTAGGTCGATCAAATGTATAAGGTATTATTGAAGGTTACATAAGGATTACGATATACTTATTTAAAATGTTAATGTGTTGTATTTATCTGGGATTTTGATTTGATCAGATAAATAAAATCACTTGACAGATAATGGTACCGAATCTTTCAATATATCACGTGTTCCAGTTTGAAATATGTGTAAAATTTACGTTTGTTCTATATACGAAACTATAAAACATATACATAATGTCATGATAACTATATCCCATTGAGAATGCAGCTTGGATACACCTGCTGTACATCTATTGTCCGAAAGCTCTTGAAAACCGGAAAAATGCCAAGACCTACATTGTGGGAAATTCTTGGGTGGTTTCGGCATTTGGTTAAGTTCGCCAACTTGAATAACCATGCTCATTCCGTGGTTTTGATGCAGCTGAACATGGCAATGGAAAAACCAAAACCCTGTAAAACAGAATATAATACACAACTATTTTACGTAATGTTTAAAAGCAAATACCGACGCATCCATTCTGAATGCAATTCTATATTTAGATTCAAGATTTTATATATAATAATAAAATACTAATGACATATGGTGTATATTTTGATTCGTTTTTTTTTTTTTTTTTGTTATGCATTGATATATATGAATTGTAGTTCGTAATTTATTTCAAAAAACTGTTATAAAACAAAGAAAACCAGATTATGAACAAAGCATTAAAACACCCTATACACGTAAAATGGTGATGAGTTGGGATATCTTGTGGTATTCTTTTAACTGGAGTTCATTTCATTTATACATATAGATAATTGTAGTTATCTGTGCAATAGTTTGTTTTGTGAATATTTTTAGAACCAATTGATTGATTAACTCACGACTGCCAGTGGCGTAGCTGCCTATACGCCAGTAAGCCCGGGCTTGCACATAAATTTTCCCTCTAGAAGGGACCCTTTGGACCTTTGGCACCCGGCTTGCACATCAATTATTAGTCAGCTACACCACCGACTGCTTAATATTTTGAATTTCGCATGCTTAAAGGTTATCCTGAAAATAAGTCGGAGAATCGAATCATTCAGTCGCCACTACATATATAAAATATAAAATAAGAAAATAGACGTGACATTGGTTTGACTTGATAAAACATATTGATAAAATGTTTTCATTATTTTTTGTGGTCGTCTTACCTGGATTATCTGCAAGAAATCTAATAATAGTATAACCGCCATCTTGTGTGGTGACAGTGTCTTTAACAGGAGGGTTGGTTAGATTTCTTTGTAAAAGACCCTGTTTGTCCATCTCCATTACATCTTTTAACGAAACCGTTGTGTTTAACTAGAATAATCAAAAAGGAAACATAAAAGTCAATATTCAAATCAGGAACCAAAAAGCAACGTAAAATGTTAAAACAGGGTAATTTAGTTTAATACGTGATACAGCATAACGAAAGTGAAACCGCAGTAGGGTAGGCAACTCCTGTTAAGCTGCTGGCTTCATCCGCCGCGTGTAAAATCAAAAGAATTAAGCAAAAATGTCTTGAACAATCTTCATTTAAGTATAAGAACCATAGCATATACTGTTAGTCAATTAGCTAATCGTTTTCTGTTTTATAGTTTGAATTATTCATACCTAAACAAATGAAATCGACCTTTTTAAAACTTTAAAATAAACGTTTGTACCATGTTGTCGCAATAAATATATAAAATTAAAAGATACATGAAAAAGGGTAAGAAATCAAAATCATCTTTAGCATGGATAATATGCATAGTTACTCACTTTTTCCATCCCAACAACTCTGAAGTATTGACCATGGAGATGCATTGGATGAGCAGAACTGTAGCGTTTACCTTCGTCTATCATCACAAATTCTACTGTTTCTCCTAGACCTACTTTTATCATATGGATGCACTCACAGAATTCTTCAGTGCAGTTTTGTTTTATTGTATCTGCGTTGCAAAATGCTTCCTGACAGAAATAAATAACAGAAACAGCGTTTATCTTAGTGAAATTAAAAAGATAATGTATGAAAATCATTTGCGGTTGAATCGGAGATACTTAAATGTAGGTTGTCGTGGAGTCGCACATACAGGCTAAACTTTTTTCTACGAGAAATGCCGTTACCTGGATCTATATCCTAATAGAAATATATAAACATAAGAAAGGCGAAGATATGTCGAGATCATTCACCATATTTGCCAATCGAATAACATGGTAATGAAAAACAAACATATCGATACTTATCCATGTCCGAATCATAATCCAGAAAACAAAGTAAACTATAAAACTGACAAGTTACGTTAACATATACCCTTCTACCAGGAAGTGAGGCCGGGTGCTCCGGAAGGGTAAGTATCGCCTGTTTAGCTAGCTACACCCGCCACGAGTGTAAAATCAAAATTGGGTGAAAGGAATATGGAATTGTGTGACGTAAAATATATTCACAGCAATCTTGGACATCAAAGACATCACAATTAATTAAAGAAATAATTAAAAAAATGACAATGATGAAGTTCGATTACCCAATGTTAATTAAAATAAAATACAATCTAAAAATTTATGTTCACGTTGAAATGTATAAAAGTATTTGAAATACAAATACAGTTCAAGCAACTTAAAAATCTTGTTTAAATCATGAACGGGGTAATATTTTTGTAATTTTTAAATACCTGTGGCACATCCTTGTATTGTGTGAGAAGTGGTGCGGGTGGTCTTATATCAGTGATATAGTTTATCTGTGCTGAATCTACGCCACCTTTTGGTGGTACTGGTAGTGGAAATGGATAATAATCAGGGTGATGATACTTCAAATTATGTACTGGATTGAAATCCATACCAAGGTAAAACTTTTTATCCGGCATTTCCTTTAGGGCTTGCTCATCTTCAGGTGCAATAGCTTCCAGACTGACCACGGACACCAGATCTTCTGTGGCTTCAGCATTATATGGATTCAGTTTCTTAAGTAGTAAAAAGAAATTATTTTTTCTTGAGAAAAAAGTAAATAATATTTTCATTTTAAAATGTCTTTTAATTATAATACAAACTTATTTTTTCGATTATATCAAGTCGAAATAATTATACATTTCTCTAAATTTAAATAGAAAGGAATGGAGTTTTTGCGCCCTCGTGAAGTTTTTTTCATTTATATTGATGTCTCGTCTGAAATGGCGGAGGAAGTCCGGGGCATCCAAATAAAATCATCCCGCTGAGGGAACTGAAAATCTTTTTCACATTATGATTTCAAGCAAGTGAGATCAATTTGATCTATTAGCCAGTGCTTTAGATATGGTAAAATCTTATAAAAATTGCAGGGATGGTGAGTTCTAAGACTAATTATAAAAACATATTTTGATTGTAATAAATATTTTTACCTTTCCTGTCCTTTCTCCGCTCCAGTACCCAGAAGGTTCATCCGGGGTTTCTATAGAAGCGGCTTGATAGTGAACAATGGCTTGTTGGAACGCTAGTGTGTATTGGCACAATCCAAGACCTCTTGCGCGTATCCAATAGTTAGCAACAGCCTGATCTGCAGTAAGAACAATATCGTATCGTTCGCCTGCAAAAATGTTCAATGATTCGACCTCTATCTTCTTAAAGGGATTTCCATCTGAAGCTATGACAGCGAGTGTGTGGTTGTCAACAGAAAATTGAACGGCACAGTTAGCTACTGCGTTATTTATCAAACGAAATCTGTATCTTCTACCAAGCTCAACATTAAAGACGTCATAAGGAGTAAAACTGCTGTGGTTTGTATTTGCTGCTTTGAATTCTTTAAATCTACCCTTTCCTTGAAAAAGAGAATGCATAATGATTGTGTCAGTCAGTTTTTTGATACAATACTGGCTTTCAGTTTTGAATTCTTATCTAATTATCATTTATAAATTTCTAATATTTAGTTAAAGGTGAAAATTTATTTTAAGAAATATCGGTCTACATCACCAGATGAAACATTTGGTTAGACCATAACATAACCAATTTGTGTGTTTCTGTGGGTTTTTTTTCCTTTCTATTTATTTATTTTTATTGTGTTTGATGGTTTTTTATAAATAACAAAAATTGAACGATTATCAATATATGCCATAATATGTGATATTTATAGTAAAGGTAGAACAATATACTTGGTTAAACTTATAATAGAATGGAAAAAGTAAGCCGTAACATGACACAAAATCAAAAAAGACACAATACCAAATAGCAGGGACATAGCCGAAAAAGACAAATATAAATACATATTGAAAAACGTCCGCTCTGTACTGATACTGGGGTGTATTTAGGTTTGCGGCAATGGTACTATGGGAGGGTTTCAAAACTTCTAACTTTTTACCACCATAAATAATCGAATGTAAATATTTGAAAAATGTTTTAATTTTGCAGCGCGAAAATGAAAATAAGCCACATTCTACCAAAACAGTAATAGGTAGACTCAATATGCACATGTTATCTATAATACCATTTATTGGATTGTAACGACTCTCGCCGCTTAAGTTAGAATTCTATTTGCGCAGACTGCTTATGAAAACGTTTTTCAATCCCTTGCCAAACGTCGACAGTTTTGTCTATGTACAAAGATGTCTCCACAACCTCGGGACTAATAAACTCGATATAAGCAAAAGAATCTTAATGGAAGTAGGTAAAACACCATTACTACACTCTAGAAAAACATTTATATTTGTATGATTTTAAATTCTATGAAACAAGAGAATCTTGTCTTAAATTGTATTACTTTATGAAAAATTAAAAGTGGCATATTAAAGTTTACAAATGTGTATTTCCCGAGTGTGGTAAAAATACAAGACGAGACTATTAATCTGTTGTATTGGTCATGGTGCCATTTCCACTGGGAAGATCTAAATAATTTGAAATAAATCATAAAAAATAGTTTGATGGACATACCATTTATCAATATTGAATCAGGAAAAACAGCCATTTCTGCATGGTAATAACTGTTGAATTTATTAATAGTCAATTCGTTGTACCAGCTATTTATAAATATGATATGTTCAGGAAGATCAAAATCATACAATCCTTCGTGTACATCTGTCGGCTCTCTAACAATGAAAGCGCCAAATAATCCGTCTGATCTTTGAACTCCAGTATGTGAATGCCAGAAATGAGTTCCTTCGTCAATCACCTTATACCTGTAGATAAGGTACATGTTAACAAAATCGCGATTTTCATAAAATACATGTATAAAAAAGGAGATTCTACTTAAATGAGCTTAGTTGAACCTGTAACAAAAATCGGCTCAACCTTCGAGTATTTTATTGATTGGCGATGGCCATAATGGAATCAACACAAAGTCATTAAGACTACACACCCCTAGTACTACAGTTTTAATGTACAGTTAAGGACAAAATAAAAATGTTAACGATGTTAAATGTTTTCTTAACCTGTTGGCTAGACGGAAACCATTATAAAACAATAACCAGTGCATAATCACAGGCTTATATGTCACATGGCGGGGTAGCTAGCTAAACAGGAGGTGCTTACCCTTCTGGAGCACCCGGTCTCACTTCCCTGGTGGAAGTTCACGGTGGGTTTCTAAACCTAACTTGTCAGTTTCAAAGTTTTACTTTTCTTCGATTCGGACATAAATTAGTATGTTTTGATGTTTTGATGACCCACATCTAGTTATAGATGGACCAGTGGATAAGTACTTGAAAGCATTTATAAATAACACAAATTCATGATTTAGCCATTTACATCTGAATGACCAGACACATTTTTTATTGAAATACATATGAAAAGATATCAAATCAAATATTACGAATGCACATACGAAATCATGGTTTAACCAGAGTTTCGAATAAGATTTACTAAATGTCCTAACTAGCACTAACATGTAAGGGGAAATTTAGACTTAAATGTGATTGGTCCTAAACTGCATAAAACTTGAGGAAGAAACAGAACTTTTGTAAAAAAAATCTATTTTAGAAGGATTCACTATTTAACCACGTGATGTCCATTAATATTTGTGGGTATTATGAACTTTCTCATTCACTGTCTATTGGAATCGATTTTCCTGAATAATTGTGGACACATACCGTGATATCACGTGGTATAGTGACGTACCACATTACTTACTTATATTGAAAGCTGCTTCCCTTTGGTATTGGACACTGCGTTATCATATCTACACCATCCATGTGTTGGTAACCTTTCTGCCGTAGTCCGTGCCAATGTATAGCAAGTCCTTCCCCAGTCTCCATCCTGTTAAACACATCCACTTGTACAATATCACCCTTGCATACCTGAAAATAATTCATAAGATGATATGATTAAATCCTTTCCTCTTTAAGGTGTTAAAAATATAAAATATTTCCAATAAGATTCGATGGTGTAAATACTTTGGGTTTTACTGATGATATCTTCATGTACCAATCAATACCCAATGCAACTAATGATAGTTACAAGAAGTAAAGAAGCAAAACAACAAATAAATACGAATTAAAACATTGGGAAATACTTTTAAAAACACTAAAAAACTTTATGGGTACTACTGTTTAGTGAAAACATTGCGACCGGTTTCGTCATAATCACTATCATAAGTGTTGTGGTATAGACCAACGACCATATAAAAATAATAACAATGAAACAAAAATGATGTACGTCATTTTGGTTTTCGTAACTGATATGAATGATGTTTTTTTTACGATCTTGATCAGAAAAATTTTCTTTCGTGTGATCATTATTTTGATCTCAAAATATCAAGAAACCGTGACACAACATATATCATTCTTTCTGGTTTTTACAAAAGCCATTTGTAACTGTGAAAAAACATTAACATGATGTACTCTAATTTTTAGCAATTTACGTACGTGTATCGCGGGTCCAGGTAACATTCTGTTGGCTACAACTATGGCACGTGACATACCATTTGCCGCTACACAATGTGGACGCTGGCAGTCTGTTGTATTGTACGGACAGTTATAGCAAGCTTTAGACAGGGTATAATAGTACTCCACTGTGAAGTTATATTTACACGTCATGACGTCATTATCACGACACTTTCTGACGCAAGGATGGTTTTTGTAGTCTGCAAAATGAATGTGAATCATAATCAAACATATATATACTAGCTGTGTAAATTATTACGGTCCAGTTGTTTATTGGACAAATCCAAGATAGGTACATTTTTCTGTCTCCTTTGTACATAAATAGGAGGTGTTTATCCTTTTGGGAGCACGGGGCAATACTTCCTTCATGGATGTTCGTGTGTTTAACTTAACTTGCAAGTTTTACTTTTTAGGATTGTGATTTGCACATGGATAGGTATGTTTGATTGCATCGTGTTATAGAGCCGAGATTATTACTTGCAATTGTCAAACAATCACATTAGTTCTATCAGCTTCATCCTCTTTACAGAGAACATGTTACGTTTAAAAACAAAAAACGGGGTCTAGTATCGTAAATTTACGTTGGTCATAGGACGAGACTTCTAGATGCCATAGCCATACTCACCTGATGTATCCACTCTCATGCCAGATACCAACCCCAAAAATGACACAACCAATAAGAATTCGACAAACTTCGACATAATCTAAGAAATAAAAAGATTAAGGTATTTTACTTATTAATATCTTTAAAACAAATTAAAAAGTGTAGAATTTCTTTGTTTAGAACTACTACCACCAACTGAGGTATGGTATGAAACATGCTTTGAAATGAATAGTGATGAACTGCCTGTACTTTAACCAGCTATGACATGGAAATCTGCGACCATTTAGATTGCAAAATGCTCGATTATTATGAATTAATTTGTCGTAGTTGTTTGACAATCACTGTATCAACTGTAGTTTTTGACGATACGTTGACTTGATTTTACGATCAGTTTACTAAAAGTTATTTGAAGTAGTAGTTTTGATTAATAGTGAAATAAACATGGTAAACATATACTTTTATCATCAATTAATAGGATCACTTTTGATAATACAAACCTTTTGATTAGGTGCTTTTGAAATAGTATAATGAAATACTCAACAAATCATCAGTAATCTAGACAAGTGTTTAGTCTGTCTTGTCTTTTTTGCACATTGCGTGCTACAGTAGCCATCGTAATATACTAATATACATGATTTTAAAGTATTTAAATGGAGGTATATAAAATATGCAGTACACTAAGAAACATTCCATATCAAGCAAAACTAACCTGTCGATTGAGCAAGGAAATATAAAACTTACACAAATTTGCATTGAACAAATAATTTACCTAAACATACTTAAAATAAACTGCTTGTATTGCAGAAACGTGGTATCCTCGTACTGATAGTAACGATCGAGTATACAGTAAAAACATTTGACTTTCGACTTCATATCATGTTTAACCTGCCTTCCATTGCATAAAAAATTAATATCTTGATGTTTCTACTGGTATCTGTCTGGCTTACAAATACCCACCATCCCTCTACGATTTGTATAATGAAATTTTAGAGTAAACATACCTCTTTCTTGACATTAATATCATACAAGTGTGTTGAGGGTGCATTGGTTGTATTTTCTTCTAGTGTGTTAATTCATCCAAGACATATATCATACCTATTACCCAAACTTAACACAACAAAAACGTGTCACACATATTTACATGAACTTTTCATGTCAGGTCGATTTAAATTGTATTCTGTAATAAAGTATAATATTACAAGTTGATTTCTAAAGATTTGTTTAAAATTAAATACTGTCAAATATTTCAATTTTATTTTGTCAAAAAATAGACAATTAGATATAATACGAACTTTGTAATACATACATTGACTCATATAGGTAAAAAATCAGGGCAATATATTTATCCCCTTTCATTTTATTTAATGAATGTTTTCTCGCAACAAATTCAATAGACAAACAGCTTTGACTTATCCGGTTGACCTAAATTCAAATAAATTAAAATACAGTCAAGAACCGGTAAAAGTGGCCTTTATGGACAGGTGGCCTTTATTTACAGGTTCAAATAATATGAATAAAGAAAAATTGGGATAAAATTCTACTGGCCTTTTATAAGCAGGTGACCCTTATATAGAGGTGGCCTTTAAGGCAGGTTAGACTGTATTATTATGGGCCAGAACATATATGCAAGGATACACATCGTGACATTTATCTCGTCTACATCAGGGAAGTATGTTTTATATATTAATTGCGACTTCTAGATCTAATGCTACCCATGTACCGAGGTAATCATCCTATATGAATATTCCAAATAACAAATCAAGCAGACATGTCATTTACAGAGACTATACTAACGTTTATGGACCGGTAAAGCAACTTAAAAACACAATAAATTGTAGGTCAACTATGAAGAACATTCAATGTGAAAACATACTATATCTGTAAAATAAAAACTGTTATCATATGTAAGTTAAACGCCTGAGCCGGTAACTCTGCTAATCGCTGGTACAGCGATGATATCACAAACTCTGTAGGCAATGATTGTGTATTATTGTCAGAAATATACTATTGTCTTTAATAACTGCTAGTTAAATTTGAAATTCCTCAAACACTAAGGTATACTCCTTCATAGAAAGTATTTCCTTAGCTTAATTTGGTAATATATATTTGGTTCTTTGGGTATCTTTTCAACATCTTGATAACAATTTTGGTTTCATAATTTTGGTCAAAGTTCTTCGAAATTGTATTCCGAAACGGCAGTCTACTGTTTCAGAATTAACATGGTATACTAGTAATATGTACAGTCCAACCTGCTTTAAAGACCACCTCTATATAAGGGACACCTGCTTATAAAGGCCAGTAGAATTGTATCCCAATTGTTCTTTATTTATATTATTCGAACCTATTTATAAAGGTCACCTGCTCATAAAGGCCACTTTTACTGGTTCTCATGGGTGGTCTTTATAGTCAGGTTTGACATATAAACACAAAAATAACATATTAACTTGTAATATGTATCTATTTTTCAATTCGTTCAATGCTTTTTTTGTTGCGAAAGCGGTCTTATGTTAAACGAATTGTCTGTAATATGATTGTACCTAAGGACTTTTTATTGTGCTCACTCATGTATGCAACAACATCTAGTACGCAAGAACGATGCTAAAATTAACTATTCAATTGCACCGCATACCGTCTTGTTCCATGTAATTTAATACGCTTATCTTTAAAGGTTATTGCCGAATGGCATGACCTGATTTTTTTAAATGTATTCAATCATTTGAGAACTTGACCTAAAATAAACCTAAACCTATATACCTTTGCCATATCAGCATTACCTTGCACAAAGCAACGTGAAATGAAATGAATATATGTGTTGAAGCGAAGCAGTTAAAGCTTAGTATGCTATTTGTGACTTTCAATCATAATACCGAATGAATGCACTCAAATTTAATATTATTTCTTATATTTACAATCATTAAAAATATGGTTTGGATGTCAAAAAATGTAAAATGATCGCTACAATAATATATTTTCGTCAAAATTCCGACAATCATCTGGGATTGATGAACCACCCGTTTTCCAAATAAGGATAGAAATGTTCTTCTTCTTCCTTTACTTAGTAGGATCCTTTATAGGATGTCATGACTCAAGCTCATGTTGTGACTAAGTTTGAATGCTGGTCAACAAAACAATGTATTGCGTGTATTGCGTAATCGGATTGCATTCCATGATGTCACCAGATAGTTATAAATTACAAAATCAGAGTTCATGACCCATTCTGTATTCAATGTAATATGAATGCTGTAAATATTAATTACATATTGTAGACTTTTTCAGTTATATAGGCCACACATAAACTACGTCCTTAGTTATGTTTAGGTAGGCGCGAAGTAAAGCTGTTTTACGTTTTAAGCAAGACTCCCTCTAGAAGAGGTTACTGGGATAGTAGAAAAAACATGAGTACTTGTAAAAAACTTAAACAGGTGAACTGGAATTTCGCATTATATTTATTTTCAACTTTCTGACACGCTAATAAGCATAGTAACTAAAGGAAAAAACGCAACACAACAAAACCAACACATAACATTATGACGAAATAAAACAAATATAGTTTAAAAGTTGTTGATATTACCTTTTGAGAACACGACACATTGCTAGTAAATGAAAGAAACAGACAGCAATACAGGACAAGAAAGGGCAAGTCGATTATAGGGACCACTAATACTCTATAATTTTACATGTTAATACTTTTACATAATATGTGCATCAAAAGCGTCTGAATTTAATTTGATATAAGTCAGGTAATGTAAAAAAGCGCTTATCAAATCAGCCAAATTGGTCAAAGTTGCATTTGCGTGTAAGACAAAAACTTGAAAGAGATTATTGAAATAAATTTCACATACAATTTATCAATATTAATTCAGGAAAAAATAACACATCAGTGTGGTATAAGCTGTTGAATTTTCAATAGACAATACCTTGTGCTAATTAATAATGAATATGGTGTGTCCAGGAAGGTAAAAACAACACAACCCCTCGTATACATCCGTTGACTCTCTACCTATGAAGGCGCCAAATAATCCATCTTATTTTTGAACTCCAGCATATGAATGCCAAAAAATGCGTCCCTTCATCAATCACCTTTAAACTGCATAATGAGACCATTTTTACCAAACAAATAACTTTTCGATAACAAATACATTGTACTCTCTAAATTTGAAAAAAAGAGAATTCAAGATTATTTGATGGTCCAGGTTTTGTTTTCACAATCATTTCTTAGCTAAGATTTTTCTAAACTTAAATTTAGCAATTTTTGTAATCTCTGTTTGGAACTATTTATTTTGTCAAAACAAAATACACATGTTTTCTAAAAACATACACCTTAAATTCCTGAATATCTTGAAAATTAACAAAATTGTAAAGATGTGATTTTTTTAAAAGATTGGAGAGAAATCTTAGCTATGGAATGATTGTGAAACAGGGGCCTGAGCATTTAAGTATATAAACATCTGTTATCACATGCAGTATTGTCGACGTCTTATCAAACATTACGAAACTACACACAAAAACATGACGTCACCAGCCACCATATAGACATAAGTGCATATGACTTGAAAACTGTGAAAAATTATCAATTTTACTCAACAGTGTTGTAGGATTGATTCCCCTTGATTGTTGCCTAACTCTTTTGCTGACACCTCTTAATTATTGCAAAAAGGTGAATTGAAAAATAATTATAATAAGCGCTTGAATCTATTCGCGTTTGTGGATAGCCAACTAAACAAAGTTCCTGGTCATTGGGCGTGTTCAAGTGTCGTTCATTTCGATCACAATTGATTATTATATCAAAAACAAACATACTAATTTATATTTTATAATATAATAATTTTATATATAATTTATATTTTATATACTAATATATATTTTATTATATAATTTAGACTTTTAAAATACATTTTATTGATAGTTTAATGGATATATTTTCAATTAAAAAGAAATAAATTAAAAAAAATATGTGTACTCTGTTTTGGAAATACAGTAGTATTGCTGAGATTTTTTGAAACATATAAAAGGAGTATGAATGTTAGAAATTTTATTTGGGCATTGCTCATTGTTTGTAAATGAGTGAATATGATGTTTTAAAAGATGGGTATACAATATTTGTTTTTCATGTGGGTTGAAAGTGGAGATGGAAATTTGAATGATGATTATTGTTGTTTTGAATAAATATATGTTTCAAAAAAGCCATTCACATGAGAATCCTGGGACCACCACAGAAATACACAACTTAACAAACATGTTTATTTACATATTGCTTTTTAATGTCAACTGAGCTGTGTCATGGAGAATTACATTCCTTAAATTACTGTCCTTATCGTTTATTGTACACATTATTATAGCAGAAAGAAATGTTCACTAAACCTTATGACATAATTATTACACTCGTAGCTTCTTTACAAACCGGTTTGAAAAGGTCTCTAAAGCATAACGTGCATTATCCCTGTGATTGTATTTTATTGTCCGATAAGTATAAGTTCATGGCCATCAAAACATTTTATTTTAGAGAAAATTGTCGCCAAATCATTCAACAACATATACAGATATAAAATTGACGTTCTGTCACTTAACAATGCTAAATGTGAGACTATGTGAATGGCATGTATCCTAGTGAGCTTAAAATAAAAGACTGATTCCTCAAGTTGTGCTACATACTTAGACTTATACCTCAAGTATAACGCCCATGAGAGGCTATATTTGACATTTTATACAAACTTGATGACTTCATTTTTTTGTCATCTTTTCTTTTCTATGGAACATATGGAACACTGTGTCTGTTTCCCCTTCTTGTGGTGTATTTGTTTCCCAATTGATACGCTATGGTAGCCCTTGTTCCCACTACAGGAACTTCGTACAACAAAGCAGGTTGCTTGCAAATAAATTGTTGACCCAAGGATATTGCAAGCCTAGGGTGATCAAGGCCCACAAAAAGTTTTATGGTCGTCATCTCAATATTGTTGATAAGTTTGATATCTCTGTGCCCAGGATTGCCCTGTATATATTTGACGTCGCATTGTCGCATGTTCCTTTCGCCCAATTTCCATTACACATTGGCGGTTGTAGCTAGCTAATCAGGAGGTGCTTACACTCCCGGAGCACACGACCTCACTTCCCTGGTGGAAGTTTACATGTCTAACCTAATTTGTCAGTTTCAAAGTTTTAACTTTGTTTCTGGGTAGTGATTCCGTAACGGATTAGTATTGTTTGTTTTTAACCAACATACTGCTGTCCAGATTTAACAAAGTTCTTCTTCAACCAATTGTATACCTAGAGTAAAAACCAACGTGGGCTTCTATCAATGACGTGATGTCAGGGGCACTTCCTGTTTAGCTAGCTACACTCGCCATGCGTCAAAATCAAATTTGGAATTAATGATAAAAACATGGAATTATGCAACGTTAAATATTATTTTTTATATTTACAATCATTAAAAATATGGTTTGGATGTCATAAATGTAAAATGATCGCTACAATAATATATTTTCGTCAAAATTCCGACAATCATCTGGGATTGATGGACCACCCGTTTTCCAAATAAGGATAGAAATGTTCTTCTTCTTCCTTTTACTTAGTAGGATCATTCATAAGATGTCATGACTCGGGCGCATGTGTGACTAGGTTTGAATGCTGATCAACCAAACAATGTATTGTGTGCATTGCGTGATCGGATTGCATTCCATGATGTCACAAAATAGTTATAAATTATGAAATCAGAGGTCATGACCCACTCTGTATTCAATGTAATATGAATGCTGTAAATATTAATAACATATTGTAGACTTTTTCAGTTATATAAGCCACGCATAAACTACGTCTTTGGTTATGTTTGGATAGGCGTGAAGTAAAGCTGTTTTACGTTTTAAGCAAGACTCCCTCTGGAAAGGGTTACTGGGATAGTAGAAAAAACATGAGTACTTGTAAAAAACTTAAACAGGTGAACTGGCATTTTCACATTATATTTATTTTCAACTTTCTGACACGCTAATACGCATAGTAACTAAAGGAAAAAACGCAACACAACAATACCAACAGATAACATAATGACGAAATAAAAAAATATATTTTAAAAGCATATTGTTGATATTACCTGTTGAGAACACGACACATTGCAAGTAAATGAAAGAAACAGACAACAATACAGGACAAGAAAGGGCAAGTCGATTATAGGGACCACTAATACTCTATAATTTTACATGTTAATACTTTTACATAGTATGTGCATCAAAAGCGTCTGAATTTAATATGATATAAGTCAAGTAATGTAAAAAAGCGCTTATCAAATCAGCCAAATTGGTCAAGGTTGCATTTGCGTGTAAGACAAAAACGTGAAAGAGATTATTGAAATAAATTTCACATACTAGTACAATATATCAATATTAATTCAGGAAAAAATAACACATCAGTGTGGTATAAGCTGTTGAATTTTCAATAAACAATACCTTGTGCTAATTAATAATGAATATGGTGTGTCCAGGAAGGTCAAAACAACACAACCCCTTGTATACATCCGTTGACTCTCTACCTATGAAGGCGCCAAATAATCCATCTTATGTTTGAAGTCCAGCATATGAATGCCAAAAAATGCGTCCCTTCATCAATCACCTTTAAACTGCATAATGAGACCACGTATACCAAACAAATAACTTTTCCATAACAAATACATTGTACTCTCTAAATTTGAAAAAAGAAGAGAATTCAAGATTATTTAATGGTCCAGGTTTTGGTTTCACAATCATTTCTTAGCTAAGATTTTTCTTAAATTTAACAATTTTTGTAATCTTTGTTTGGAACTATTTATTTTGTCAAAACTAAATACAAATGTTTTCTAAAAACATACACCTTAAATTCCTGAATATCTTGAAAATTAACAAAATGGTAAAGATGTGATTTTTTTAAAAGATTGGAGAGAAATCTTAGATATGGAATGATTGTGAAAGAGGGGCCTGAGCATTTAAGTATATAAACATATGTTATCACATGCAGTATTGACGACGTCTTATCAAACATTACATAAGTGCACATGACTTGAAAACTGTGAAAATTTATCAAATGTAATCAACAGTGTTGTAGGATTGATTCCCCTTGATTGTTGCCTAACTCTTTTGCTGACACTTCTTAATTATTGCAAAAAGGTGAATTGAAAAATAATTATAATAAGCGCTTGAATTTATTCGCCTTTGTGGATAGCCAACTAAACAAAGTTCCTGGTCATTGGGCGTGTTGAAATGTCGTTCATTTCGATCACAATTGATTATTATATTTTATTATATAATTTAGACTTTTAAAATGCATTTTATTGATAGTTTAATGGAAATATTTTCAATTAAAATGAAATAAATTAAAAAAATATGTGTACTCTGTTTTTGGAAATACAGTAGTATTGCTGAGATAGCATTTTTGAAACATATAAAAGGAGTATGAATGTTCGAAATTTTATTTGGGCAGGCATTGCTCAGTGTTTGTAAATGAGTGAATGTGATCTTTTAAAAGATGGGTATACAATATTTGTTTTTCATGTGGGTTGAAAGTGGAGATGGAAATTTGATTGATGATTATTGTTGTTCTGAATAAATATATATTTTAAAAAAGCCATTCACATGAGAATCCTGGGACCACCACAGAAATACACAACTTAACAAACATGTTAATTTATATATTGCTTTTTAATGTCAACTGAGCTGTGTCATGAAGAATTACATTCCTTAAATTACTGTCCTTATCGTTTATTGTACACATTATTATAGCAGAAAGAAATGTTCACTAAACCTTATGACATAATTATTACACTCGTAGCTTCTTTACAAACCGGTTTGAAAAGCTCTCTAAAGCATGACGTGCATTATCCCTGTGATTTTATTTTATTGTCCTATGAGTATTAGTTCATGACCACCAAAACATTTTATTTTAGAGAAAATTGTCGCCAAATCATTCAACAACACATACAGATATAACATTGACGTTCTGTCACTTAACAATGCTAAATGTGAGACTATGTAAATGTTATGTATCCTAGTGAGCTTAAAATAAAAGACTGATACCTCAAGTTCTGCTACATAGTTAGACTTATACCTCAATTATAACGCTCACGAGAGGCTATATTTGACATTTTATACAATCTTGATGACTTCATTTTTTCTTTTGTTATCTTTTCTTTTCTATGGAACATATGAAACATTGTGCCTGCTTCCCCTTTTTGTGGTGTATTTGTTTCCCAATTGATACGCTATGGTAGCCCTTGTTCCAACTACAGGTACTTGGTACAACAAAGCAGGTTGCTTGCAAATAAATTGTTGATCCAAGGATATTGCAAGCCTAGGGTTATCAAGGTCCACAAAAAGTTTTATGGCCGTCATCTCAATATTGTTGATAAGTTTGATATTTCTGTGCCCAGGATTGCCCTGTATATATTTGACGTCGCATTGCCCCATGTTCCTTTCGCCCAATTTTCATTACACATTGGCGGTTGTAGCTAGCTAATCAGGAGGTGCTTACACTCCCGGAGCACACTACCTCACTTCCCTGGTGGAAGTTTACATGTCTAACCTAATTTGTCAGTTTCAAGTTTTTACTTTGTTTCTGGGTAGCGTTTCCGTAACGGATTAGTATTGTTTGTTTTAACCAACATACTGCTGTCCAGATTTAACAAGGTACTTCTTCAACCAATTGTATACCTAGAGTAAAAACCAACATATATATATATATATATATATATAACACATGGATATATTTGACGTCACATGTTCCTTTCACACAATTTTGATTACACACGTGGCGGGTGTAGCCAGCTAAACAGGAGGTGCTTGCAATTCCGGAGCAACCGGTCTCATTTCCATGGTGGAAGTTCACGTGTCTAATCTAACTTGTCAGTTCCAAAGTTTTTACTTTGCTTCTGGATTGTGATTCGGAAATGGATTAGTATGTTTGTTTTTTTATCATATTAGCTTTTACCTACATTTGTTTTGTTATTTGTTTTTTAAAAATGCATTTATGTCGTTTTTTTTAGAGTGGAAACGTAATCTAAAGCTAACACAAAATCACGACAAATAGTTCATCATTGAACCAAATTATTTTATAATAAAAAGTAAAGGAACCGAAATATGCAGTCGGTCAACAGTAACGAACACTGACTTTGAAAACAATACGCATGTAAGGTCAGACAGTAAAAACTATTTGAATTACGGGTTTACATACTAGTATATGTTGTATATTCTATCCTTTTCAAAAATAATTTTGTTTTTACGTCTTGATTTTCATTTTTATGTATGCAATCTTTTGTAGAGGTATTGTATACAGATATTTTATATAATTGAGAGTAAAACGATATATGCTTCTTTTTCCTTATTACGTAAGAGTCACCCTCTTGGTCTGCTAAAAACCGGTTTGAAAAGCCCTCTAAAGCATGAAGTATTTTGTTTTATTCGTGTCATGACCCCAAAACAATTCTAGAACCTTCTGTTCTTAATATTTATGCGTTCATATAAAGCACTTAAAACGCAGCTTTTAATATTAATAGTTTTGTATTAATGATTGAGAATTAAGAACAGGTTAAGGAATATTTACACCAAGCTAGAGTATAGCTGTATAGCTAGAGTACAGAATCATTCAATAATAAAAGACATATCAGTCCATGTCTCAATCCAAACCTCATATGCAACACTTGAGCTTCTATCAGGGAAATGATGCCGGATGCACTAGTAACACTCGTCATTCTTGAAATCAAATTTGGAATGAAAGGAACATGAAACTATGCGACGTCAAATATTTCCAACATGATCATGTTGACAAAGACATTTTTATAAACAATGTTGTAATGGTGGTCATTTAACGTTTTGAGAGCTTTGATAAGCATAGGCTTGAAACAACTCCGAATCAACCATTCATTTGTAAGCAGCCTGTTTCGTTTTTGTGGTGAGAGCAGGATTTGTTAGCGTATTAACTGTGGAACCAATACACCATAATCACTGGAAGCAGGTATAGTTGCATTGAAATGAAACGTTGGCATACTAGACTTGCTTTCGTCACAGTTTCGTGAGTGTTATTTTCTTTCGAAATAAAGAAAAAAGAATGGTTCAAGATCAACAAAAACATGGTAACTGTTATGCATTTCTGGTTAAATACAAATTTATATACAGGGCATTTCATAATCCATGTCCTATTGTTGGACGTAGCTACTCATTTTAAGAAAATTTCTATTTTCTAAAAAAACTGTTACATATTAAACCAATTTTATCCAACAGCACTAGACAGCCGTTTAAGAAAACAATTTCTCATCAATAGTGCTTGGGACAAAATTGTTCAACCAAAATGTTGAAAAACTATCTAAAGGACCGAAATGTATTCTGCCAATTTAAATGTATTTCTTTTTATTCTTTATACCTGTTTTACAAGAGCTTTTTACAGTCATTTCAAATCCCGAAAGGTATTTTGAAACACCCTGTATGCTTTTAATTTACAAAAATTATTATACAAATTAGTTTTGATTACAAATATTTACAAAAGAGGCAATAATCTTATTCCAGTGCTGATTATCATGAAACAATTACATAAACATATTCCAATTATAGCATAGAATTTAATATATAAATAGATTTGTTAAAGAGATAATCATTTCTGATATAAATTTCAATCAACTTAAAATTAAAATATCTTTCAAAATTATTTTACAATAAAATTATAAAATTGTAAACAACATTTAAAATATTTATATATAAAAAATATAAACCTTCCTTAAAATACATAGCAAATAAATAACAAGTACATGTAATCTAATATACAAAACATGATATAAAGTTTGCATACTTGAATACAATTTAAATAGAATATGTAGAGTTGAGTAATGGTGTTTAACGTCCCACTCAACAATAATTCACTTATATCGAGGCGTCGCCAGCTAAAGACGAGGGTGCAGAAATTATGTTTGTGCTTTGCGCTGATGGCATTATGCAGCAGGGTTCTTTAGCGTGTCAAGCAAACCGTTTGTTTTAAATTCCCATCCGAAAGAAACGTGATTTTCATTTCGTAATGCCGAGTGCTAGGCGAAAGGGCAGTCACTACCCACTTTCAAATTTTACGACCTCCGACTTACGAGCACTCTACCAACTGAGCTACCGCCGTGATTTTAAATAGAATACGTAGAGGCATATTAAATAATCCGCTTTTAATAAAGCATGATAATATCAGTATATTTGTAGTTCCAAGTATAAACACAGAATGGGTCCATTTCAACCTGTTTTAGTAACAGACTCTTAAAGATTATGATATAAAATATAGATTTTAGGGGACTTTATGCAACATGTACTAAATAACACAAAGAATGTTCTATCACTGAGCTATACACAAAGGAAACTAGCCTATAAAAGTGATACATCGCTCGAAACCTTCTAAAATTCTCCACAGAGTAGAGTGGAGTGACTTGTGCCCCCTTGGTTAATATACACTTTCAAATATAATGAGATGTTCCATTTTGGTGGCGTGGAGCAAACCGCCGTACCTAGTGAAACCATCGAATTTTCTTACTCCAGGATCTGCCCGAAGGCGATTCGAACTTTGGTAGCAAGGGGCGCATTGCACCACTCGGTCACCCAGGGTCCTGGCGGAGTACAGAAATATTTCCGCATTCGATATCTGATAATACATATCTCTCTGTGTCGTAAAATTAAAAAAGGTTTGGAAAAGTGTCCTTAGTAAACATAAATCATAACTGTAGCAGCCTTTAAAAGTATACTATAATAACAATGAAATTTTAAGTTTGCTCAGTTGGCTATGAGCATCAAAATTAACTTATAAAACTCATGTCAAAATAGTTTCTGCAGCTTTTTTGCTTAGTACTTATGGTATTGTGTCAATAAAACAAATGAAACACAATACTAAAACGCAAAGTGATATTCTGTTACCATTCCACATTTTTGACTTTATCAAATTCATGAGTATTTTACAACACATATTTTCCTAACAATGACCATAATAAAACTATAACAGGCAATATGATTCCAGTTTTAAGACTTGGTGATCCGGATGTACACTGCGGTGGTCTGTTAGCTCCATCATCATATCCGGAGAATTTCCACATTCCACAGCGTGGGAAATGTCTTGGTACTTTTGGCATTTGATGAATCTCGCCAACTTGAACTATCAGTCCCATTCCTATCTGATTATGGAATGAAATGTGGCAGTGTAGCATCCAAAAACCTACAAAATAAGATGCATATCAACAGGTTATTAAAAGGGCAGTCAATAAACATTGTTGTACGTAACGAATTTCCTTGATAGCAAACTCTATCAAAAAATTGGCATTAAAACAAATGAATGCAACAATTTTAAGAAAGAAGAAGGGGAAATTTGCAACTAAAAAGCTATATTTCTATTCAAAATTACCAATGGCTACTTATTTTGGAAATGTTTATACTAAGAATTTCAAAATTGTGGAAACATTGATAACAGCCAATGGATAAATACTGTCTTAATCTCAAAGGACATACACAGATATAGAAAAACAACATTGACCCATCCGTTTGACAAACAGGAGGTGCTTACCCTTCCGGAGCACCCGGCCTCACCTTTTTCACGTGTCTAACCTAACTTGTCAGTTCCAAATTTTTTTTGCTTCTGGATTGTGCTTCGGACATAGATTGGTATGTTTGTTTTTGATTACGTATTTATTATGGACAAGCCAGGACAAGTGCATTTATCTATATCCTCCAAATCATTGGAAATATTTATTCTTTATGTCTTGACTGCGAATTTAACACTGCCCATGTTATGTTCATTCTATATGAATATTCTGTATCTCAGGTCAAGCTGATAGGTCAATGTTGTTTTCCTTTATTCATGTTTATTTAAACCAATTGATTTTACAATTTTAATGTCAAAGTGAAATATTTGATTTAAATCCATTAACTTTAAAATGCATTTAGGTGTTTTAACATTCCTAAGAGACTGCTAAGATGAACATCTCAAAATCAAACCGGATATTGTGGTTTTTGGTTTTTCATTTTCATTTTTATTACAGGTAAACAACATTCATCTGCGCGCCAGATCTTTAACTCGGGTATACTCAATACATAGGTTTTTGAAATTATTGTGAATACATACACAATTCACATGTTAAGTCTTTGAATAGTATTTTCAATTATGGAATGTAATAAAGAAGTGTCTTCCCTATATATGCATTCATCCATAATATCACAGGTACCTAATGGTAAGGTCATGGGAACATGTTATATCTAAATGTTGTGTTCTTATGTTCTTTATATGAATACTAGTATTCTATGTCTCTTATTGTACAATAAATAAACATATTGTGATTCTATTAAGCATGACTGGTTCTAACTTGATATTATTATTCGGCATTTATTTTTAAATTTATAACAACATACAAGTACGCATATACATCTTGCTTAATAGATGTATGTTAATAGTGCAAAAAATCATCAAAACAACATTAACCATGTACATGTAATATGAGTAGCACAAAAATGTCAAAAATGACGGCATGTACAAGAAGCAAAAACAGATACAACTATACCAGTTCATGTCTTAATCCCAAATGCAAAATAAAAATTTAAAAACTAGCAAATTAATGTCTACCAGAGAAGTGAGGCCGGGTGCTCCAGATAGATTAGCACCTCCAATCTAGCTAGCTACACCAGCTTTTGTGTAATCAAAATTGAGAATGTAAGGAACACGGAACTATTTGACGCCTAATATATACATGTGGTGGGTGTAGGAGAAGTATACCCTTCCGGAACACCCGATCTCACTTCCCTGGTAGAAGTACACGTGTTTAACCTAACTTGTAAGTTTCAACAGTTTTTACTTTGCTTTTGGATTGTGATTCGGACATGAATCAGGATGTTTGTTTTTGATATCAAGGAAAATCAGACTAATGACGGCCAATAAAACCAATAACTGACACAGTAGCAAGAAGTTAAAGTCATAATCGTTAAGGGCATACACAGAAACTTGGACCAATAAATTAAACCAGTTCAATCATGAATATTAAAGTCAAATTCGGCTTTATAGTAGATTGCTATAAAAAGCATTAAGGTATTTTGAATATTCTATTCAAATTTTAATATATTCATTCTGGACCATTAATATTTCCGATTAAGTGATATAGAGAAGCCTAAAACTTCCGTTCTGTGATAGAAAGAATTAATAGAGGCGTGTGGGTGCCGATATTTATTTTTTCCCTCACAATCTAGACAGCTGAAGGTTTCTCTATAACTTAAAACATTGCACTTTTTTGTTCAAATAAAATACAGATTTAAATCTTAATTCATTAAATAATGATTAGTTAAACGTGAAAGTGATTTCGGTCAACGTGGACTACAATTAATTACTTAATGGGTAATTATGGGTAATTTTACAGAAATTACAGAATTAGAAAAGAAATCAATGTCTTGTCCGACATACCTGGATTGTTGGCAAGGAATCTAATGATGGTATAACCTCCATCTGGAACTGTAACACTGTCCTTAGCTACAGCTGTTTTGTTAAGGTTTCTTGGAATTTTACCCTGTCTATCCAGTTCCATTACTTCCTCTCTTGATGTTGATATGTTTAACTGAAATAAAATAAAAACATGTAAATGCATTTATTATCATATATAATATGGTGTAATGTAAATGATGACCTCAAGATTTGTGCCACTGTGTACGGGTGATCAACAAAATTAATATATATGTGTGTGTGTGGGGGGGGGGGGGGGGTGTGTGTGTAAATCGTATCAAAACTAAAGTCAATACACTGTGGGCTTTTCTGACTTAGCCAGTCACCCAAAACTTGTAGCAATTGAGAAGAAATAAGTAGAAGCATGTAACTATAAAGCGCGGCGAAATTGGCAATCATTGCTTAAGCAACCACCAGAACCATGTAACGATGTAGATTAGACAACTTCTGGATGATAATGTAGTGTACCTACCCTGTCCATTCCGACCACTCGGAAACTGTAACCATGGAGATGAAATGGGTGATTGGCATTAAACCTTTGTCCCTCATCAATTAGTACCATTTCTACAACATCACCGAGTCCAACTTTTAAGTGATGAACACATTCACAAAACTCCTCTGAACAATTCTTTGACAAAGTGTCAGCATTGCAAAGAGCATTCTACAAATAGAATAAAAGAAAGAGTTTATATGACTAATTTTCAACTGAAGATTTTTAAATCAATAGGATTAACTTTATTGGACCGCTTATATCTACATATAAGAATAGATAATATTCTTCTTATCAATAAAACCGCAATTACATAAGATTTCTTCTTATACGCGATTTAATTGGCCTTAGTTAACTTTAACTTGTGTGGAACTGAACTCAATTTCCAAGATTCTATCAGGTAACAAAACATCGTTGTTCAAAGTGTCTCGTAAGTCAATAAGTTTGCGATTAATAAGACTGGTTCTTATTTTTGTAAGGAATTTTCATTTATTTTTTTTCTAGGGTAACAATGAATACTATAAAACACACTTTTGTTGTCACAATAAGAGATGGTCGGCTTTACGCCAACATTATTTAATTGTCATGGTGCTAGCTTACTCCATTACATCGAAAAATGAACATTGAAATGCGTGACAAATTAATAAAGTCTGCGGTTAAAATATTAACAGGCAGTTTGTTCGACCACCTGCAGGCATTAGGGGCTTCCTTTAGCAAAGGCTTTAAACATTGCTCCATTTCACCAAAGAATCGGAAAAACGTGATAACAGTCAAACACAAACATACCACTACATGTCCAATCACAGTCACAAAAGCAAAGTAAACACTTTGAAAATGGCAAATTAAATTAAAACACGTGGACTCCGACAAGGGAAGTGATGCCAGGTTCTCCGGAAGGGTTAGCACCTATATCTAGCTAGAAAAAACAATGAAATAAACATAGAACTGGAAAATTCGTTTGTCAAGTCACAACCAACAATGTACTAGCAGAAACGATGCGATTGCCCTTGAGGCTCATCAAAGACGTATTTTAACAAGTTCTCGGAACTGATAAGCTCTGGACAGGCATTAGACAATTATAATATACATGTGATACTTACATTTGGAAGATCTTTAAACTGGGTTAGCAGTGGCACTGAAGGTGATATAGTACTGATTCTGTTAATTTGCGGAGAATATAGACGGAATTTATCTATGGCATGGATTGGATAATACGTCGGGTCCTGGAATTTAAAGTTGTCAATGTCATAGAAGTCCATGGCAAGGTAAAACTGTTTATCCGGTGTTTCTTTGAAGACTTTATCATCATTATCATCAGGAATCGTTGCTTCAAGGTCAGCCACCTGAATAAGTTCCTCTGTGCCTTTTTTGTTCCATGGGTTCAGTTTCTGAAATGCAAACACAAAAAACACTCAAAAATGAACTTTGTAATCCATGATATCAAGATTTAGTAACTGAAAATAGGTATAGTTGGCAATAGCAATATAAACAAAATTCAGAAACAAACGGATTAAGTTATAAAGTAAGAGAAGATAAAGATATACACATTGTATAGAGAACGCCAAGTATATTATGATCAATATGTACTTTTCATCTATATTCCCAAATCATAAAACCCTTAATATATATAAGCACATAGGTGGATGTTTATGTACAAGTAATCAGAATTACCTAACAAAGAATGTCCTGAAAGGTTTTTGATGGACAATTTACATGGCTTATAATTTAAACCGAATGTTTTAATTGAAGATGTTTATCTAGTATTTCCTTATGAAATCACAAACTATTAAATACAATGTGAACCTTCTATACGTACGCATGGTCCTAACTGCAGAAAAGTTTGATGTTTTCTTTAATTAATGCAATTGACCTTTTAAACTTTGCATGGGATATATATCGCCAGGTGAGCGATGAGGCCCATGGACTTCTTTTTCACAAAATACGCCTAGTAAATAATAACACCTTACCTTGCCATCTCTGATCCCATGGTCATAGCCTACGGGCGATGTTGGTTCTGTCTCGGATGCCCCATTATAACGCAGAATTGCCTGTTGGTGAGCTTTCTTCACACCACAGTCGGCCATTCCTCTAACTCGCATCCAATAATTCCCAATAGGTTGGTCTGCATTCAGAACAAAGTCGAACCTCTCTCCCGCAAATATGTTGAATGATTCAACTTTGATTTTCTTAAATGGATTTCCATCCGATTCAAAAACACCGAGGGTGTGATTATCAATAGAAAACTGTATAGGGCAGTTTAGGATACCATTACTAATCACGCGGAACCGGTATCGTCTGCCGGAAGTTATATTGAACAACTCATAAGGAGTGTAAACTTTCTCTCCGGTATCAGGAGCCACAAATTCTTGGAATTTCCCTTTCCCTGAAAACAAGCAGAGTAAGTCATATTAGTATGTATCAATATAAAAATTTAAAAAAAATGAGTTGAGTTGAGTAATGGTGTTTAACGTCCCAGTAAAGAATGTTTCACTTATATCGAGACGTCGCAGCTATAGGCGAAGGTGCAGAAATTTTGCCTGTGCGTTGCGCTGATGGCATTATACAGCAGGGTTCTTTAGCGTGCCAAGCCTACCATGACACGGGACCTCGTTTATTTTAAGTTCCCATCCAAAAGAACCGTGACTTATATTTCGTAATGCCGAGTGCTTGGCGAAAGAACAGTCACTACCCACTTTCAAGTCTTGGGTCAGACTCGGCCGGGGTTCGAACCCACGACCTCCCACTTACGGAGCCAACACTCTACCAACTAAGCTACCGCAGTGTTTTTTAAAAAAAATGGCTAATGAATTAAAATCAAATAACTTACAAATAAAACTATTATAAAAACATTGCCGTCTTCAGTTTAATTGGAGGTGTTCAACAAATCTTCATTATGAAGCCTTTAATTCCGTGTCATTGTAAACAATTAGTCAACCACATGACATTAAAATGTCAGTAGTACCGTATGCAAAAAGTTGAGACTGTCAGGGAGATATAACGGTTATGATAAAGATAGGATATATTCATAAAAAAGAGATAAAAGGGTGCTTAAAATGAAACAGTGATGTACTAAGTCATCTCTATCATGGAACGTCATGACGCATTGATTTATCAATCTACTCAAGTTGCAGCCATAGTATTATTTTAAATAATTTTGGAAACATTCGAAAACAATCGGTTCATTGTAAGGCATCTGTATTTTGGATAAGTTTCGTTTTTGGTTATCCCTAAAATAGATGATTTCAGTTATTTCTCTTTTCTGACAAAAGTTTGTCTTTCAGATAAAAATAAATTATAATGACTTGATTGAAAACAATTACCATTTATCAACATGGACGCTGGCTTGTTATCTCCGCCTGCATGGTGGTGATTGGCAAATCTGTTGATTGCCAACTCGATCATCCAATCAAAAACTACGACTGTGTGTTCCGGAAGATCGAAATCATACATGTGGAAGTCCTCTGCTTCTCTTACTACAAGGGCGCCAAAAAGTCCGTCTGCTCTCTGAAACCCAGTATGTGAATGCCAAAAATATGTTCCTAAATTGACTGCAGGGAAACTGCAAAAGAAAAGATAACATAGGTATTTATCTTGTCTTGAATTTGACCATTCAAATATCATTTCTAGGCCATATTATTGTTGTTAATTGTAATTCAATTATTATTATTATATTATTATATTATTATTATTTATTTATTTAGTTGCATTTTAAGTAGCAGCGTATCATATTGAAATAAATAAATAAATAAAATACCTGTATTGGAAATCGGTTTCAACTGGTATTGGACATTGGGTAACCATCGGTACACCATCCATATGTTGGTATCCTTTCTGATGTAGACCATGCCAGTGTATGGTAACACCTTCTGCAGAATCCAGTCTGTTGTGGATGTTAACCTTCACTATGTCATTCTTACAAACCTGGAAATGTAAAAAGTATAGGATGACCAATGCAACCAGTAGGGCACGCAAATCTCAGAATGTGACCTGTGCGAATTTGCAATTTTGGGGGCGTTATTACAAATCGCGTCAAATGACGTCACCAGTCAGTCCAATCCATGTCCAAATCACAATCCAACAACAAGTTTTGAAACTGGCAAATTAGGTTAAACACGTAAACTTCCACCAGGCAAGTTACACCGGTTGTTTCGGGGTGGTGTGTGGGGGGGGGGGGGGGGGGGGGGGTAAGCGTATCCTGTTTAGCCAGTTTTACCCGCCACTTACAAAATTGAAATTAGGCATGAAAGGAACATGTAACTATGGGACGTGAAATATATCCAAGGTAATGCTAATATATCGTATAATTTATCTTATCAAGTAACTCACGTCAACGTCTGTTCAATGAAAGGAGAGTTCTTATGATCAATATCCCTAATACATGTGCGGAAAGTTTATGAAAACGTTTATGCAGAAAATCCCCGGAAAAGCGTCGTTTTTACGTGCAAAAGTCAACTCACGCAATTCCTTATCCAATTTGAACACTAAGCACGCTGGAAAACTGATTCTTAATTAATATCTGGAATTTTAATACTACTACACAATACTCACATGAATGGCGGGTCCTGGAAGCATTCTATTGGCCACAACCAAACCACGTAGTACTCCGTCCGCCGGAACACAATGCGGTCGTTCACAATCCGTTTTGTTGAATGGACAATTAAAACAAGCCTTTGTTAACGTGAAGTAGTATTCCAAAGTGAAGTCATATTCACAGGTCATGACGTCATTGTCCTTACATTCTCTGATACATGTGTGATTCTTGTAATCTTAAATTAACAAATGAATTTTTTTTTATCTAAAGCTGATCTCAAACTATGGAAGCGTATTAGTATCACCCTAGAATTTTCATCTCTCACTTAAGAGTGATACCAATACGCTACCATAATAAACCGTTTCACAAGAACTATCGGAACATTAAAATATTGTGATAGTAGCCGGATTTTACGTTATTTTAGTCAATAGAAATGGTTACCAGTAGCTAACTTTACCTATCTTGGTTTTTTACGTTTGAAACTAAAAATAGCCAAAAAATGTCCTTTGGCCAAAGAATATGTAAAACATATTCCTTAGGTGTCATTGAAGACGAAAAACATTTTTAAAGAACTGCTATTTTTATGGTCACTTAAGATCTTATTTTTTCAAAAAATGTGTATACGTATACAGTCAAACCTGCCTTAAAGGTCACCTCTATATAAGGACAACCTGCTTATAAAGGCCAGTATATTGTCTCCCAATTGTTTTTTATTTATATTATTTGAAACTGTATATAAAGGTCACCTGTCCATAAAGGTCACTTTTACTGGTTCCCCTCAGGCCTGGGTGGTCTTTATAGACAGGTTTGACGGTATTTTATTCCTGTTTCATAAATGGTATTGACATGTATTTTCGGAGAACGAATGTGTACAAACTATTTTAGCAAAACTTTTATGTGATATGTATAGACGTAGCTAGATTGTTATTTCACTGATTTTAATTGTGTCTCATAAGTCTCTTAAGGCTGGGTGTAATTTTAAATTTATGACATTTTATGATGTTTGTATATTTTTTAAGTTACTAGTACATGTGACACAGAAATAAACTATTTACTTGCTTACTTACTTTAAATTGTCTTGGTTATTATTTATTTATTTATTTATTTATTTATTTATTTATTTATTTATTTATTTAATTATTTGTTTTGTTTTTTCAATCTTGACATAATTAAACATAATAGACCCGATTATCAGTTCAAAATAAATTTGTTCATATGCAAGAGAACACCACTATTTTTAATATATAATACCAAAAACTATATAGACCCGGGTTTAACAGTCTAATAAAATCGTGACATACATTATGTAATACCGATTTTCGTATTGAAATTTATGCTTAAAGAGTTTTTTTAAGTAACATTACCTTATATCTAAATTCATCTATACATAATGCAATTTTAAAAATGTAAATTGTAAATAACATATTCTTAATAACGTAATACGAAACCCAGTCAATATTATGACTTACGGGAAACTAAAAACTTAAAATATATCAAACTTTAATATAAAAGTCGTGGTTATTAAAAAAAAAATATCCTGTTGGTTTAAAAAATATGTAAATTTCACTTTAAAATACTATTATTGCGTCTTTAAAACATATTATAATTATTTAAGAAGGAAGACCTTATAAAACTCCAGTGTTAGTTGAGAGAGAGAGAGAGAGAGAGAGAGAGAGAGAGAGAGAGAGAGAGAGAGTGTGTGTGTTTTTTTACCTGAAACGATAATCCCCTGACAAAACACCAGTATCGTCACTATTACGAAATTGATGAACGTAAATCTTATCTTGAGACTTCTCATTGTTTATTGTTTAAACGATCCCTTCTCAGTCACTACAAAACAACATAAAAATAATCCAATAAACAAACTTATTTAATATTTACCTTCTAAGAGTTAAAGATTTCTAATTTTTCTGATTATTATTTTTAACCTAATTTAGCCCGCTTTCTTAACGAATTAAAAAAAAAAATAAATAAAAATGTTAATCTCAAGTTTTTTTTCCACCCAGGTAACTTAAAAAACCCCAAATATATTTTATCCTGAAAATCTAATAAACAGACTTTCGCTGATAATATATCACCTTTGTTTTTTGTGCCTTTCTTTCTGATTTATATCAAGATGGTGATTGTCCGGAATTTAACGTCCACCTGTAGACTGTTGGTCAATATGCAGACCACTTATGCTAAAACTTCGTTTTTAAGTTGCCCTAGTGCCAAAAGATATGGTGTGTGGCTTGATCGAGTTGTCAGGACATGGCTTCGTGGTAAATTTAACTTCTGACACCAGTGAGTTAAAAGTATTATAATTAAAATGGCAAACAACACAAATTAGCGTTGACATGGAACAAAGAATAACGTAACCGTACGGGTGAAGCCAGGAATGTCCCCGAATTCAATTACAAACAACACAAGTTTGATCATAATCAATACCTTGACCTTCCGGCTACACGCCTATGCCATGTCTTAATTTTCTGCATATTTCTTTAACTTTCTTTTGACAATATTTTTACGCCACGATAAACACATAATATATCGCGACGAGATGGAGTACACTTCTTAAGAGAACGTTGTATAATTGAAGAAATTATTTAAACATACATTGCCAGTTAATACAACAGATTTTGAGAACATTGAAAGCATTTCACTATAATAATAATAATGTATTTCATGAAAGTAGAAATTTTATATCAGTAATTTAGTTGGACTAAATTTATAGTTTATCGGAATCGCCTAAATGAAGATCTAGAACGAAGCCCTGTTCTTTAAATCCTTCACTTAAATCTGGCAAAATTTTAAATCATTTAATTAATTATTAAGATGATTTTTAAGATAATTTTGAATTTAAGGTGTCATTTTGAAGACCACTTTTGGCTTAAAACATTTGCATTAGTTTTGTCAAAAAATTATTTGTATTTAAAAAAAAAAATGATATCCGAAATTTTCTTAGAAACTGAATTATTGTTAAACTGGCACTGAACCTCACTTATTTACATTAATTTTAGGAAACCGGTTTTTATTTTATTATGACGCGTGTGTGTGTTGTGTGTGTGTGTGTGTGTGTTTAATATTGAAAAACCATCAAAATTATAAATTATCCAAACCAAAATTTAAATATTTTAATTCAAGGCAACCTTATGTCCTCGACCAATCAGATTGCTGGTTTTCTGGCTTCTATTTCATTTAGAGTTTATGGCATGCACTCTAAATCCTTCTTAAGAGTGACATCACAATAGAAAATTGTGAGACCCAGTGAGGCATGACCATAAAATCTTCATGAATAAGAAACCAGAAAACTGCAAGATAAAACAAATAACATTAATGAAAATAATAATCATGTATTTTTTAATTACAAAATAAAAATCCAAATATAGCACTAGAAAACAATCATTAAATTCCCAATAATATAGGTTTATAGGTTGATTGCAATGTGTTGCAGATACTTTCAAGAAAGTCTTGGGTATAACTCAAATATCACACTGCTTCATCGAGTGATTTGTAATGACCATTATAGCATTATTTGTTTGTTTTCTGACTGTCCTATGCGTTAACGTTGTTTAGACGAAGTTATTTATACGTATTGATATATTTATTGTTATTTAGAATTATAATTTCTAAATATTGATGTTCAGCTCACCAACTACAAATAGAAATGGGACGATAATAATAAAATAAAAACTAACAACAGCATGATTCTTCATATCGCAATATATTTCGAATACACAGTATTCCTTATCAAGCTTACATTTTAACTAACTTAAAATGACAAAATACAAGATATATGTATAGAGCATTATTTACAAAGGATACAATATAATTACACAAAAGTGTCACCTGGTTAAGTGAAAAACCAATTAGGGTTTAGCCTAAGGGTTATTTGAACACATTCAATAAGAAAGTTGTCCCATCTCCTGCTAATTGTTTAACAATGTGAGACGACACAACAATTTAACAAAACATGAAAAAATCTGTGACAAATGTATATGTAACGACATAGAAGATAAATATCACTTTCGGTTAAAATGCCCTCTTTATTCGCAAATGCGTCAAAAATATTATTGGACAAAGCCTTATACAACTTCTCAGTAGAACTTTGTAACCTTGGACTTTTCCTCGTTATTGCAACACTATTAAGACAATCTCGACATAGTTTTACTTTGTCCATCCGCCACCACGCCTCTTTCATCCCAACAGTTCTCAGACTTTTAATATAATTTTGTGTCTATCGCTTTCTTTATTACTTTTTCCCTTAGCCGCCATACATGTAAATATATATTGTATTGTATATACCTATAAGTGTATGGTTTTGGTCATAATAAATGAAATGAAATGTTATTAATGATCAAAGTCCATCTCATCGCTTAGGTTCGAATTCTAATGTAAGAAAGGTTGACAGTTCATTAACCAAGGTCGTCATTTTTCTCCGAGTACTCGGACTGATAGAAAGTTTTTAGCTCGCTTGCCTTATAATTAGGTCGGATATTGCAGTCTCCTTCGCCATCACAGAACAGACTACCGTGAAAACCAAGTCCGGGATGTAAAGCTCGTTTATAACATTCATTTTTTCCTATACATGTTAAATTTCTAGATCGTCTACATGTTCGTGGGGAACATTTCAATATAGATACAGTGCAGACCAGTCGAGAGTTTAACACCGCGCTAACGAAAAGGAATCGTAGTGTTTCGCTGCCGAGTGACCGAGATCTGGATAACACGTGGCCCAAAAGCTGTTGAGAGATAGTGACCAGGTGTTGATATATACCTAACGAGGGACCGAGATGAGATTTGCATCGGGTACTGATTCGTTAGCGTAGTGTTAAACTTTTGACAGTGTCTGTACTGTAAGTGAACAGGCAACTGCTATTTTTGTCTACATACTACGTGTCTCTATATATCAACCTCGGTGATCGGGTGGTCTAAAGCGTGCGCTTACGAATCGCATTGAATATCACCGCCTAGCCTCAGATCCGATTTGGAACAGTGAGAAAGTTTGTCATTTCGTTTGCTGGAGGTCGGTGGTTTTTTCCGGACACTGGTTTCCCCACTAACCTTGCAATGACCGCCTCAATATCATTGAAATACTATAGAACTGGGCCTAAAACTCAATTGCATTTATTCTAATTTACCCCACTGATAATAAGGAAGTTTTACGGTTCGGTAATATTACATAATATTTAAAGATTTATCTTTAAAGTGATAGCAGTATACATAGAGGATCTTGCATGAGTGTTTATGTAATATTGAATTTATTCAACGAGTTTAATAAATTCAATATTGCATAAACACTCATGCAAGATCCTATTTATTATAGAATCCCATAAAAACGGGTTTTCGTAGATTTAAAACTTGTCTTCTCATTATAAGAAAACAGCTGATTGACCGAAACACAACAAATTCACGTAACTGTGTACATGCGCCAAAAGTAATCCTGCTGAAATATTATAAGTAAACAATAGTCTGTCCGCAGGATAGAAAAACAAAACAAACATTTTCAATTTAAATACAATGTATCTTCTTTTTAGAAGAAAAGTACAAAAGTATCAGCTTAAGGTAGTTCCATACTTTACAAATCGCCTGAAAACACATATTGAAATTTTGATATGTTGTACATGGGCATAAACCATTCAACATGCCGAAATTTCAGGGCTGGTATTCGACTTCCTTAAGAAGTTCTGAAGCGCCACCTGGTGGCCATTTTCACGACATAAATGATCAAATTTTAACTACTGTTATCAACAAATAAGCTTTAATATTTTTTTGTCATGCTTAGAAACCAAAAGTGTCTTGCATTTAAATTAACCATTATGTCATGGAGATTATTTGTACCAATGGAATTTTACTTCCGGTCACGTGGTATTTTTCTACAGCGCCACCTATCAAGAGAGAACATTAAATTTTCGGAAAACTAAAAGTAACACCCTTTCGTTAATTTGTAGATTTTAAAAAAACTAAGTCGAATACGACCCCTGATTTTCACATTATTACACATGAATATATAAATTTGATTTTCGGAAACAAAAAATAGGGGGTCGTCAAGCTACTTTTTTCATAAAATTGCATCAAAATCCTGAAACAAGAAAAAATCCTCATTCCTTACGTAAGAAGCTTCTAATAATGTCCTAGTATACTATTATGAACTCAATGTTTTTCGTTTGGTATTAGCAAATAAACAAAAACACTGATTGTGAGCTATTTGGTTGTGCAAAAAAAAAAAAAAAAAAAAAAAAAAAAACTAATTGAAATATCATATGGTCTGTCACCCATAGAAACCCATATAGCAACCGTTACTCAACACAGCTCACTTAAAGTGGAAAGGGGATTCGTATACATTGATGAAGCGTTCTTGATTCTAGGCCGCTGGATGAAACGCAAATACAAGAGCATAGTCAATAGTCAAACTGCTAAAATTTGACACCTAGAACAATTATTATACAGTATCGTCAGTTTGTATCCTACTATTTGTATTTAAAATCACCGAAAAAACAAACATAAACCGGCATTTGAAATACCGTCTTCAAAGTTTAAACAATGTACTCAAATCTTTCAATTATTTAGAATAGTACTCTCAAAAGTGTAGATCTACCTAATTTCCGTTATGTACAATATACATTTTCTTCTTAAAAATAGGGCAAAGAATTGATATTGTGAATTCTAATCTTTTGTGAATGCAGAAAATTATTCTACTGAATAATAGCGTAACAGCGTTCCCGCCATTATTCTGTAGGCGCCGAAGAACACACAGTCGTGACGTCATAGATAAAAAAGACGTCAAATCGGACATTTCGACCGTACGCACAAAACGACGACGTCACTATGGTATGGAACTACCTTAAATTAGAATCAACAAACAGAACATCTGTGAACTAGGTCAATCGTGTGACGTCACTCTGAAATGACTTGTATGCTTTTATGACGTCACACTCATTCAATGCGATTTTTATTGTATGACCGTAATACATGGAATATTGAGTAGATTATATAATAAATTCATATATTGTATATGTTTGCAAAACTTTTACATTCTTGGTATGTGTCAATCACAAATGTATTGTATTGTATTGTATTGTATTGTGTTGTGTTGTGTTGTGTTGTGTTGTGTTGTATTGTATTCCATTGCATTGTATTCCATTGCATTGCATTGCATCGCATTGTATTGTATTGTATTGTGTTGTGTTGTGTTGTGTTGTGTTGTGTTGTGTTGTGTTGTGTTGTGTTGTGTTGTATTGTATTGGATTGTATTGTATTCCATTGCATTGCATCGCATTGTATTGTATTGTATTGTATTGTATTGTATTGGATTGTATTGGATTGTATTGTATTGTATTGTATTGTATTGTATTCCATTGCATTGCATTGCATCGTATTGTATTGTATTGTATTGTATTGCATTGCATTGCATTGCATTGCATTGCATTGCATTGCATTGCATTGTATCGTATCGTATCGTATCGTATCGTATCGCATCGCATCGCATCGCATTGCATTGCATTGTATTGTATTGTATTGTTTTGCCATTTCTGTATGGAGCATAACACTTAATTTGTAAGTGAAGTCCAATAAAGTTTCATTTCATTTCATAAATGAAAAGAAGAGCTAGATCGAAACACTGACATCACATAAAAACAAAAAACTAACATATAATTTCAAGGCATCGCTTTTACTTCGCTCTATACCGTGACTGCAATTCATTAAAAAGCGTCTTAAGCATTTTAAAATAACTATAACCAATAAGGTGTCGTTGTTGTCTTCAACAAACTTCGTTTTAGTAAAAAAAAAAAAATGAATAAATTTACATTTCTCTATCGCTTTAAGTGCAGGTAATCAATTGAAATTTGGAAATAAAAATGTATGTAAAGTGTAAAATTGTAGGTTAAGTTTTTTCTATTTGAATAAAATGTTCGTTTTTATGTGAGGTCAATGTACGGATATATTATGTGACGAAGAAAGGACATTTTATTGCATTGAATAAGGATTATTTGCATTAGGCCTATTCTAATTGTTTGGTGTCTATTGGCGTAATCTTAAATCACATTGAAAATAAAATAATGGGTTGTATTGGCGACAAGACACTGAGTAATAAATAATTCAATACAAACAACTTGCAATACACAATACATCTAAACAAATCACGATTGAATATATATTTTATATACCCCCGCTTAAAAAGTGGGGAGTATATACAGTGATAGGGGTGTCCGTCCGTGTGTCCGTCCTTCCGTTACACCTTAGCTATAGGGTACCTATCTCTTATCCGCAACTCCTCCTAAACCCTTCAATGGATTTTCAAGAAACTTTCACACAATCTTTGTGATATAATGTAGATGTGCACCTCCTATTTAAAAATTTGATCTGATGGATTTTTTTATGTGGGGGGGGGGGGTATTTTTGAGCTTGTGGCTCACAGTTTTTCTAGTTTTAATCTTATGATTAGTGGTGTTTTATATATTTGTCTGTTCTTTTTGTTGTATTGTCTGGTTGTGAATTGTAATGAATATCAATCTAAAATACAGACGGACCAATCAAATTTGTTTATTTGTCCAGATCGTTAGATTTTTAGTGTGCAAGGTTGCCATTTAGGTATTTTTTTTTACCTTTTAAGCGTTTGATTTTGATACAATTTCCATGCACAAAGTCCCGAATTTTTAGTACTTATGATTTAAAAAAAACCCATCAAAGTGAAAAAAATCCCTTCAATTTGACCTTTTAATTTTGTCCGTCTGTTTATCCGTTTTTATGGTACAAATCCGTCAAAAACGGATATACCCGTCGAATTGGTCAGCCTGAAAATAAACTAGCGATGTTATAACGTTACCTCATTAATATCGAGGCGGAAGGCTCTGAGACGGTGAAGGACACCGGAAAAACTTGAACTGTTACACAAGCTATTTCACACTAGCCGACCTGGTCGAGTGGGATTCGAGCCTTTGTGATGATGGATACTGTTAGGACATGCCTTCGACCACTCGGCAAAAGACCTCGTACATGAGAAATACAGTGCAGGCATATCGATCGAAAGCTAAAATAAGCAGCTCATTTTACCCCCCCCCCCCCCCTCACCCCCGTCAGCTATATGTCGACAGCTGTTATGTTATCTACTTGTTGGCGGATTTTCGGTTACTGGTTATTAATTACTAGTATCTCCTCGGCCACTGGGCAGCCGAACTTCGGCTCCCTTGTGTTCAACTTTCGACATGTCTCTATTGTAATTATCATCTAAATAAGAACACCTTTAGACCAAAAAAATAAAAAGTAACTGAACATATTAAGAACGTACAAGAAAATCGTTTTCAAAATTGTCCCAACAACACATTTTAAGCATTAAACATTTTGAGCATATTACTGATTTTTTTCTGCATACTTTTCCATGTTATAAGTTCCCATGTTTGACGTAATTTGTCTTTTCAAAGTTTTAACTTTGCTCTTGGGGTGGTGATTTTTGACATGGATTTGTATGTTTGTGTTCAAGTTGACTTTTGAGGTGGTGATTTAGACAAGATCGGTATGTTTGTGTTTGACTTTTGGGGTGGTGATTTGGACATTGGTTGGTATGTTTGTGTTTGACTTTTGGGGTGGTGATTTGGACATTGGTTGGTATGTTTGTGTTTGACTTTTGGGGTGGTGCTTTAGACATGGGTTGGTATGTTTGTGTTTGACTTTTGGGGTGGTGATTTGGACATTGGTTGGTATGTTTGTGTTTGACTTTTGGGGTGGTGATTTAGACATGGGTTGGTATGTTTGTGTTTGACTTTTGGGGTGGTGATTTGGACATGGGTTGGTATGTTTGTGTTTGACGTTAAGGGATGTAATTTGGACATGTATTGATTGGTGTGTTTGTGTTTGAGATTTGGGGTTGTAACTTAGACATGGATCTGCATGGATTTTGTTTCGCTTTAGGGTTATGATTTGTACATGCATCCGTTTATTTGCGTTATCTTATTTAGCTCAACAAAATCACATGGAGTCCATAATCATTTAAAAAAGAAATTCAATTTAATACAGATGAAGCTTCGATAAAATAAAAACAATAACGTAGATGTTTTTTGTTTTGTTGGTTTTTTTTTTTTTTTTTTTTTTTTTGGGGGGGGGGGGGCATTGACGACATGTAGAGGTCTGCGATGCAGCTGTCAGTTGGTAGTTCATTTTGTCGCATAGAAGGCGAAATAAATCAACGGAGACTAAAGTTAAGAAACAGGATTATTAGGCTTGCGTAAGTTGTGTACCCATCTCATTGACAATCTATACAAATATTTGTGAATAAACAAACAAATTTGCTTTCTTTGTCATAGGGTAAAATATAATTATACACTTTATATTCATCTGATATAAAGAGGTATTGCTGGTTTGATGGGGGGTTTATACTAAATGTACCGATTTGATTTTTGAAAAGTTAATTTTGCCAATTATAATGCAGGTGTCGTATAAAATAAAATATTTAAAAATTAGCACATTATTAACTCAAATTTAAAACAAATCAAAATTCATAGAAAAATTATAATAGGCAACTAAACTTAAAAACTAAGAGAACCAGAAATCGTCGTTAGGGTAAAGGTTTCATCAAACAATACCGTATGGTTTACAAACTTCTTTTTTTTTGCATTTATATTGAAACATCCTTTTATACAATATCTTGTGGAAAAAAATGTAATAACAAAAAATTGTAAAAAAATAAATAAATAAATAAATAAATAAATAAATAAATAAATAAATAAATAAATAAAATATATACCACAAGATAGCGTCTTGAGACTTGAGATTGATAAATTTCGCGATGTTATTTATTTTTTTACTGTGTATGTATTTTAAAATATAACAAAATAATGTTACATCAGGTAGAGTAACTTCTTACCTGTAAGCCTATTTAGGCTATAGACTATATGATGACTGTATGACTTATAAACCACAGTAACTATGGGGAATGCAACGCTCCATAGCTGCTAGTCTGTTACATATGCCGGATGATTCCAATTATAAAATATTACAGAAACTAATCTTTGAGTTTGCACTCTCTTCTCAAGTTGGTGTCGACACACCCCAAAGCTGTTGTAAATATATAACTTACATGCAATACATGTACATTGTATTTTAACTTGTTTGCGTCTTATTCCGTGTTTAAATGTCGCTGCTTTTACGCAACAAATTCCGTTTTATCTATATTTTTGTGGCACTCAGCATTGTTTTTTCTTTTCAAACAAAATCCTAATATATTTACTTTACAAACAAATTAGTTTTAAAAATTTTACATACCCTTGCCGATACACCCGTCCTTGTATATGACGTGATTATTTCATTACCCATAAAGCCAGTGACACAGAAAAAGAAATGAATAAAGACCTAAAACTAGGTTGACTTAACACTAATTCATAAGAAAATCGGTTGAGTCACTCAAGAGTTTAAAATTTCGTCTCGGATGAAATGTCAAAGATCTATACCTACCTACCTACCTATCTACCTATCCTCTTCGCTCCAGGTGGAGCATTAGGTCAATACAAGATTTCGCCATTCAGATCTGTTCTTTGCCTTTGTCTCAGCCTCTCCCCAAGTCAGCTGCAGATCCGCCCAAGTTTCAGTTCACCTTCCACAGTCCGTCGCCATGTTGTTTTTGACCTTCCGCGAGGTCTTTTTCATTGGGGTGTCCATCTTAATGTTTCTTTAGTTATGCATTTCCCCTCCATTCTAAGAACATGCCCAAGCCATCTAAACCTTCTTTGAGTGATCACGTCAATGATACATTTTGAATCTGTCATTTTCAGTAAGTTTTAATTTGATATGGTGTTCGGCCAGAATATTTTACAGATTTGACGCAAACAACTATGATGGAAACTAGATAGAGATCTCATATCTGCTTTGCTAACCCTCCAATATTCACTTCCCTACAAAAATACTGATTTAACATTGCTGTTATAGAGTTTGACTTTGGTCTTTCTGCTGTTTTGATCTCAATATAGGTTGTAATTTGTAGAATGCTGTTCTCGCTAACGTCACTCTTTATTTAAAGTCGCAATGAAAACGTTCAAAGATTTTGAGTTATGTCAAACGGGCATGGATTTGGGCATGGATCTGAAAACATACTTTGGAAGAACATTTGTCAAGGATCTCCAGAATAATTTAGTCTGATATAAATTCATAGTACAGTTACAGCAGATATACCGATCTATGTCCAAAATCCCCGCAAAGCAAAGTAAAAACTTTGAAACTGGCAATTTAGGTTAAACAAGCGAACTTCCACCACGGAAGTTAGGCCAGGTGCTCCGAAAGAGCAAGCGTCCCTGTTTAGTTATCTTCACCAGATCATATTGCATTTATGTATGAGAGAATTTATCATAGAATAATTGTAGCCACTTCGGACATTCCGGCATGTACAGAGTGGTGCCATATATATTCGGACACTTTGTAAAATCCTTCTTTATTTCATATAAAACCGTATATTTTTAAAAATTCTCAAAAATTTATTTCTTGGTCAATTTCCATGATTTTTTCACCGTTAAATGTAAAATTTGTTGAAGTTTTTCTTAAAAATGATTAAAAAAAAACCAATTCTTTGTTTTTAATAGATAATCATTTAAAATTCAACGGAAAATTTCTAAAATTGAAATCTACTATATAATCATGCTTCACATGGCTGTTAAAAAATTACAATGTTGTTCAGCTTATGTTTTCTTGACTGTTATAAAACGGACAATATTTTGAACATTATTGGAAGAAACTACAACTAATTTATTATTAAAGGATGAAAAAATCATGGAAATTGACCAAGAAATAAATTTTTGAGAATTTTTTAAAAATATATGGTTTTATATGAAATAAAGAAGAATTTTACAAAGTGTCCGAATATATATGGCACCACTCTGTACTGTCTCCCGGACTTAATTAATTCAACTTAAATGGTTGTCACTGATTTTTATTATTATTATTTCGAATTACTACTCACGTATTATTTATTTATTTATTTATTTATTTATTTATTTATTTATTTATTTATTTATCTATTTATTTATTTATTTTTGAAAACAATTAACTTTATTATGTTGTAGGTCAATGGCCACCGGAAAACTCGCTCGAGTCCTTTACCGTTTTGACGTTTAGTTTTTTATGACATCCGGGCAACAACAGAGTCGTTGTCCCAGTAACCTATATACTAATGGCCGCCGTACTAGAAGTTGCACAGAACTAAAAGCGTTAAAAAGGGAAAATTAAGACCGAAAATACTTTGTCTCCGGTTTTGTCGTATTTTTTAAAAATTTTCTGTACCTCGATTATATATTCACGCAATACGATACCACCAACTACGACATAACCATGTCAAATTCCAGGTAAAAGTTTGAAAAAGTAAAATTCCGCCAAAACTTTTAACACATTTTGCGGGGTAAAAGAAGATAACTTTGGTGTGTTTTACCCTTGTGAGTCAGTGATTGGCTATTAAACATTGTTGTGGGCTGCATATAAAACTGTTCTTTGTAATCATGTCTACGGAGCCTTGAAATGCTAGCGAAAGTCGAGTTGTTTACGGAAATTAAGTAGAATAGACATTCAAACTTTGTTGCTACTGCCTGTGTTGATGTGTTTGTGACAGCAGATTTAGATTTTATTACAGAAAATATGATACATAACTTCAATAGTTTATTACTGGGCTGTGTCCACTACTAGAGTCTATGTTTATAATGATTGTAAATTATCTCTGATTTTCATAGAAAATCCAATAAACTATGGTTGTTAATATTGTTTACACTTGTGAAGTATTTGGTCTGTATGTATAGTTACTTATGCATGTGTTACCAGGGAGGTACACAGGCCACTTACAATACATCTCATATTTAGTTCTGTTCTGTACAAGTTTTATCATATCTTGCCATTTGTAGCACTCTCTGTCCATTTTTGATTACAGGTTTCTCTGCTAGGTATTTCTTGGCCTTCTGGCTTTTCTTTTCCCTTGAGGATTCAACTCAGTGCTTGTCATGTGATTGAGTTTGCTGGTTTTCAGTGTGTGTCCTATCAATCGCCATTTCCATTTTGATAGCTCCATCTCTATAGGCTGTTCTTTGGTCTTCTCCCATAACTCAGTGGTAGTGATTTTTTCTGACTATCTGATCTTTAGAATTTGTCTTAGGCAGTTGTTAATAAAGACTTTAAGCTTTTTCGGGAATATTTTGTTGTTTTCCATGTCTTGCAACCATATACACAATATAGGAGAATAGTTTAAACATTTGAGTTAAACAGTCTGATTTTTTGCTCAATTTGATGTTGCCAGCTTTCCAAATAGTTGTCATCATACCAAATGCTGCTCTTGCTTTTCCTATTCAGTATTTAATGTCTTGCTCTGAGCCACCTCAACCATCCATAATACTACCAAGATATGTGAAGGAGTCAACTTCTTCCAATGGAGTTGACGTTACTTGAAGACTCACACGACTGGTGGTATTTGCCTGAAGCACATGGGTTTCCTTTTTGCTAATGATAAAGCCAGTTTCAGATGCTCTCTTTTCTGTTAAAAGCAGTTTGTCTTTCTTTTGTTGGTGGCTGTGAGACAAAAGGGTGATGTCATCTGCAAAGTTAAACCCGTCTAGCTGTTCATTAAGTGTCTACCAAAGTCCATTTCTTCTATTACTTGTATTTTGTCTCATAAACCAGTCAACTGCTAGGAGGAATAATAAAGGTGACAATAAACGTCATATTCATGTAGTAACGTCAAAGGAGTCTGTGAGTTGACCCTCATGCATTATCCAACTCAGCATTCCTGTGTATGTGTTCTTAATGATCTTAATAAGCGTTTCTGGTATACCGTAATGTCCCATGAGATTCCCTAACATTGTATGTCTATCTCCTGGTTATTCTGCAAATTTTCTAAATGTCTTGCATGGCGGCTTTAATTTATTTTTTGATATATTTTATCATTATCATTTCTTTTATTTGTATTACAAGTTACATATAGCAGATATTGGTTAAAACATGTCACTTTTTAACACTTTCCTGTCTGAGGTATAAATATTCTTTTTTCCATCTCAGTTAATATATACCATACTTTGAGATCCGTTTTAACAGTACAAAGATACTCATTATTAAATTGTGATGTTCTTGTTTTCCTTTGTAGTGCATTAGTGCCATACCAACAGAAGAAGGCCAACCCAAAATCAGCTGCCATAGACAATATGCATGAAATTGTGGATCCAATCAATTTTGGATTCTTTAAAATGGATAACATAGAGGGTAAGTCAGAAATTTAAGAATATAATACGAAAAAGCCCGAACTTTTTGACCCAGGGATTTTGAAGGCTAGGTTTATCAGGGCCTTCAATAAGTTTTCTGGTCCTCATCACAGTATTGTTGATAAGTATTATGATGTTTCTATGTTCAGGATTGCCCTGGATATATTTGATGTCCCATAGCTCAATGTTCCTTTCACTCAATTTTGATTACACATGTGGTGGGTGTAGCTAGCTAAACCCTTCCAGAGCAACCGACCTCACTTCCCTGATGGAAGTTCATGTGTTAGTTTGTCAGTTTCAAAGTTTTTACTTTACTTCTTGAATGTGATATGATTTGACATAGATGAGTATGTTTGTTTTTGAATTATCCCAAAATTATTGAAAAAAAGAATGAAAAGCTTTAATTATGAAATGATTAGATCAGATTCTTATCAAGATGAATTGTAATTCCATCATTATTATTTTGGTTTGGCATGAAATGCATTTACTACATATTGTATAAAACAAATCCAAAGTAGGCACTGTAGGCCAGCTATTATTTTCATGAGATTAACTTTCACAGGTTTCATGAGGACAAAATGATTGTGAAAGTTTATCACTGAAAAAGTTATTATTTATAGTTACCAAATACATGTATTCAGCTATGGTACTTATCATGAAATGGTTTTGGCAAAAGAATAAAAAAAATGTTAATAGCCACAAATTAAAGTTGGTTTACAGTACATGTACATGTATTAGGTTTTATATTTACCATCTGCTAGTAGTTCAGTTGGTAAAGTTCTCGCTTTGTATGTGGGAGGTAGTGGGTTTGAATCCTGGCTGGGGTCTGATCAAGACATAAAAATAGGTAGCGACTGTTCTTTTGTCAAGCACTTGGCATTTAGAAATGAAAGTCATGGGTCCTTCTGAAGCGACCTTAAAAACTGATGCCCTGTATTGCAGCAGACGTGGCAAGTTAAAGAACCCTGCCTCCACATTCATTGCTCTGGGCGTATTAATGCAAAGGTAAAAATTTGTACCACATATAGCTGGTGACATCTCGATATAAGTAAAATATTCTTGACAGGGACATAAAACTCCCATTCATTTAATCAATAAACCTGCTGGTGATGACTAACTTGAGTTATTTCGGTCTCTCCGTGAAGAGAATTGGGCTGTTTATAAGTCCTCTTTATTTGCCTCTGTCTGTCGTTACTTTGATTGTCTCAGTCCACAAATTGTACAGCCAGCTCTTTTTGCTCTCTTCTGATGGTTCTTCTCAATGTCTGTTTGGGTCATTCTCTTTTCCTTTTCCCCTCTGGTGTTCTGGTTAGTGCCAGTTTTGCTTACCTGTTGTTTCAATTCCGATTCTCAAAAAGTGGCCCAGCCATTTCCACCTTCTTTTGATTGTGATTCTTAAGATTAGTATCACAATAAAAAAAGAGGCAAAACCAGTATCTGCTAGTGATACCTCAGTAAAACTGAAATAATGTTGTATTGGATCTTAAAACTTAAAAATAATAATTTTCTTCTGTCCTTGAAGTGTTGTGGACTGTGCTTGTCCCAGATATTAAAAGAATCTGCAAACCTGTCTGTAAACCAGGGCTAAGAAACTTGAAGTTATCTTAGCAATTACGAACACTTAACTCCTTTGTGTTATATAGGCATTACGTGTTCGTAACTGCTAAGAGAGCATAGAGTTACCCAGTCCAGCCTCACTAGTGTATGATTTGAATGATATTTATGTATTACATTTTGCAGAAATAAAGGATGAGCAACCAAGACCATCTCCAAGAAGAAGCAAACCAACATCAGAAAACAAGACTGGTAAAAGTAAAACTAAAGCTATCCGGGTTAACAATAACAGTCTAAACCAGTTAGATACCTTAGTTACGGCAGTTGAAGCAGTGGTAGATAACCCTAAGGATCTTGGATGGTTTGATTTCTCATTTAATGAGTTACAAGATATACCAGATGTAAGACATGTTGTAGTTTATTTATTTATTTATTTATTTATTTAATTTTTATTTCTGTATAGTTGTTTAAATACACAGGGAATAAAATTCAGTTCAGACACTTGCACTTATTCACGGAAATAAAATTTTGTGATGCAGTGGACACTGTTAACAATCTTCTGTATGGATTATCTCGGTCTATGATTAATGAATGCTACATGAAAATATTCACTTTGTATTTAATTTTGCACCATAAAGTCAAACCGGGAATTCTCCAGTGAATAAAAGCAACTATACAGTATTTATTTATGTATTTATATGTACATGTATATATTTTGATTATTTCTCTTTCTCAAAACAAAACAACCAGACAGTTTATGTTTAGGACAATATTTAGGGCTTGGGACAGTCAACTAAGTGGATACAAATGGCAGAGTGGTTAAAATGATGGTCACTGACTTATATTTTAAGGGATGTGGGGGTCAGGTCTCAGCCAGGCTCAGGCTGTGAAGCATGTCCTAGGGCAAGGCTTTTGATTCCACATTTCTGACTTCTAACTAACTGTCAAATGAATGGTACCATCAAATATGTTTAGAATTAACCTTGTTTTCCACTGACATCTAATTTAGGGGTGGGGAGGGGTTGCACCCAGTCAATTAATTAAACTGAAATTGGGATCAGTATCGGCAAGGTGATTATGATCGAGACTAAATAGCCTTGTAACAGACTTTAATATGAACATGAAATAAGTTAACATTGAACTGTTCAAATGGACACATCACCAAGTTACGTTAGGCTGGCTTGATTAGGATGTCCTTAACGTCATTGAGAATTGAATCAACCTGAATTATACAACTTATATAACTATAAATTGTACATTGGTTGACCAGATTAATGAGCATAAGCAACAAAGAAAAAGCAATACATGTACATGTGACTTTGTTGTTAGAGTCTGCAGTTTTTAGCACACTTTGGCATACAATGAGTGTAATCAATTTCATATAATTTTCATAGCTCCAATAACTTTTTGTTCATAATGAATGGAAAAAAGATACGTAAAAACCTAGAAATTGAAAAAAAATTGTTAATGATTATTTTGATAATATGCCATTTGTAATCAGGAACTCATCAAGAACAATAATTTCGATATCAATTTGAGAAAAAAAATCATCTTGCAATACATTTATATATGTTCTTTTTTCAGACCATACTTGAATATGAAAATATCAGAATTTTATATCTCCATGGTAATCAGATATCTGATATGAACCAGATAAAAAAATTATGTGAACTTAAACACTTAAGAAAACTCACTTTACATGGTAATCCAATTGATAAGCAAAAGGTAAGGCTACATATAGTATTATATTATTTAAACCATGATTTTTTTTTTGCCTGGGAAGACTTGACTAAAATGTTCCAATTTGACTGTTAAAATTCCCATAACAACATTGATACACTAACAAATTTGATCTAGTTGTCTCAACCAACACAATTTCGGATATTGTCAAAATACAACATCTTTGCAATTATGACTCCAGCTATTATTGCAAGCTTGAACTTGTCATAATGCAGTTTGCTATATTTGAGATTTTAAGTTTCACAATATTGACGGTAAAAGCTAGTTTCAAAAATGCAATAAGTTGTGTGTACCTCAACTTAGGCGTAAACAAAATACTGCTCAGTGCTGTATCTGTTGAATTGTAGTTTTTATGCTTATATTTGGTGTTGATAATAGGGTTCAAAGAAGTTTTTCCTTAACTTAAATCTGGCAAATGTTGACTATATTTTATTGTACTACAAATAAGAAATTTAAAAAAATGAAAATAATATTAAGCTAAGAATGATTTTCAAAATTACATTTAATTCAAAAATATCTTAAAACCATAACATAATTACAGATTCAGATATCAGATTTACATGATTTTGGTTAAGAAAAATCTTAGTGAAGAACTGATTGTGAAACTTGGGACAGAGAATGAAAATTGACGTATCGCCGGGCACGCCAACAATGTTCCGACACTGGCCACCATCACGGTACCAAAACAGTGTCACAGCAACTAATGATGTACAGTGATGTCATTAAATGGCACAATTCAGGCCAAGATATCGGTTCTTTTTGTGTGTCAAGCATGCCGGACCTTTGTCTGTTGAGGGCGTGGCCGGCGATCCGTTGATTGTGGTCAGTAGTGCCAGTTGAACAATTCGTTAAGATACATCATTTGACATATATTAGTTTCTTAAAACCATGCAGATTGTTCTCATATGTGCCTTGAAATTGCAAATTCATGCTTGTCACATGATGAGACCTAAAAAAGGGTACTAGACCATGCACTCGCCCACCAATACTTTTATTCCTATAAGTTTGGTTCAGGCCCCAGTTTTGCAACGATTTCATTATTAAGATTTACCTGAACATAAATTAAGCAAATTTTGGCAATCTATTTTTAACTAGAAATTAAATGCAAATGTAACAAGGTTAAAGTGATTTTTACAGCAACAACATATATTCCAAAATATCTTGGAAATGAACAAAACTATTAAGATGTCAAATTTGCCAAATTTAAGTTAGGTAAATCTTAATTAAGGAATGATTGTGAGAATGAAGCCAGATTTTTTAATGTTATAACAATCTTTTTAATTTGTTACTTTATACCTTTCAGGATTACAGATCAACTGTTTTGTCTCTTCTTCCAAATCTTCAACAATTAGATTTCAGTGGAGTGTCTAAAGCCGAGATAAAAACCTCCCGTACATTAAGCAGTTTTAAGAAAAATAAAGCTACGAAGAAAAAAGACTTGGATGATGAAGACTAAATCATAAATACCCCTTGTGTTACGGAAAATCTATTTACGGCCAGAATGAACGACATGTTTTAAAACTTTCCATTTTCCCTTACAAGTGCTGATTTTGAAATTATCACACTACACTGAGTTAAATTATCACACTGTGTTAAAGGTTGTTAATTCTGAAATTTAAAGGTTTATGATGTAGAAATATTCACCATTCTCTGAAATGTTAGCAGTGGTGTTGATGACAACCAGAGGTGCCCTGCTTACCAAAACCATAGAAAGGGTATGGCAACAAAAAGTTTTCTCGTATAAAAACTGTAAAGTTTTAAACCTGGGAGTGAATATTTCTGCTAATTGAGTATTTAATTCCATATACATGTACATGTACATTAAATGTTAAAATTACAGGCTGTCAAGTCTCCTATTTTTTCCTATATTTTCCTATTTTTGAATGGCCTCCTATATTTTCCTATAATTGGCATTTTTTCCTATATTTTCCTATATTTGGCCTTAAAATGCTGTGTTGTAAGTTCTTTGATTTCTGGTTATGTGCAAACTGGCCAGTTTGAGATATCTTAGAACCCATCATATTCAGCTACATTTTTATTTCAGCATTTCCCAGGAGTAGCAGATTGTTTGTACCATCTAAAATATGGTTTACATGTTATGGGTGTCACTTTTGATAGGCAATGCACATATATATTGGACTTTAATAAGGCTTCCTATAGTTTTCACCTTGTCCGTCCGTCTGTCCGTCTGACCATCTGTCCATCTGTCTGTCTGTCCATCCACAATTTCTTATGAACACTAAAACCCAAAAACTATATAGACTAGAGATCTGAAATTTAATATTGTGGTTCTAGTTGTAACATTTATTCCAAATATTTCAGCTGCTAGGTTCCACACAAGGTGGAGGTTGCTCAGTACAATTAAGAATTGACATTAAAGACAACACCAGTTTTGAAGGTTTTATATCTTATTTGTGATTCAATAGTTCATATTAACATGAATTGTATATATATTTGTATACATTGCATACAAAAATACTATTTAAACTGGTGGAATTGAAGGTTTATTGTTCCTATATTTTCCTATATTTAAATTATGTATTTCCTATTTTATTTTGAAATTCCTATATAGGATTTGCGAAAAGTCACTTGACAGCCTGAAATTATATTAGTTTGTATACGTATATGATGCTGTTGCTATAGTAATAGTAAATGGAAGTGAATATTTCTATTTATTAAGTAGACATGTATACCCAATGATAGTTTGTATATGTTTATGCTGCTGTTGCTATAGTAACATTTTTACTTGTCTTTCATCTACATCTACTTTAATGATGCCTTTCATCTTACATTGTAAAATTATCACATGTATAACTGAAAAAAATTGTATGTGTTAATTATCACATGTTTATTAATTTGTGTTGATTAATCTTTCTATGCTACTCTAGAAATACATTTTTGTGCCTAATACGGCAATGATCTTGGAGTATACAATGGGTTTTGCCAGCATGACACATGATCAATGCTGCTTAACATTTGTATGGAACGATGTGGATACTGTTTATCATGTAAAATCCCAGCATTTTTATGGGGAAATGTGTTTTTAAATTCCCAGAATTTTTACAGAAAATGTGTTGTTAATTTCCAAATTTTTTTCCAGAAATTTGTTATATATTCCCAGAAATTTTAACCAGAAATATGTTGTAAAATTCACAGAATTTTTACTGGAAATGTGTTGTAAATTCACAGAATTATTACAGGAAATGTAATAATTTGTGATTTCATATCCAATGGAGATAATTGTTATACTATTATTATAGCATATCACATGCTATGCTGGCAGTTCATTGTCTTAGTTATTTTATTAAGTGTTGGTTAAAGATATTTTGTAGTTCTTGTATTTTTATTCATTTACAAATTTTATATAGAAATTTTTATTCAGAAATTTTTATCAAAGTTTTACGTGTTTACTGTATGCTGGGAAATTTTCACATTGATTTAAGGTTATTCAGCTGCAGCACACTTGAACATTCTTAACCTAATTATGTCTATTTCAGAAGAGTTCCGCGCCCTATAATCGCTTTTAAGCTTTTGCGTATATTTAAGTTAAATTTTACCAAGATCATTGATTAATAAGTTCTGTAGCAATTTAGTACAAGTAGAAAAACAAATTTTAAGTCTTGTTGTTAAAAGAATAGAAAGTGCTTCAAGTGAACTTTATTATTCTTTCATTTCACCAAAAACTTTCACATTGAATATAAAGACTACTCGGTATTTTCAAATTTGAAATCAGTCAAAAATCTATGGAAGAAGTAAACTTAAATTTAGAGATACAACCACAAACAACAGAGATGAAAGTTGATAGAAAATTTTAGTTTTTTGTATAGTCAAAGCTGTCTGTGTACATTAATCACCTAATACAAAAGTCTATTAATTAAAAGATCCTATTTCTTAAATCACTTAGACTAAATTTCTTTTAGTCTACATACACGTGAAGACATCTTGTGAAGCTGACTTTTATGGATTCCCATCATTTAGCCTTTAAAGCCAGGTTTAAATGTATACCATGCATTATGGTGATACAAAATTTTCCCAGCATACAGTAAATAAGATTAGTAAAACCTGTTCTCTTTTATATTGTCCTTTAGTACTTAAGATATTTTTCCATTTTTATCATTTTTTTCATTATTGTCTAGTTGTTGGTGCTGTTTAAATGTGTTTACAATTTAAAAATTGTACATGTATATATATATGTATTGTTTAACATAAAAAATCATTAATTATTTTCCATGTAGAATGGACTCTGGCTATTAACCATATAGGGCCAAAAATATTTTGTTATAAATATACTTCATATTGAGCAATTTTATTTTCTGAAATTTTTCTAATTTCAGTTTCCTTGTTTATGTCTTGGTAAGAGTGCCTCTTGTTAAGGTTTTCACACTAAGTTTTGCCTGTGATGCAACCATTGACCCTAAGTAACAATTGTCACAACAGTGTCTAATATATTGAATGAATAGTGAATACTATTGTGTTTAAAGGGAGACAACTCTTGTTGACATATGTCCTGACTTAGGACCAGGATATATATATATATATATATATATATATATACATTCTTACTGCCTGCTGGTTGTGAATTGATTGCTGAATTATCTACCTATTCTAATTGCCATAAATGCATTTTAGATAAATTATATGTCTATATATATATTATTGGCTGTGATAATGTTATTGTATAATTAATCATGATACTGTTTATAACTACATGTAAAACCCTAGTACATGTAACAACACACTGCATGAAATAAATTTATTCAACATTTATTAGTGTGCTTGTTTTTATACCAAAGTGTAGGGGGAGGGGTCTGTAGGAAACACCCTGTCCGTCAGTCTATATAACCATTGACTGACCCAGTATCATGTCCACTCCAAATTTTCTATGTCTTTTGATGTCTATGGATGGATTTTTATCAAACTTGATACAAATGTAAACTAACATAAAATGACGTGTTACAAGCCAAATTTAGGTGCATTGGACAAGAGACAGAGTCACAATCTCAAATATTAGAAATAAAAAACAACTTGACAATGTTTGAATGTTCGGGTTGATATTTTAAATTCTGTCTCTTAAAGCAGTTATTTTCTCGTAAATGTCTCATAAATGGTTTAATTCTTAAAATTTTGGTTAAAGTTTTCTGATGGACAAAATATTAGAGTATTTGAAGTTGAACTGATGGACAGATGTACAGGGAAGCATAGTAGTAGTCCAAATTTTAGGGAGTTTCGGTGGACGAGTGGTCTTAAGTGCAGTCTTATGTAACACAATGCCTCTCACATTCTAGGTTTGAATCCTTCTGAGACTTGACCCTTTCGCGAAAAAAATTTCAGTTCCCTTGTCCAAGAATAGTGGTTTTTTCCAATCAATCTGGGTGGGTTGTTCAAAGCCTGATTAGTTTAATCCATGTCGTAAGTGAATAAAATTTAAACAACTGAAGTACATGGCTATATATCTATGAATTTGATGATAGTATGATGATTTTAATTGATATAAATCTGTGTTAATCATTGGCTTAGCTAATCAAGCTTCGAACTTTGCCCAGATTTCCTCCACCATACCTGAACTAACCGCCTCTTTATTATTGTTCCTTTGACATGTCTTGTTAATGAACTAGATGAGCCATTTTGTTTTGTGCAACTTGGGTTCTTTGCTAGCTAGATTGAATTACAATGTTTTTGACTAGTAAACCATAACAATTGCGTGACCCTATTATTTCCATTTGATATGGAATTACATATGCTAGCATTTACGCAAAGAAACAGCATTATTTCTAGAAATTGTTGCATTGGTGTTTGCCAAAACGTTTTGCTCAAAGATTGATTTGTATTAATCATTTTTCAGCTACTCAAACCATGACAATTTTTTGGGGAAATCGCATGGGTTAATACAAACACAAGTTTGTGTGGTGCTTAAGTTTGTGCAAGGTTTTTTTTCTATTTGTGAACAATGATATCAAACTTCAGATTGCTAGTACACTCGCATGCAATATTGCAGATAAGCATCATTGGTTAGTCGTTCCATTATACTTGTAATGAGCCAACCAGTAAAGACCTACAACAAACTCCTTCATAACCTGATAACCGTTTTAAACAGGTTATATTTACACAATGACAACCATCACGATCAAGCGTTTTAAATATTACATTCATTGCCACCACTAAACAGTTATTATGTTGCCATCACCACTTAGCAATTATATATCGCTATCATCACCGGTCATTTTGTTGTCATAATCACCAGTCACTGTGTTGTCATAATCACATGTCACTGTGTTGTCATAATCACATGTCACTGTGTTGTCATCATTACCAGTCATTGTGTTGTAATAATCACCAGTCACTGTGTTGTCATAATCACCAGTCACTGTGTTGTCATAATCACCAGTCACTGTGTTGTCATAATCACCAGTCATTGTGCTGTCATAATCAACTGTCACGGTGTTGTCATAATCACCAGTCATTGTGTTGTCATAATCACCAGTCATTGTGTTGTCATAATCACCAGTCACTGTGTTGTCATAATCACCAGTCATTGTGATGTCATAATCAACAATCACTGTGTTGTCATTATCACTAGTCATTGTGATGCCATAATCAATAATCACTGTGTTGTCATTATCACAAGTCACAGTCACTATGCTGTCATAATCACCAGTCATTGTGATGTCATAATCAACCATCACTGTGTTGTCATAATCACCAGTCTCTGTGTTGTCATAATCATCGGTCATTGTGCTGTCATAATCAACGGTCATTGTGATGTCATAATCGTCAGTAATTGAGATGTCATAATCAATATCCATCATGTTCATTATGCCGTCACCATCAGTCATAGAGACTTCATTATGTCCTTATCATAACCAGTCACTGTGTGTTGTCATAATCACCAGTCATTTTGATGTCATAATCACCGGTCACTGTGTTGTCATAATCACCAGTCACTGTGTTGTCATTATCACAAGTCACAGTCACTGTGTTGTCATAATCACCAGTCATTGTAATGTTATAATCAACCATCACTGTGTTGTCATAATCACCAGTCATTGTGCTGTCATAATCACCGGTCACTGTGTTGTCATAATCACCAGTCACTGTGTTGTCATAATCACCATTTACTGTGTTGTCATAATCACCAGTCATTGTGATGTCATAATCACCGGTCACTGTATTGTCATAATCACCATTTACTGTGTTGTCATGATCAGTCATTGTGTTGTCATAATCACCAGTCACATTGTTGTAATAATCACCAGTCACTGTGTTGTCATAATTATCCCTCGTGTCCATTATGCCGTCACCATCAGTCATAGTGACTTCATAATCGCAATCCATTATGTCGTTATCATCACCAATCATTGTGTTGTCATAATCACCAGTCATTGTGTTGTCATAATCGCCAGTCACAGTGTTGTACTAAACACCAGTCACTGTGTTGTCATAATCACCAGTCATTGTGATGTCATAATCAACAGTCACTGTGTTGTCATAATCATCGGTCATTGTGCTGTCATAATCACCTGTCATTGTGATGTCATAATCGTCAGTAATTGAGATGTCATAATCAATATCCATCATGTCCATTATATGCCGTCACCATCAGTCATTGTGACGTCATAATCGCAATCCATTATGTCCTTATCGCCAGTCATTGTGTTGTCAGAATCACCAGTAATCATGTATTGTCATAATCACCATTTACTGTGTTTTCATAATCACAGTCATTGTGATTTCATAATCACCAGTTGTTGTCGTCATCACCAGTCACCGTGTCGTCATAATCACTAGTCACTGTGCGTCATAATCACCAGCATTGTGACGTCATAATCACCTTCAATTATGTCGTCATCATCATCAGCCACTATGACGTAAAATCATCGGAAGGGTAAATCATTATGTCGCCATCGTTGCCAGTGATAGTGTTGCCATAATCATAACCATTCACTGTGATGTCATAATCATGTCATCTTCCATTACGTCGTCATCATCACAAGCCAAGTATGTTGTTAACATCATTGGGTATTACGTATACTTGCCGTCATCATTGTCAGTTATAATCACTTTCGAATATGCCGTCATCATTACCAGTAATAGTATTGTCATGATCATCATCAGCCATTATGACGTTATAAGCACTACCCATTAAGTATGTTGTCATCACAGTCATTGTTTTCTCATCATCTCTGTCCATAGTCCAACTAATCAGCCCACTAAACCCCCACTTTCATTTTTTACTTGGGTTTAGTGGACTGGATAGTCGGACTACTCTATCCATTATTCCATATCCTTCACCAGTCACTGTGATTTTTTTATTGTGAAGCTACTTCACTTTGCCATGGCTGATTAGGTGAACATCTCCAATAAAACACATATTGATACCCGCGGTTCTATCTCACATTTAGCACAAGTAAAATGCACTAAAATTTAATTAACAGACTGTATTAAATGTCGCTGATTTTTACAAACCGAGTTTTAAACAGTTTAATTGCAATATAGATTTAAATAAATCCTGTACACTTTTATTACCACATCCAGAGTTTGAAAACGAATCAAGATTGGTTCTCCTTTTTCGAGTAAGGATATATCTAGAACAAGTCGTAACAGCCATTTGCCGGCGAGATTATTCCTTTGTATCACGTGCTCATCCTTTTCCCGATAAGGGACAGTTTTGTATGGTTGCCACATTGCTAGCTGTCTTCTCCTACTTCTCAAAAGAAATGGCTGCTCAAAGAGAAAGAACATTTATCATGGTTAAGCCTGATGGCGTCCAAAGAGGGCTCGTCGGTGATATCATAAAGAGGTTTGAGGCCCGTGGATACAAGCTTGTGGCCTGTAAAATGATGCAGGTATAAAAATTTTCATTGAACACGTTGTGACCTTTACAAATGTCGGACGACTTCCGGATATACTTTCATTACAAAAAGGTGACCTTACCTATTCACTGCCGTGTTGTAAGATGTTTCAACACGTTTACTTTCCAAACTAAAAATTATGGCTACCTTCTTGAGAAGTTGAGTTCCTGTTTCCAGAGTTTTTGTTACAAAAAACATATGGACCAGTCTTGACCAAAAATTTATCATTCAAAGAAATTATTACATTTTGTGGAAAGATTTGAAGGGGAAATATCTGTTGCAGCTTGAATTTTATATAAATACATTACTAAAATATGCTATTTGCAAAGGCCAATAGTAAAATTTTCTTGAATTTAGGATTTGAAAATTATTTCACTTGGGTAGCAGGAACATTACATATTTTACTTATTATTACTGTTCGAATTGTTGTGTTCATGACCGTGATTACACTTTATTTCCATAAAAAATCAAATAAATGGTATTGATCTTTTGCACATTTTTTACCCTTTTTCACCACTGTAAGGGGCTCAGCCCCATTCACAAAAGAGTGACAGAAAGCCCCGAGTAATTCTTGGTTGTCCTGTAGAAGTTGGACCTGAAATCATGGCTCGGAGCGGCTTTTTATGATATTGATTCCGAAACGGCAACATCAATATCATAAAAAGCCGTTCGGAGCCATGAATTTCAGGTCTGTGTAGAAGACTAATTGACATATCGCTGGCCACACTTTTATGTTCCGACAATGGTCGCCATCACAGTACCAAAGCAGCGTTACAGCAACTAATGACGTATTAGTGTCTGTGACATCATTTAATGGTGCAATTCAGGTCGAGTTTTCATTCTTTTTGTGTGTAATTTAAGCCTTTTCGGCCTTTGTCGGAACATTGTGGGCGTGGCCGGCTATCACACAATTCTGGTTTGTTATTTCTTATTACAAGTTTTTAGTGATTTATTGCTTAATACTTGCTTTGTTATAGGCATCTCGGGATCATCTGATGAAACATTATGCTGAGTTAAAAGGAAAGCCATTCTTTGATGGACTCTGTACTTTCATGTCATCTGGACCAGTTGTTGCTATGGTGAGTAATACTAGTACATACATTGTATTTATTAAATTGTATTATTTCTTGGAAAACAATAATAGCTATTGATATTATTTATCAATAAATATTTTATCAATTTTGCCAAATAATATGTAAATAATAATGAATAATTGTAGTTATATTATAAAATTATGTTTCTGAATATTATTGGCATATTATTATTGCTGTAATGTAAACATAAGTAATATATAAAATTTTAGAAATTTACCTTATCCATACTGTGGACCATACACTGGCAGTGGGCATGGGGAAAAAAGTGGCAGAAGTCCTGGTGATTTCTTTTTGAGACCCAGGGGAAGCACTGTGGACATATAGTATTTGATATAAAATGACTGATCTTGTGCAAGTAACTTCTACTGGCTCTGGACAAAAGTTTGCATGATATGATAATCACTCGGAACGCCAAGTCGGCAATTTCCACAAATTGTGTTTCGGCTTTACAAATTGTGTATCCTTCCGCCGTATGGAAATTTAGGATTACTTTTTGACAAGTGTCTGAGGGTCGAAAAGACACCCGTCTTTAAACCTATATTGGGACATAATAAAGTAAAGTTTATCGATGAAACTTTTGAATTATATGCCGAATAAACAACAGTTTGAGATTTAATTTTCAATTTAGCGATAAGATACTGTTATTTACACATTTTTCGGATTTCTTGATGACAATCAATTTCTTCTCACAATTGCCCCAAAATTTTCAACAATTTTTAAAACTTGGACGAATTTTGTGTACACAGAATTACCACTTTATATTATGTAGAATGTGACATCACACAATTAGAATTGAATTTAATTAAGAATGGTTTCTGAGCACGACCTGTTAATATCTTAAAAACCCGAAAGACTGGGTAGTACATTTGGTTGTCAATGAAAACAAATATGGCTGCCCCCGCGATGATCGATGCTTCAATATCAAGTTTCAAATGACGTTGCAACTAATTCTAATAACACCACGTGATAACGATTTCAAATTCTTTCATAAAAATACACATAATCAAATTTACTGTATGTTGATAAATCATTCGACGAACTAAACGGTTAATTTACGTATTCCATTGGTCAGTGTCAAAGAGCCATTTACGAAAATGAGAGTTATCTCTCTTGTCTTGCATAGAACTGTTTGTCTTTAGAAGTCTTTGCCTTGCGTAACTGAAGCCCCACCAATTTGTTTAAAATCTGTATTCCAGTTCAATGCCTGGTCCTGACTTGAGCACCATATACTCTCTCTCTCTCTTCTCTCTCTCTCTCTCTCTCTCTGAGATGACAAAAAATTCCCATTATCACACATGGGATTGATTTTATGCATTGTGAACAAAGACAAGGCCTATTATATGACACAGTTTGACAAACTGAAGAAATGAAAAAAACCAATTCCATGTGCATTAATATTTACACATTTTAGATTTGATGGTTATTTATTTATTTATAAAATAAATTTATTTTTTATTATTTATTTATTTTTTTAATTATTATTTATTCATTTATTTGCCTATCTCACTACAGAATCAGATGGATTTACAAAAAAAAAGAGACATTTATTGCTATAATTAAAGTAATTTTTTGTGAATATTAGGAATGCTAAGTGTATTTTTAAATTTTTAGCTTGCTAACACGCATTTCATTGGATATTATATTTTCAAATATATTTATAACATATACTGTGGCATTTGAACACATAGATTTGGACAACTGAATGGCCATTGTATATTGGATTTCCATTAACATTTGAAGAAAAATTGAAAACTGACTGTGCTTTGCATTTTCATAATTAAATAGCTACATGAGTAGTGTTTCAGTTACAGATGTAGCAAGAATTCTCATCACTTAATGTCTTTAAATTCATTACATGTATATGGATTGTTTGAATTTTATAATTGTTGTTTTAACATGTTAAACCAATGTTGGGCTGTCAAAAGCTATACCATACATATCCTGTATTCCCATCAATCCAGCCTGTTCTGGCATGGCAGTATCTATGTAGCCTTATACTTATGTTTATCATACCTCAACTGCTCCCCACCAAGATTTCTTAAAACTTGCACAGTAGTAGCCTAACAGTATCTGTATAATATAAAGCTAAACCATATTGACACTTCTCTGTCAAGATTTAGTGAAGTTTACACTTGTCCATCAAGATCAATGCACAATTGTGCACTGGCCCATCACAGCTATACTGTATACATACAGGCCTATAAAGATTTATACTGTATACATACTGGCCTGTCAAAGCTATACTGTATACATGCAGGTCTGTCAAGATATATATACTGTACACATACTGGCCTGTCAAAGCTATCCTGTATACGTACAGGCCTGTCAAGATATATACTGTATACATACAGGCCTGTCAAAGCTATACTGTATACACAGGCCCGTCAAGATATATACTGTATACATACAGGCCCGTCAAGATATATACTGTATACATACAGGCCCGTCAAGATATATACTGTATACATACAGGCCCGTCAAGATATATACTGTATACATACTGACCTCAAAGCTTAACTGTATACATACTGACCTGTCAAAGCTAGACTGTATACATATTGGCCCTTCAAGATGTGTGCATATAGGCAGGTCAATAGCTTTATCCCAGTGCATACTTTTGTTAAAATTATTTTTATTATTGGTCCATAATTTTACTGTGACACAATATGTAGGCCTATTCTTCATGGTATTTATATACAATGTTTTTTGTATAAAATATATTTATGCTGGTTTTTGTGACACATTACAGCCTGTCCAGTTAGAGTAGCTCCTTTGGGAGAGGATTTGTTCTGTAAATGGGTTATGGGTTTGAACACAAAGACCTGAGAAATGGTAGTAGTTATTATTGCCTGGTACTATGCCTTTAGATATGAATATTCTGTAAAAGTGATGGTCTTAAGACTGCTGACTCCAGTTTAACATTCATTCCTTACTAGTATTTGAGATTTTCCTCAACTTGAATTTAGCAAATTTAAAAGCTAAATACTTTTTTCTGTATTCAAGATGTTCATAAATTTAAGGGGGCATTTTGAAGACCATTCTTGAGGATTTGTTTACATTTATATTCGAATTTTGTTGAAACTTTATTTCCAGTTGCATAAAATTGTTTCAAAAGTTGTCAGATTTCAATTAAGGAAAATCTTAGTTTAGGAATGACTGTAAAACTGGAACCAAATATGTTTATCAAACACTATACATTTAAAGAATGCTCACTTTAAATAAAAATAATTGATAAACATGTCCATTTAATGGAATTTACTAATTTTCAGTACCAGTAATCTGACTGATGATTAATTTGTTGATTTTGGAAGCAGCAAGTTTATTTTAGATATTTGTGTTTAGCATAACTCAGGTGTTGATTGTTTATAAAAACAAACTTTTAGTGAAAATGGATGAGGATTTTATATACCACCCTTCTAGTTACACTGTTTTGTTATGTGACACTACTGGTGTGAAACCTAATCTTCTTATTGAGTTTCAGCTTGGTTCTTGCTATTTTGCACAATTTGTTCTACTTGTAAACACTTTGGACAGTGAAACTGCATTGTAAAACATAAAACCAAATTGGCATTTATTTTCTGCCAAAGATAATGCCTCATTCAGCAAAAAGTTTTTAATCAAAAGTACATGTAGGTTCCATATGGCTGATTAAAATTTCTGAACAACACCAAGTACTAAAGCTTAGAACAACTGAAAACCATATCTGTTGCACATTTCTAAATTTCATTAGGCCTATCAGCCTATGGTGTGTGTGTGTGTGTGTGTGTGTGTGTGTGTGTGTGTGTGTGTGTTTACATGCAATGACACTGTTTTTTAACAGACATTGGGAGTTGTGCCTATCTTCAGAAAGGCACAGGCTGAGTGATTATATTGAGACCATAGAATGATACATTTCAAGGCAAAAGTTACAGAAAACATGACAAGCCATTTTGGCATCCTAGTCCCAACTCGCACACGCTAATAAACGGTTGCGCATGTTTTCAAGTGTACCACCAATTCACTGATACTTAATATACACCGTAAGGGGTCAACCAACACAATATTTGTGCACGAGATTGGCCTGTGAAATTCAGATTTGTGAAATGAACGATCGAAGCGGCATATGGCCAAATTTAATATGGAGACTGAAAGTAGGTCCTAAAATTCGGCATAAATCTTGAGAAATCTGACGAAATAGATGCTAATAATCGCCAAAACTTACTTTATTTCAGCCGTAAATACCATTCTGCGTCTTCTGTGTGTCCAAACTATATATAGAACATAGTTAGGAAGCAGTACTAACAAACCTAGGTCAAATTAGACGGAAAATGGACCGACCCCATCCAAGATTCCGGATTGACGGCGGCGTTTTTTCGCATTTAAAACTTGGACGTTTTTTGTGTACAGAAAATTATTTGATGTATTATATATGGAATTGTACCTTGTAAAAAGGTCTTTCATTTGGTATAAATATTGTTTCTGAGCACGAGCTGTGTGAGAAATGGGAAGGAATCTTGTGACGGATAACATTTTGAGTTTTAGCCTGTGGCTCACGTTTCACTATAAATTACGAAATTAAACTGTAACCGGAATTATAAAAAATAGGTTTTGTCGGTTTTCAAATACTCTGAATTTTTTATTTTGCATCCCAATCTATGGTAATCTGTGATACATTCAACACAGTTCCTCATTTTGTGTCGTTCAAAGGTTCGCCATTTTTTGACAAATTTTACATCACATTTGCAAGTTCACAAATTTTAATGAATCCCTACGCCGACGGGGTTGGCGTTCCGACTGAATGTTATTATACGTCATTTCAGCAGTTGTGTAATTTTCATCAACACCAGCTCATGCAATTTAGGTAAATTGTTATTAGAAGATTGATGTTGTGGCACATATTTTTTTGTTCAGAAATTGTAAAAAAAAAAAAAAAAAAAAAAAAAAAAAAAAAAAAACTAAGCATAAACATTTGTTTTAGGTCTGGGAAGGCAATGATGTTGTCAGAATGGGAAGGATGATGTTAGGTGCAACCAATCCACAAGATTCCAATCCTGGTACCATCCGTGGAGATTTCTGCATTGACTTAGGAAGGTAAATTAATTTCATGGTATTCATATTAAAAGCAATAAATACTGGCATTATAAAACTGAAAAAATAGTGTTATGAACTTATAACTGGTGATTATAAGCTCCTGACATACTTACAAATACCTTTTCAACTTGTTCCTTACTATCATTTCTAGATATGAGATTTATTACAGTCAAACCTATCTATAAAGGCCATCCAAGGAAACCACTAAAAGTGACCTGTATGGGCAGATGGTCCTTATATTGAGGTTCAAATAACATGGATAAAGAGCTAATGGGATACATTTTTACTGGCCTTTACAAGCAGGTGGCCCTTTAAGGCTTAGAGGTGAACCTTAAGGCAGGTTCCATTGATTGTCAAAGCTTGGTCTATAGTCTGTTCATCTGTACCTGATAGTTTGTTTTGTCTTATATTTTTAGCTCACCTGAGCCAAAGGCTCAGATGAGCTATTGCAATCTATCACCGTCCGTCGTCCGTCGTGCGTCGTCCGTCGTGTGTAAACTTTACATTTTAATCTTCTCCTCCAAAACTACTGGGCCATATTTGATGAAACTTGGTGAATATCATGCCTGGGTAACAGCCTTTCAAAATTGTGTTCGGGGTTTGGCCACGCCCAACAAGATGGCCGCTGTTACTAAAAATAGCAAAAAGACAAAAAAATCTTCTTCTCTGAAACCAAAAGGTGCAGGCAAATTTTAATTGGATATTTGGATTCAGCATACCTGGGAACATTAAAATTGTGTTTTTCATGAAAATTAGACGAAAAATAGGTTACGCGTTTTTTTGCGTAAAATTATGTACTTTTTAAAATGAGACATTTATTGTTATAACTTCATAACAGCTGAAGATAATTGTATGTAGTTTTCACTGTTGATCTTGTCTTGCAATTTTCTTCCAATTGATGTCAAGGTCGAAGGTCAAGGTCATGTCCCAGTTTTTGACCTTTGATAAAAATTGCTATTTTTTAACATTTCTTGTGATAATGGCGTAGGATTTTTAGTTATTTGTAGGTATTGACATGCCGATCATTTTGATACATAGATCAGGGTCATGGGTTCAAAGGTCAAGGTCACAGATGTCCAAGAATACCAAATAGTTAATTATCTGCAAAACTATGAATTTTTTGTATAGGCATGTATATCAGAATATTGTAGGTAATGGCACAATGGTCATTTTGATATATGAATAAAGGTCATGGGTTCAAAGGTCAAGGTCACAGATGTAAACAAGTACTGAAATGGTTAATTATCTAAAACTATAAATTTTGTATAGGCATGTATATTGGAATATTGTAGGTATTGGCCTAACGATCATTTTGATATATGAATAAAGGTCATAGGTTCAAAGGTCAAGGTCATAGATGTGAACAAATACTTAAATGGATAATTATCTCAAAAACTATAAACTTTTTGTATAGGCATGTATATTGGAATATTGTAGGTATTGCCAACGATCATTTTGATATATGAATCAAGGTCATAGTTCAAAGGTCAAGGTCATAGCTGCAAACGAATATTTAAATGGTTAATTATCTCAAAACTATAAACTTTTTGTATAGGCATGTATATAGAATATTGTAGGCATTTGCCAACGGTCATTTTGATATATGAATGAAGTCATATGTTCAAAGGTCAAGGTCATAGATGCAAATAATACTTAAATGGTCAATTATCTCAAAACTATAAACTTTTTGTATAGGCATGTATATCGGAATAAGGTACGTATTGGCCTAACGATCATTTTGATATATGAATGAAGGTCATAGGTTCAAAGGTCAAGGTCATAGACGCGAACGAATACTTAAATGTTAATTATCTCAAAAACTATAAATTTTTGTATAGGCATGTATATTGGAATATTGTAGGCATTTGCACAACGGTCATTTTGATATATGAATGAAGTCATATGTTCAAAGGTCAAGGTCATAGATGCAAAAACTAATACTTAAATGGTTAATTATCTCAAAAACTATAAACTTTTTGTATAGGCATGTATATCGGAATAAGGTACGTATTGGCCAACGATCATTTTGATATATGAATGAAGGTCATAGGTTCAAAGGTCAAGGTCATAGACGCGAACGAATACTTAAATGGTTAATTATCTCAAAAACTATAAACTTTTTGTATAGGCATGTATATTGGAATATTGTAGGCATTTGCACAACAATCATTTTGATATATGAATGAAGGTCATAGGTTCAAAGGTCAAGGTCATAGATGCAAACAAATACTTAAATGGTTAATTATCTCAAAAACTAAACTTTTTGTATAGGCATGTATATGGGAATATTGTAGGTATTGGCCTAATGCACATTTTAATATACAGATGTTTTAGCTATTTATAAATAATATATTGTAGCTAGACTTTAAATATGTTATATATAGCATACTTATATAATAATTATTATAATTAATTTGCAAAAATACTTGCATATTATTGGCCCTTACTGCTGAAAATTTTGATATTCTCTTGTATTAATGTCATTGACCATTGAACCTCTGCATAAGATATGTACTCTTCCTCAGGTGAGCGTTAAGGCCCATGAGCCTCTTGTTATTTAATTTGGCTGCACATTGTCCTGAGTGCACTGAAAAGTAAAACTTTCTGTCAGTTCACCTATATCTCTATAGCTGGTGATTATGTCTCTGTGAAGGGAGGGTTCTTTAACATGTCACATCAGCCTCGACACAGGGCATTAGTTTTTAAGGTCTCTTTGGAAGGAACCTTGACTTTCATTTCTAAATGCAGAGTGTGCTTGGTTGAAAATGAAAATTGAACTTCTGCACGAGATAAGGCAGGTGACCATTAAAGTCTGTTGGTCTCCTGTTTAAAAAAAAAGGAAAAAGTGTATCCTTAGGGGAAACATTGTGCTAAATTCAACAGAAGTTTTGAAAATTGTGCCCTAGAATTTGACCTAGGTGATAAATTAATAACTAGAGTAGTCATTCTTTAGTGTGAACATTAAAAAAAGTAATTTTTTTGAATTCTAAAGTTGTTGGTGTTGTCAATGGTCAACATAATCTCCACATGTTAAAATCATTTGAAACAGGAATTAAAATAACAAAACACAAAATATATCATTATATTGTTTAATATTAATTTGAACTTTATCACCTGCAAAAAATGAAAAATATTTAATTGCTATAATATTTATGGTAAAAACTGCACATGTTCCAGTCAAGTTAGCATCTTATTCAAATTAAATACCTTTGCAGTTTTTAACATCCAGCAAAAAAAAAAGAAAGAGTTGTGACCCCTGTTTTCTATATTTTCAGAAACATCTGCCATGGAAGTGATTCAGTGGATACAGCAAAAAGAGAAATCGCATTGTGGTTCCAAGAGTCCGAACTAATGAACTACGTAGCATGCACAGATCCATATGTTTACGAATAATGTAAAAGAACTGTATTTATTAGTTAAATGTTTGGATATTTTGGTGCAGAATCAGCAACGTAGCCATAAAGATCATGCAGAATAAATATTCACTGTTGTAAATCGTGAACATAAAATTTTTTGAATCTCGAGTAATTTTAAAATTTACATCATGACATTGCTGGTCATCTACATTTAACTGTGATAGAAAATTTAATTGTTGTCTAGTATCGGGTACACCCTTTGTTTTGAAGGATTTTATATTTATTATGAATAGTGCTGGTAACATCTTAATCTGCAATAAAATATATGTCACAAGTGTTGTTTTTCATTAGTGATGTTTTTTACCATCTTGTCATTTCTCCGTGAAGAACACCAGATGGAGACAAATTGTATATTTTCTGTTGTTTTGCCTTACTTTGTTTATTCTGACCGAAATTGTTATAGCCTACCCTTAATATTTTATTGCCAAATTGATAAATTTGATTTATCAAGTATTTTCATCTGCCAGTGCTAAAGACTGATAGCTTTAATTTTATTTTATGTTATGAATATATTTGAGTGAAAACTAAATTCGGACCTATAAATTATTTGAAAATTGTTTATGAAATTTTATATAAGAGATAGGCTTTAGATCAGTCTCAGCTGTTGGGAACTGCAAGGCAGTGACTTTATTATCTAGTGTTTTTACGTCTCTGACTTTTTCAAGTATTATTACTAATGCTGAAGCAGCGAGTTCAAGAAAGAGAAAACCAACAACACTTTTCAAGGGAACTGACAAACATGTTTACACTAAAATGTCAGGATTAGATTCAAGCACAAGCTGTTAGAGGTGGTGTGATACATAAGCACAGTTTAGATCAATCTATCACCATAGCCATCTTTATGACAGATACTTCTCTAGGAATGCTGTTAGCACTTTACCTCAAGTAACTTGGGGTAAAGTGCAAAGTAAATCAACACAAGTCGATAATAAAGTGCTTAAAAGTCTCAGTTTGGATGCTTAAGTACAAACCATCAATGATACAATTGCAAAGTGTCTATCCTATTCCGATCTCCATTTTTAGTCCACTTTCCTGGTGAGAAACTAAAAAATATATTTAATATGGAAACAACAACATTTTATGTTCATGATGAAAATAGTTATTGTCAGTTAAACATGTATAACAATGTTGAGTAATGGGGTTTTATGTCCCAGTCAAGAATATTTCACTTATATCTAGACATTGCCAGCTATAGGCAAAAGTGCAGAATTTTTTTCAGAATGTATAGGTTTAAGCCTGCTATCTGAATTATTTTATAAAATTTTATGAAAACTGACAATTCAGTATCACAGCCATTAATGCAAACCAAACAGTGTAGTTCATCCCCGTAATATTCATGTTTGCACCTTTTTAATTGCATTCCATAGCAAGCACTGGCTACTAAAAGACAAATAATGAGATCACATGTAAAACTAATTAAGAAATAACATGAAAAGTGTTTGAGGACCCAGAACCTTGGCCAATAATGTAAACAAAAGAGCTAGCTTACCATCTCCAGTTTTATTGGGGATGTTCAACTAGTCGGTGACTTTATTAAGTGGATATCATAACAAACCTCTAGACATCCCTAGTCTTTAAGTTTAGAAATATTGTAAGTGAATACATGAATGTCCTGAAGCTTTTCTTGCAACCTTCAAGTGATTGGTAGATTGATTCAGTTTGTACATTGTACACATAATAAAACTCGTGCTTTTAGAATTGTTATTCTGAAGTGGACCTAAGCAAACGGGTCCCAGTTTACAATTATCCCTAACTAAGAATTTCCTCAACTTAAATTTCATAAGCAAATTTTTGGTATTTTATTTTTGGAAATTTTTGACATAACTTGATACAAACGTTTTCAGCTTGAAGTGATCTCTATAATGACAACTTAACTTCCTGAATTACATGTAAGAAAAATAACAAAATTATTAAGATTTAAATTTTCTTTAAGTAAGGAATAATTGTGAAACTGGAGCCAGTTCTTTCACTGTAGTCTAGTAGTTCAGGAAACCCTTTCGTACAGGAGAGGAGGGGAGGTCGCATGAGCATTCGGAGTGTAGTAGATTTATGGACGTTTTTCACACCAGTCTTCAAAGAATTTATATAGAGATGGTCAGTTCTTGGAAGGTGGAGGAAACCGGAGCACCTACTGAAAACCAACGACTTTTTATACCCCCCGCTTAAAAAGTGTCCGTCCGTCCTTCCGTTCCTCTGTTACACCTTAGGGTACCTATCTCTTATCCGCAACTTCTCCTAAACCCTTCAATGGATTTTCATGAAACTTTCACACAATCTTTGTGATATAATGTAGATGTGCACCTCCTATTTAAAAATTTGATCCGATATATTTTTTTATGTGGGGGAGCGGGGGATATTTTTGTGAGCTTGTGGCTCACAGTTTTTCTAGTTCATACTAAAGTCTTTTCCGAGTGGGATTCGAACCCAAGCTGCAAGAGGAGCTGTTATATGCAAACGTGCGATTTAGACTACACGTACTGTAAAGACAAATAGTATTATGCACAATTTAAATGTATATTGCATTTTCCTATGAATCGACAAACCACAAACGTAAATATTTTAAAAGTGTCATATACCATATGCATTTTTGAATGTATTTTATGATTAAATTTAAAACCCTTAACTTAGAAATTTCATTCAAATTAGAAAACAAAATCAGTAATCACATACAATATGTGAATAATTTTTATTTTACCACATTAACTAATATTGCCATATACCATTTTTCAATGTATTTTATGATTAAATTTAAAAAAATGGTATATGACTAAAGTCTTGAATTTGTCTTCGAGTAACAGTTACCTACTTTTTAATAATGCCAGTGGCGTGTGGGACAGCAACGAAGGTATCCCATTTCCGTCTGTCCTTTCCCCTTTTTCCATATCAGTATTGACCATGCTACTTCTTCAAACACTGCACGCTCTATTTGGGCTCTTTCTGTAACTCTGATCAACATGATTTTGTCTTAGCACAACACCTTCGCCTCCATCTTCCCATCTTTTTTTCCTTTTACCCCGTTTTCCTCATTGCATTTTTTTCCGCAAAATTCTTGGACCGAGATAGTTACAAACCAAAATATCTGAAAGTCCCTCCTATGGACGCTGGACATCTTGAGGTCAGTCATAACGGGATGGCTATATATAGGATTTGAGATTATGCACTATACAATCAAAAACAATCACAGTAATACACTCCATCCATATGGTTAATGGCTGTTATTGTACAGGCCTGTCAAAAGTTTAACACTAGCATTAATTGGTGCCGGATAAAAAGCTCATTTCAGCCATGTGCTAGCTATATCTTTAGAGAGCTTTATGACAGCCACTTTCTACATTCTGGCAATTTTCGGTCCTTAGCTGTCTATATCCTAGCCACTTGGCAGTCACACTTCGATTCCTTAGTTAGCTTAGTGTTCAACTTTCGACAGGTCTGTAAGTAATTCATTACAGAAATGTTTATTAATAACAACGTGGTCATTTTGATGTAACGAAGGGCTGATCATGAAGATCATAAATATATTGTTTTCTTGTGTGATTGTATGAGTTAGTCCAAGACATTCTCTTGACACTAACGGTCATCTCCAGTCTTCACTTGCTCTCAACAGAAATGGCTGCTCCAAAGGAAAGAAGCTTTATCATGGTCAAGCCTGATGGCGTCCAAAGAGCAATCGTTGGTGATATTATTAAGAGGTTTGAGACCCGGGGATACAAGCTTATTGGATGTAAAATGATTCAGGTATGAAATATTTACTAAACAAACAGTTTTAGTCCTTACCATTGTGCTGGAATGGCCTAATACAAATTAAATTCACTTATATGTTAAATTAACCTATTGCTAATACAATGACTAAACATTTCAAATATGTTTTCCTTTAAGCAGTGACATTTGAAATCAATTTATATAAAAGAAATTTGTGGTCAAGAACAAGAACTTTAAAACTTACTTTCCCTATTCTATTTATAGGAAATAGTAACTTAGCTCACACAATTTATTGGCCGAACAGCAAGAAAAAATGAAACAAAAGTGAAACAACCATTCAATATCTAAAACAATTCTTAACTTAAATCTGGCAAAATTTGAAATCTCAATAACTTCGTTAATTTTCAAGATATTTAGAACTTAGGATGTCATTTCAAGATCACTTCTAGCTTAAAAAGTTGTAGTTTTGTCAAAATGTTTATTCATAGTTCCAAATGTTACTGAATTAAGTTAAGAATTTAATCAGTGTTAATTAAAAATGACAATTGTAACCCTGATACCTGGCAAAATACATTCCTAGCTTGGTTGAAGAAACTTAAGCTAAGCAGAGAAATCTGGGATCCCATTTTGAATACAATTAAATGTATGATAATCACATTTATTTCGACAATAGAGCGAATATTTTATTGAATAATTTGATAACTATGTATTTATGATTTCTTAAATACTACTTTCAAACTTAAAAAATGAAAAACTACTATGACGTTATTTACCCAAACTAATAGGAAGGGGAAAACAAAAGGGAAATATACTTTAAAAGCCGACACTGGGACCGAACCGGGTTGGGATATATCAAAGTCCTGTTCAGAGTAAAACATGTATGCCGGGAACGTGAAATATTTCCCTTATTAATTAATTAATTAATTATTTATTTATTATTAAGCCTTCCAGACAACTTGCAGAGGACATTATGGAGAATTGAAAGGCCAGCCATTCTTTGAAGGACTAGTGACTTTTACGTCATCGGGACCAGTTGTTGCTATGGTATGTATTGACAAAACTAGTATAAATTTAAACACCACTTATTCTTTAAAATATAACGAAAATTCAAACAACCACGCTGTCTGGAGAAGTAATTTTGAAATTGATTCTTGTTTAATCCCCTCAATAATTTTTCACCTCATCTTTAACGCCATAAATATTAGGAAATCTTTATAAATCTACAAAGTTTTCTTTCACGATCTCGTATAAAATATCAAGCTTAGATACTGCTCTAACAACCATCAGAACGCGTTTTCTAATTTTGGCCTCAAAATGTAATTATTCGACATAATGTGATGCAGTACCAGTCAGAAATCGCCATTTTTAAAAAAATTTGACTAATCGCAACTTTGGACACGATTATCTATTAATGCAGAGCAAAAATCAAAATTGGTTTTGATGGTCGGAAGATAATTTATCAAAGATTTTGAAATTTATTTAAAACACCTAAGTTCGCCCGATAAGTTTTCTAATTTGTTTTTGCACTACTGTGACCATCCCTCTCGGAAGCGGTAAACAAATATGGCAGACACTGTGTTGCTTCGCTACACCACGGGACGAAAAAGGGTTCTAACATCCGTTAACGGGTTTTCAAGCTGACGAATTCGACGGATCTATTTGGTTTTGACGGATTTGTGTCATAAAAAGGGATAAACGGACGGATAAAATGAAAAGGTAAAATTAGCCTGTGACAGATTTTACAATTTCGACAGGTTTTTAATTAAAAGTACTAAAAATTCGGACTTTTGTATGGAAAATGTACCAAAATCAAACACTTGTCGATACAAAATTACATAAATGGCATTCTTACGCACTAAAAATGTATCAATCTGGACAAATAAATTAATTTTATTGGTCAGTCTGGGAAATGTTTCAGCAATTTTAAAGGGGATATGCCCATATTCGGTAATCAAATCAAACTGACCTGAATCCTAATATGCGATGGAATAAAGAATCATGTATAAATTAATGTTGTATAATAAAAACAGACCATTTTATTTACCATTTATTTGTATATTTAAAATAAAACTTGTTCAGAATGTTGGGTTTTAGATTTTTAGATTTCCACAATTTTGATATCGGTATAACAGGTTGCATTATAAAATGCGCAAAACTAATATTGTATCCTAATTTGTTGAACCATGTAATTGAACTCCATTTTGTCCATCCAAAGTTAACACTTTAAGTGTTCCAAATAGGTATTTACTTGTCTCATTTTGATGTTTATTTGTTTGTTGTGTCCTGGTTTGCAATGCATATTCTTGTCTTGGTTGGCTGTGTTTATTTAAGAGTAGTTTTGTGTTTTTTAGTTGCGTTGGTTTTCGAGACCCATTTTCCAGATACACATTTCTATGTAGCCACATATATATATGAAATTCTAAGATAGTACGCTCCCGTTTTTGACATTAATTATACGTTTATTTCACCTTATTTTAGGTCTTTGAAGGCAAAGATATAGTAAGAATGGGAAGAATGATGTTGGGTGCCACCAATCCATTAGAATCAAACCCAGGCACCATCCGTGGAGATTACTGCGTTGACATGGGAAGGTAATACTGCTTTCATAGTGCATGTTGAGATTTCAGAGTTAAGGGCCTGGCCCCGGTTTCATAATTATTCCTTAGCTTACGTTTTCCTTAACTTAACTTTGTCAAATTTCAAATCTTTATAAATTTGTTATTTTTTAAGATATTAAGGAATTTAAGATGTCATTTTTTAGATCGCTTCTAGATAAAAGCATTTGCATCTAGTTTTGTCTAAACTATTTATCAATACGTCCAAAAAGAGATTACCAAAATTTGCCAAATAAGTTAAGAATCTTAACTATAGAATGATTGTGAAACCGAGGTCCTGGTCCTAGTTTCATAACTTATTTCTTAAAGAAAACTAAATACAAATGTTATAAGCTGAATATATGAATGATCTTCAAAATAACACAAAAAAAAAAAAAAAAAAAAAAAAAAACTCCTGAATATCTTAAGAATTAACAAATTATCATAAAGATTTGAAATTGTGTAAGATTTAAGTTAAGGGATATCTTAGTTGCGGAATGATTGCGAATCCGGGGTCTTGTACAAGGTTTACAATCGTTGCTTAAGATTTTCCTTAACTTACAATGTGTATATGAATTATTTTGTTAGTTTTCAAGGTATTTATAAATTTAAGGTGTCAATTTGAAGATCACTCTAAGCTTATTAATCTATGCTCCAATATTGTGGAAACCTCTCAGTGCAGGTGTAGCTAGCTAAACAGGAGGTGCATACCCTTCCGAAGCACCCGGCCTCACTTCCCTGGTTGAAGTTCACGTGTCTAACTTAACTTGTCAGTTCCAAAGTTTTTACTTTATTTCTGGGTTGTGATTCGGACATGGCTTAGTATGTTTTTTTTATTGTATAGGATTTTCAAATGAAAACAGCTCTTATGAACAAAGCTGCGTCAGAAATTTTAAGACTGAATTTCAAATTATATTCAGAGACAACAAGAAATTAAAAAAGTGAAATGGTCGGGTCTTACACAAATACATTAACCTTACCACCGTGTACAATTTTTTATTTTGATAAAAGGACGTTGCAAGGTCTGGAGTTTTGAAAATATGTAATTATCCTTTCTTGTTATATTTTGCCGATTTCCTCTCTGTAAATCATTATACGTACTACAAAATGATATACGAAATGTATTTTTAAAATTAATTAGTATATCATTTTGCAATGGGTATTTGTAAGTTAGCAATTCAAATCGGGCCTAGTTTAGATTTAAGCAAAGCTGACATAGGTGTCAAATTGGGAACAAATCCAAATCAGTGGGCTGGGTAACATTACGATGGATTGTTTACCTCGATATTGTTGTGATATTTAACACACAGGTTACTAATTACAGATGTTGTTCGGGGTTATTTGACCACCATATTGACCACAGGTCAAGGTTATGTCCAGATGGTATTGATAGAAAAGATGGCTTTTAGACAAAAACCTTCAGGTCGCATCTATGTGATTGGTAGTTGTTATATGCCGTCAACCACAAGAATGCAACCAAAAAGGCTTTTTGCATATATCTGCCAAAACCACCTGGGTGTAACCTTGACCTTTGGTATACATTTTATTATCCCTTATGTATTAATTAAGCTTACTCAGCATTATCTATGAAACTTGGCACAGTGATATATTATACAAGACACTAACTTAGCATTGTTTTTGTTGTATAAACGTGTATCAATTATCGCCAATGTTGATAGAATTTCGTAACCAGATCATTATAACGAATCATTGTTTATAGAACATAAGTTACTGGCGTTAGAGCAAGTTATCTAAAAGATGACACAACCAAGATTATTCCAATGAGTGGAGTGGAGTGAGGTTAATGAGTTTAATACCAGTCAAGTTATTTCAGTTGTATTGAACCGTCCAGTTCATGGTGGAGGAAACTGGAGTGTTAGAAGAAAACCAACATGCGAACTTGTAATCTTTTCCACACTAGAATCTGCCTCCATTGGAATTCGAACGTAGTCGGTGACAGGCGCTGTGGTCATTATAAGAACGCGCTTTAGACCACTCGGTAACCAAGGCGACTATTTTCAATAATAGAAAAGATGTAATGCAAAATTCTCTTACATTTTAAGAAATATCTACCAATGCCCCTAATTTCAATGCAAATGTTTCTTTCTTTTTTTCAGAAACATCATCCATGGAAGTGATTCAGTAGCCACAGCAGAAAAAGAAATCAAATTGTGGTTTCCAAATCCCGCTGAACTGATAGCCTACACATCTTGTACCGAAAAATTCATTTATGAATAAGGAAGAACTGTAAATATTAGTGAACTATTTGTACGTTTTGGTACAAGCTATGAAGGTTATGCACACTACGTAATTACTGGTATTTAATAGTATGCATTCTCATGCGACTTGTAGCAGAACCACCCGATTATGTACCACCAAATAACCTAAAAGCATTTCTAAGTGACTATATTTCATGATATTGTTATACAATAAAGTATTTCATATTTGATTATAGATTTTGTTTTTTTTTATTGAATAGTGTTGGTATAAGCAAACACGATTTACCTGTCTCCCTGACCTTTCATTAGGTATATTCATATAGGAGGGCCCATCTAGTACATGGGCAGTGTTAGGATTCGAAATTTAGCCATATACGAACGACGCACACATTTTTATCTATAGCAACTAAAGTTAGCTTAGCTGCTATAGATAAAAATGTGTGCGTCGCTTAGTATTTTCCTTACTGTCTTTAAACCTCGACGATAAATTCTACATGCGGATATATTTTGGAAATTGGTACATTTCACGATGTAGACAAAATGAACACGTATTTTACATACACATGTACATGCACTGGTCCGTGATGGATATTTAAATTATGGTCAAGCGGAAAGGTCAATGTTGTTTGCACATAGCACTTTGTCTGCAATAAATGGTTTGTCAAGCGTTTTTCATTTTTATAAGTATGGTATGTAACAATATCTAGGTTACACACGTGGCAGGTGAAACTAGCTTAACAGGAGATGCTTACCCTTCCGGAGCACGCGGCCTCACTTCCCTGGTGGAAGATCACGTGTCTGACCTAACTTGTCAGTGTCAAAGTATTTACTTTGCTTCTGGATTTATGATTCGGACATGGATTAGTGTGTTTGTTTTTGATTACGTGATCTTACAGCATACTAATACTCTCCTGTCTCTTGTTCTAATTTTGGTTAGTTTTATCAAGGATTGACAAAAATCTAAAACATTATCAGTTATCATTGCGAACATAAACTTTCGAAATAAATCGTCTATTATTATTTTATAATTTTAAACTTTGATGAAAATTCTATAGTTAAGAAATTGTTCAAAAGGAATGAAACATATTTCGAACAAGCGATTGATGTCCGAATCACTATTGCAATGCAAAGTATACTTTTTGAATACTCTGAATACTGACTAATTAAACGATTAACTAGCACCAGAGAAGTAATTCCGAATGTTTAGGAAAGTTCAGCGACTGGCCCCAGTTTCACAATTATTCCTTAGCTAAGATTTTTCTTAACTTAAATTTAGCAAATTTGTTGGAACTTCTGATGAATCTTTTTGTCAAAACTAAATGCAATTGTTTTAATCTAGTAGTGATCTTTAAAATGACACCTTAAATTCGTGAATATCTTGAAAATTAACAAAATTATAAAGATTTGAAATTGTGCCAGGTTAAAGTTGAGGAAAATCTTAGCTAAGGAATGACTGTGGAACTGGGGCCTGTTGTTTAGCTAGCTTACCCCGCAACCGGTAAAATCAAAGTGGAGAATCAAAACATGCATATGGAACTATAGACGTCAAATACATCCAGGATAATATTGGATACAGAGACATTATACTGATCAAGAATATTGTGATGACGGTCATAAAACTTTTTGAGGGCAATGATGAGACTAAACTTGCAATATTCCCGCGCCAACAAGTAAGTAACTTGCATCGTTGTATAAAGTTCCCGCAGTAGGAACAAGCTCTACCATAGCGTATTAATTGCGAAACATCTTAAGCAGGAGAACCAGAAAATATGAGAAGTATCGATTGTACAAGTAGAAAAAAGTGGTACATGTCTGATAAATGGATCGCTTCATGTAATAAAATCAAAGATGTCAATCATATATACGCATCAGGTTTTCCTTTCATCTTATTACTTCTATATACTCGTGCGCCTTTACAAAGAAAATCCAATATTGTTAAGTAATTGTATTGCCAATTAGTTAATTAATGTACATATAGAGTATTTTTCAATTAATGCCAATCTAAACACACGTTTGTGCGCTGGTTAATGGATAGATGTCAGATTCTAACAATAAACACTATACACATATAGCACTCTCCAAGGTTGATGGTAGTGCAGCACATGTATCAATGTTCTTAATATGTGAAAATACCATCACTACCCTGAAGAAATGGAGTGGGAAAAATTCATTTGGATTTTGGAAAGGTTATAACAAATATATTTTATTTTAGCAGTAGTTTAATTTTAGCAGTTTTCGCGCTAGACATGAAGCACTAACTCACAATTGCCGTTAATACCGGTGTTATAACTAGTTGAGTTACGTAAACAAGATGCTCAAATTTACAATTGCTAGTAACTATTTCCGCTAAAATATTATTACACGAAATAAAGTACATATCAGAAAGTTTTATTGTACTGTTGGACAATTGGAGTTTCCAAAGTACGTAAACCAAACTGTCATTAAAGCAGTTTATGCATATTGTTTTTGTTTTATTTATTTTTTTTATTAAGTTAAGTTAGTTAAAGTCTGTCTCGAGCCATTAGGTCAGGCCGGAGCTTATCCCGGTTTCCGTGGCGTTAAGCGACTGAGAGTACAAGACTCTCCCCTTAATGGGACGCCGGTCCATCGCAGGGTTAACCCCCAGCATTTTGCTGGTACTCATTTATTTTTCAGCTGAGTGAACTGGAACAACGTGAAATTAAGTGTCTTGCTCAAGGACACAACACATCGCCCGGTCCAGGGATCGAACCCACGACCTTCGAATCATGAGTCTAACGCCTTAACCACTAGGCCACGCGCTGCATTAATTATTAAACTTATTTCAGACACAAATGTTTTAATTTTGTAATAGGTAATATCAAGAATATTGTAAAAAGTGCTGTAAAGAGCTAAATGCACTAGTACATAGCTATTTGATGAGCTTTGTTTATTTTATCAGAAAATATCGTAAATATGTCAAAATTAATACATGGCTAAATCTACAGTTTATAGACTTCCACAATCTATGTATCACTCTGACGCGTGTAAGTTCAGGTCTTGAGTTCTCAATTACAGGTAATACATTACAACATTATTTACGATTGCATTGTTTATTTCACCTATAAGTAATGAGGGACTAATGGTTAGTACCATTTATTCTTGCATTTAGAAGTATGGCACACATAATTAGGACAAGTACATGTACACGTAGTATTGGACGGTGTTAAGAGTAAATAAATATGCAATAACGCATATTTTGTTTGGCATATGTCATGAACACGTGTGTATTTAGCGCCGGGAAAGCGGGAAATAAAATACAATTTCAAACAAACACATACCGGTCCAAGTCCAAATTACAAAAAACAACTTTGAAAGCTTGCAAAGAAAGTTAAACACGTGTACTTTCACCAAAGAAGTGAGACTGGGTACTCCGGAAGGGTTAGCACTTCCAGATTTAGTCTAGCAAGCTGCACCCGACACATGTATTTCTATGCATGAGGCAGAACATCATGATTGCTGCGTTAACCACTTAATCTATGAATAGTGTGATAGTTCAGGTCAAAGTACACCATTACATGCAATTAAAATTATAATCAGGATTGACTTACTCTCAGTATAATAACTAGTCATTCGCGTGAGGGACTTTACTTTTATTATCTTTAAATGTTTGTAAATACACACCAATGTTGATATTTATTGTGGTTGTAATTGTATTTATTTATTGTTTGGATTGTTTATTACTGCTGAAAAATTATGATGATGAATAAAATTAATAGTTATTTTAAAAATTAATAATTAAAACAAAGACATGTGATGCTAAATTTATTAGGGACCTCTCTCTCACAACAGTTCTACTATAGTGTTGTCTGGAGCGGTACAGCGATCTCACCTACCGGATTGGTCACTATACCTATCCAGACAACACTATAAGAGAACAGTTCCTCCGGGAAAGGCCCATAAAATTAATATTTAATTAACATACTGTGTATATACTTTCATATTATCAGTTTGACATTCCTAATTTTTCAATTGTTAAATAAAAATAACAACACGTGGATTTATAAAAAACAAAAACTTTTAATATTAAATAGAATAAATTAAAATAAAATATGGCAAGTCTTTAATACATAGGTATACACACAGCAAAACTTACGTTCACTCATCACTTACGTTATAAATATAACCAATTCAGCAAATTTTAATATCACAAAAAATTTAAAAAAATGTTTTGGAGCTACACACATCGAATAAAAACGGTTAAATGTGAAGCTCTCATGCCAAATAAAAAACCAAACAAACACAAAAGTGTATGTAAGAATATTTTTTCATCCATTTCCTTTATTTTTCAAATAACAGCAACCTATATTTAATTTAAAGTCCATATTTGATACATTCCAAGGTTTCTTTATAAATTGGTTTCATCTTATATGTACCTTATTTTACAATATGATCGTTGTTTAACTAGCTTCCAGAATACAAAAAAACAACAATATATTATAGCCTAACCTTTTGTAACCTGCATTCCGACGGTGTGAAATTCAGGAAAACAGTAAAAACTTTTCACAAAGCGGTGGATTTCAAAGTAGCATTTTAGTCTCTCCCAACATCATACAAATTCATATTAACTCCGACATTCTTTTCTCTCTCTCTCTCTCTCTCTCTCTCTCTCTCCTCGCTTTCTCTTTCGAAAATATCAAAAAGGCATATACACATGTAAACATCATTTAGATACGTTCATCATTGATGACACTAGTGATTAAATAGTAGGCCAACATTGATAAAATTTAAAATGCTAGTTATACATTAAAGGAAAAATAATGTTTTAAAATGATCATCGTTCAAGTAAAAAATATAAAGCATGACATTTTTTAACATAGTATAGCATACACAATTATTAAGTAGCAAGGCTTCAAAAATACAGAATGGCACACATATATGTATACATGGTGTATGTATATAAACAAATATGTATTTCTCATATCTATAAAACTGACAGCCATATATGTAAAACTTATTAAACTGTCCATACAAGTAAAGAAATAATTCCAAAATTGTTTTAATTGAAGTGTGGTTTCCAACGAAATAACAATACATATTCACTCAGTCATTACAAGTTGCCTCCCTTTACATGATGTCCCACCTTAAATCGAAACAATATTGCAACATGTTTAACTTTCAACTACCTCATCTTTCATAATATGCTTTTGCATTTGAAATCATATATATATAAGGGATTCTGTATTGTAATGCTGTGTAATCACAGTTCGTTATAAAGACAAGAATCTCTAGTGGCATATCAAGCGTACCCAGCATATACATTGTTTGGTGACGCAACGAAGTACACCATCAGTATTTTCTTCTTTTGATTGAAACATCACAGCATTACGTATTGGGTATTTGTTTACCGTCTGTCGTTGAGTCCTCAAACACAAGCTCAACAGCGAAATGTTCTTTATATATTTTATGAGTTTTTCGTTTATGTGGGTTATCCAACTCTTCTCTTGGAATAAGCAACCTGAAAGAAAAGAATTAAGTTGTACTTTAGAAAAATGTGTTTGGTACGCTTTTACACAACAAATGGCAATAATTTTAAAAATAAATAAGAAATAAATAAAGTATAATAAAATACACCAGGGAATATTGATCCTGATCCTAATAATTGTAAAACAAACCTAATTATTAACGCGGTACATGTACTATATATTGTCATAAAATGTTATCATGTGGTGATTATTTTTCGAAGGACCAAAACCTACGGCAGTTTAAGTAAAGGAAAAAATTACTCCATTGTTTTCAAACATACTAATATGTCAATTTAATTACACCAAAAGAAAAACAGAAATATTTGAAAAATTATTTTCAAAACATTTACAAATGTAGCATTAATTAGTTTGTTTTAAAAATTCGTAAAAGACTAACATGAATACACGACTTCTGAAAAGTAACGCGTAAAGCGTTTGAAACATTGATATCCATAGTACTATGGCTTAAATATGTTCAAATATGCAATCTAATGACAGATAATGGTCTTTTTCGCTGCTTGCAAATAAATTGTTGACTCAGGGATATTGCAAGCCTAGGCTTATCAAGGCCCTCAAAAAGTTTTATGGCCGTCATCACAGTATTGTTGATAAGTTTGATGTTTCTGTGTCCAGGATTGGCCTGGACATATTTGACGTCTCATAGTTCCATGTTCCTTTCACACAATTTTGATTTAACACGTGGCGGGTGTAGCTAGCTAAACAGGAGGTGCTTACCCTTCTGGAGCACCCGGCCTCACTTCCCTGGTGGAAGTTCACGTGTCTAACCTAACTTGTCAGTTCTAAAGTTTTTAATTTGCTTCTGGATTGTGATTCGGACATGGATTAGTATGTTTGTTTTTGATCAAACTATGATATTGGTCTTTTTCAAAATATACATATTAAAATGTTTGCTTACTGTTTGTTTTCTATGAATGATGTATGGAACCAAAAATAAAACGCACAATTATCATATCCTTTGGGGACTTGAAGCTGAAACAAAAACATTAAATTTGATATACTTTTCAGGATATAAAACACAGTATTTCTTATAACATCTTATAGGAAAAACATGGTATATGGAATTCAGAAATGTGAAACTATACTGCACGTAGATAAATACTTGAAGGACAATAACAAAACCAACATGCCTTCTTTCTCCAGTGAATGTTAGCTAAAGTTGTACTGAGTTGGACAAAAGAACGCACTGTGATTGGATACAGTGAGGCATTCAAAATATGGTTATATACTCTGAATAGTTTGGACATTCACTAGACCAAATTTTATATTTTGTCATTTGGCTTATAACCATCACAAATCTAGTATCTAGTATAATATATTACGTCTATCATTTCTGAAAATTGAAGATAACAATACTTACAGATGATGACGTAAATTTAACTTTAACGTCATTCACTAAAACTGGAGAATTATGTAAGTACACTTCAATCATATCTTTTTCTTCGACCTTTTTCAACTGAAATGAAAATTGATTAAAATATTTTCAGAGATGTGAAAGACTACTGTTTAAACATGTAAACAAACTAGCTGTTCGAGAAAACATGGTATTGAAATACAGTTTTTGAACACATTTAACGAATAATGATTGAATGAAAAACAAAATATTCTGATATTTATCTTACGTGAACGAACCGCAAAAAAATCAATTGAAACCTTGAACTTTTGACCATGTCGAATTATTCAATATTGAAAAATTGCAAATCACTACAAGTGTCTAGACTCCCTAGAACTACAATTTAATGGGTCTTATAAAACGAAACGAACGCAGTTTAAAAAGCTTTAGTATCGAAGGTTGATCTAGAGTTTCCGCTTCGTGGCATTACACTGTATAAAAAAGATGCATCAGTAGTGTACAACATAAATTGATCAGGAAGTTAGGAGGAGGACAAGACTATGCCAAAACGGTTATTTTTGTGGTTTGAATGTATTTTGTTTACTTGTGTCTTTTGAACGCGAAGTTATATAAACCAGCGTTAGTACTACTTCTTCAACTTATAGAAATCACACAGATTTGACAGACTTTGATTCAATGAAAAATAACTACACATTATCAAATTTGATTAGTTTTACATTCTTGAAAGGCAGGCATCAATGTGTGCGACTGTGCCCAATTCAGTTTTGGGGACTTTTATAGAACATGGCAATTAAATACCTTGCAGTTGATTTGATTTTTACAATCACAGGTAAATACTCTATCTTTATTAAGGAATAACTGTATTGATAAATCTTTCCCATCACCTTTGGCAACACCTAAAATATAAAATAAACATGTATGAAAAGACTATAAAGTTCTACAATTACAACACAGTTAATTTTGATCTATTCTAGGCATGTTTACAGGCTTGCAACTTTATTTGTTCAAAATTTAACACCGTATGGATGTTATAATTTGAGACAACTAGACCTTAAACATGGATCGTAATGGACAGCTGTTTTTTATATAAAGGTGTTCAATATAGCAGTATTACCTATAAATTGTGTGTTTGTGTGTTGCCAAAAAAAGAAAAGATACAGTCACTGCAGCAGTATTGTTACGTCACTACCCAAAGAGGTCACTACATTCATGTTACCCTAGCCTATACACAAGTTTAACTACATTGATGTTAGAATAACAAGAAATAAAATCGATTCAATTTTTCAAAGTTATAAGCAAACCTACAGCTAATGGATATTTAATGAACGTGCAATATACGCAAGTAAAATTATTTATTATCACAACATACTAATGCCTGTAAAGAAAACATCAAACGGCGTCCTACGTAGTTTACGCTGTGGTTTTAATGAGGCTAGTGTTATGTGACGCAATGAGTGTTAATATTCGCTGTTAAACAGTTGAGCATGTTAAGAACTGTTTTATCGAGCAATGTCGATAAAATTAATTTATCATAATTCATTATTTACAATTCAATGAAATAGATGACCATAAAAAGCACAGAATCTCTTTTATATAGAAATTCTATACACCTTTATTTAAAATTTTAAAATGGATTGATATTTGAAATAATCCCACACAACCGTTTTAGGAGCTGTCATAAAAAGATTGATTTAATTTGAATGAATTTAGAATTGCGACAGGTTTTATTGCATGCTTTATTTTCTATGCTGTTGGTGCGATATTGATAGATCCATATTACGTCGAGGTGTATTTCATTGTGCTAAAACGTCTCAGAGACACTTATGTATTGTCTGCAACTTATGATATTAAACACAATATACCAATTCATGTCCAAATTACAATTCCAAAGAAAAGCTAAAACCTTGAAATTGGCAAACGGAATTCAACACGTGAACCTACACCAAGGAATTGAGGTCAGGTAGTCCGGAAGGGTACCCAAGCACCTTAACTAGTATCTAAAATTTTAACATATCAATACCTATTTATTTTGTTTCTTATCACTTCCAATTCTATTTAACGTGTGGTGCAAGAGTGTGTATAGTTTCTTAATATAGACTTGTTTGTTTATGCATTAGTGACAAACTAGACGGACAATTTGAAATGTGTAGTAGCGTTTTTTTTAATATTGTGGGGTGTATCTAGCTAGATAAACTTTCTTACCTTTCCGAAGTTGTAATATGTCACTCAACTAAGTTTTTACTTTTTGGGGGATTGTGATTTGGACTTAAACCGAGTTTGACTATAAACCTTGTTTGATGCTATCAGCACTTTCAATATTTTAATCCTAAATAACGTACCTGATATACCATATATTCTTACAATTGAGATCGACATGTACACCACCGGGGGTACAGTTCCACCCATCTCCTTCTTTATAACTTCATAATACCGTACAAAACGGCTCTGTAGAAGACAAAAATGTAATTAAAAAAAACGGTTTAAGCTTTCATTATATTGGATTACAATTGTTTAAATATTTATTTTACAACTTACAGTAAATTATAACAGGGGAAAAAAAGAGAGAATTATTTACTTTAACACGTTATCCTTAAGTTTTAACATCCGTTTTTATCCGAACGCAACTTTATGCATCATTGAAATTCTATATCTTCATTATTGTTTTTATTCAATTTTCATATTTATTCCAAAATGCACTCAATTCTTTGTGATTATATATTGTTAAACATTTTTGATCATAACAGTGCATCCAGGACCTATAGTACGCTTTACCTGACTTGGTGTTTCTACACCTTGGAATGTATTACCAACGGCAAGATCTGTTCTTCTATCTCCAAAATAATCAAGACTTTTCTAAAACAAAAATGTTTAAAATACACATAGAATTAATTCATAACAATTAAATTGTGTATGATTGTGTTATGCGCAAGTATTTTTGTATTTTAAGAAAAACACTAATTTGAATATGATTCAAGAATTGCATTTAGTAAAGTCATCCTTATACTGGTAAAAGTCTGTCTCGAGCCATTAGGCCCATCAGGCCGGTGCTTATCCCGGTTTCTGTGGCGTTGAACGACTGAGAGTGCAAGACTCTCCCCTGAATGGGACGCCTGTCCATCGCAGGGTTAACCCCCAGCATTTTGCTGGTACTCATTTATTTTTCAGCTGAGTGAACTGGAACAACGTGAAATTAAGTGTCTTGCGCAAGGACACAACACATCGCCCGGTCCAGGGATCGAACCCACGACCTCCGAATCATGAGTCCAACGCCTTAACCACTAGGCCACGCGCTTCCATCCTTATACTGTAATGCATCTTTATTTTAAATGTGTCACCATTCTTTTGATGATAATTGTAAAGATTGACGATATTGATATGAAACTAGTAAGGCGTATTAGATATCAAAATCAAACATACCAATCCATGTTTAGTTAGCTTTACCCGCAACGTGTGTAATCAAAATTGGAAACCGAAGGAACTTTGAACTATGGGACATCAAATATATCCAGGGTCATTTTGAAAACAGTGGCATCATACTAATGGACAATATTGCAATGACAGACATAAAACTTTTGATGGCCTTGATTAGCCCAGGCCTTCAATATTCACGTGTCAAAAATGTATTTGCATGCATTTTGCTTCGTTGTAATTTACCGTATTTTTTATTACTATATTGTATTTTGTGCAAAAAAACTGTTATAACATGTTGCTATAAAATGCATTAAGATTGTAAGAGATATCGCTAACCTTACTTAAAGACTAATTACCAAATAGTGCTGATTTAACTGATGTCTGGTGAATAGGGGGATTTGGTATTAATTATTTCAATGTCAGTATCAAGCAATGTAAACATTGGCTAAATGAACTGTTAATGAGCAATCGACGTAATGTCGTCTGCTCAAGATTAAATGGTTTTACAAGATGTTGTTGCTACGCTGTACCTAATAAACTTCATATATGTTACCACTTATCGTTCTACAAATATTGTTTACTGTGCATTAAAAAAAGAGAGCAACCTACAGTAGTACCGTGTGTTACCAAAATTATTTTATGTTACAGAAACACCTATGACTGTCTATATAAAACATTTTTCACCATTTTATTGTCACACGCAGAAAAAGTTTTCGTGTTATTATTTTTAAAGTTTTTACATGTTCCTTACATTCACAATTTTGATTTCATACATGGCGGTTGTAGCTGACCAGAGAAGAAGCACCTGTACTTCCATGACATTTTTATGTAAAACTTGTACAGGAGGTGCTTACCCTTTCGGAGCACTAGCCTCACTTCCCTGGTGGAAGTCCACGCGTCTAACCTAACTTGTCAGTTCCAGAGTCTTTACTTTGTTTCTGAATTGTGTCTCGGACATGGATACGTATGTTTGTTTTGATTAAAAATGGTTTTAATCTTCCTTAGTGCAGGCTTACTTGTTTCACTAATCTATCAGTTTTCTCGGTTTTTTTTTTACTTTTGTTATTGAATTATAATTTGAACATGGACTGGCAAGTTTGGGTTTTAAAAATGAAAATTTGAACCATAAGTAGAAGAACCTTTTGTACCAATTGGCATTTACTTTCACATGAAATCCCAAATGCATTTATACTACTTGCAGCTTTTGGAAATTAAAAAGTACTGCTAAAGATGTATACCTCAGCTTCTTCAAACATCCCACAATCTACCAACCAAGTACAGATGAGAGTTCCTGTTCTTCCTTTCCCGCCTTTACAGTGTACTGCTATGACGTTTTGTTCGTCTGCTGATAACCATTCACGTACATTCTTACAAAATTCTATCATATCGCTACAACAAGAATAAAGTTGTTAAAGATGGTTAGCCCTTACTTGGATTATGCATATTGAGATCATGATCAAGTTTTTCACAAATTTGTATAGCGATTTCCGTTTCGTTATAACTTCTATATATAATTCTAAAACAAACACACCAATATCTTTACCAAAATTCCAAAGCTAAGTAAAACTTTCTGTGCAAATTAGAATAAACACATGAATATTCACCTGGAAAGTGAGTCATTGTGTCCCAGAAAGGTAAGCACCTCTTGTTTAGCTAGCTACACCAGTCACGTGTAATCAATGAACATGGAGCTATGTGACGTCAAATATAACTAGGGTAGTTTTGGATACAAAGACGTCACACTTATCAATAACATTGTGATGACGGTTATGAAACTTTTTGAGGGCCTTGATAAACTAGGCCTTTAATATACTTACAATATAGGTTTGTAATAAATACGTTAAAACATTTTGGTTATAGACATTAGCAGTTGTCAATCGCCCTGTCCAAGATTATCAACATAACACATTATGAAAAAATGTAAGCTTTATTTAGTATATCATTTTATGGATTCGTTATAGCTTTCTTCTCAGAATGTAACGATGCTCTAAATGTTTTGTATTGTTAACTATTGATGGAACACAACCATACCCTAATTGGACACTCGAATCAAAGGTTTTCAAAACGCTTCCACAAATTTTTTCAAGACGCACTATAGTAACATTGCTTTCCGTATATACAGAAAAAGTACGACTGAAAAGTTTACACGCAACTGTCAACGCTAATTATGGCAATCGGAGAATAATATGTACATGTCAAAAAACATAACTGGCAAAAAAATGACAAGACTAACGCATAATGCATCATTGATCATAAGACAAAGCGACACATTCCTTTTTAAACTAATTTTTGTATATACCAAATAACAATACTTAATTAATATAGTCAGATGGTTTTAAATGAAAATACCTGAGTATTGGTACATTATGATCATCGATGTCCACTCTCTCAATTCTTCCGTGAAATATTGAAGCGTCATAATTTCTTTCTCCTGACAATAAAAAACATACATATGTATTCAATCTATTCGGTTTACATCATGTGATACTTACTAATCTTGACATAGAAATACATTGCTTTTACTCTTTATGAATTTCCCGAACTTCTAATCCCCGCAACAGTCAAAACAAAACATACCGGTCTATGTTAAAATCTCATTCCAAAAACAATTAAAACAATTTAAAAGCCGACAATTTAGCTAAACTGTCACCAGGGACGTTAGGAAGAATGCTCCGGATTTGGTACCTCACAGTTTGAAAAAGATCCCTTGGAATCTACAAAACATGATCTATGGTTATGGTCCATCAATGGGTGCGTCTAACCAATGGCAATACAACAACATTACTGGGCATTAACTCTAGTGTTCGTCCAGTCTGAATTTATAATTATAATCCAATGTGCGATTGTGTGTGTACGTCTCGTCTGATTTGTCTGTTTTATTGTTTACTGTTTCGGGTGTGTTATACTTGTTTTTCAATTGCAAATTTCTTGTTTCTATTATGATTGCAAATAAACAGATAAAATCAATTAAAGTGAATGTTGTATCAAAATATGCTTTGGCGTTTTGTTATTTTGTCCTATTCCGCTATAATAATGACAGGTTTTTAATTTCCATTACAATTTTGTTACAAAGCAAAACGTCACAAAAAATTAGAACTTTTACTTATGATAAAGTCATCTATCTATAAATTTATACCATGTTCGGCTAAGATTATTTTCAGAACCTTTAATTGTCTTTCATTTTAAAACCTTTTACGAAAGGTTAATGGAACCACACAAATATATAACGCCTCGAATACTATTGAAATAATAATGTATTTTTTGTTTTAATTTTTCCCTTAAATTAAGGTTTATAAATTCTCATCTGTGGAAAAGAGAGTATTATTTGTTAATAACAGAAAACTAAAAAATGATTCTCCGATTCAACAAATTAATGGATATCTTAACAAGTAAATCTCCAATTTTCCAATTTTCACTTCTAGTTTTTTCTGAAATTTATTTATGTTATTTAAATAAATACGTGTATAAAGACATTGCGACGTATATTGACATTGACAGAGAACCAAAAAAATTTTCAGATTATAAGGACACAATTTGTCAAAGACAATGAGTTTCTTGCTGCGGGATCGTTACTAAACCTTGATTAGTTAAGATAGGCTACACATAAGTGTGGTTATAGAATCCTTTATATTAGATGTATACAACAAAACAAATCAGAAAACAGATCCCGTTGATAAAAAGTCTCATTTCATGAATAAGAAATAACTTTTATATAAAGTACATTTGTACGTCATGTTTATATATCTTAATGGTTAAATGTAAAATCGATATTGGAACATTATAGAAATATCATGTTACAAAGGTCTTCAACACCATCCAAAACTTAAAATACCAATTCATATCCACACCAAAATCTCAAAGCATTTTCTAATATATTTCAGAACACAAATCATCGCAATGATTTACAAAGCAATATTTTATATTTTTAGAAATTTTTTACAAAATGAATTGTGAATTGAAAATGCAACTTTTAACTTCTCATATTCTTCTGAAATTTCAATGCTGCGAACACTTATCTAGCTCAACACGAGGTGCTTACCATTCTCGGGCACCTGGTCTAATTCCCTGATGGAAATTTACGTGTTTAGCCTAATTTGACAGCTTCAAACTTTTTACTTTTCTTTTGTATTTTGGTTCGGACATGGATTGAGTGGTTTGTTTTTAATTATGCTTTTTAAATAAATACATTAATTATATACATGTATAAAGACATTGCAACATTGTCAGAGAACCAAAAATATGTATATGTCTGACGAAAATTGACATTGTATAAAATGAAGTAAAAAGATTCCATGTTCTTGCAAAATGCCTTTTGTTCAGAACGCCTATACATGCCTCTCTAAAGTACATTTGTAATATTCATTAAATTTGATAAATTTGCTAAGGGATAAACATTGAAATAAAATCGATAGTAGAACTTCAGAATGTCATGTTACAAACGTCTTCCACACTCATCATAATTCAGGATACAAAATGAAAAATCCAGCAATGTGTGTAACATTTTATTTTTTATTTATTTTTTGCTTCACTTAAACGTCATATACTATAGTTTATGACATAACGCATTATTTGTTAATATGAATAATGAGCAAGTTGTCACTTTGAACCTAACAGAGTTATGGATATCTTAACGAGTAAAATATCTCCAAATGCAAATAAAACATTATATTTCTTGTTTCGTCCAACACTTTTATAGGTTTGACTTTAAGTTGTGTTAAAATCTCAAATTAAGCATTATATAGAGCAAACATAAAGTAAACAATTCTGACAGGTTTTTCGCATTGTGAGTTTAGTTGAGTAATGGTGGTTAACGTCCCAGTTAAGAATGTTTCTCTTATATCGAGACGTCGTAAGCTATAGGCGAAGGTTAAGAAATTTGCTTGTGCTTTGCGTTGATGGCATTATACAGCAGAGTTCCTAATCGTGCCACGCCTACCGTGGCACGGGACCTCGTTTATTTTAGGTTCCATCCGAAAGACTTTTTATTGCATTTCATAATGCCGAGTGCATAGAAAAAAAACAGACACCCAGCACTTTCAAGGTTTGGGTCATACCCTGCCGGGGATCGAAGCTATAACCTCCCTTATACAGAGCGAACACTCTACCAACTAAGCCACCGTATTGTTAGTGACATTTCTGCATGAGTACTTATTTACTGAGTATTATGCATGTAGTAAAAATATCAACGTGATCACGAAAAAGCAGTATAACGTGACACATTAAATAGTTTCTGTCAAATAAAGCTTTTTGGAATTTTCCATTCGTTTACTTTCACCGAGAGCTGAGAGGTATCTTAGTTCGTAGTGTGGTCATTGTTTGGGCCTCAACCATCTCATTTGTTTGCAACCATTTGTCCATAAATACATACATTTAGAAAATACACCAGACTATTTTATCAAACAATGAAACAACAATCCTTGTATGTATATATAACTCGTTAACCCGTAAAAATAAATTAACACGTTATTTTTTTTTTTTTTTTTTTTGTTATATGATTTGATTTTGTTTATGATTATAAGTTGGTAGTTTTGACCCCAGAGATCTAATGTGATATAATGATAACTGCCCAATCAAGGAATTTTAACGAAAGCTCTTTATATTTCTAGAAAAAAAAACACAAAAATTCCCCAGTTTGTGGTAACAGTGACATTTATAAATGTCATGTTCGATAAAATATGTGTTTTTGTTATCGGTTCCATGTAAATCGATGGATGAAGTGTGTGAAAAATAACATGCAATACATGTCTTTGGTATTTTTCAAATTCACATTTCAGAATACAAATTAAAAGCAAATATTTTGTAATATAAACATGCCCATACTCATTAAATTTTTTGATACGTTTTATATCTTATATAATGACTGATTATTTTACTAAGACTCAATATACGTTTGAATTTAGGTGTTATGTTTTCACGTGTCATTTGATGCAATTCTTAGTTTTAAATTCCCTGCAACAGTGAAAATCAATTTTAATCTTTTAAGAGACGAGATAAGTGTCTTTGACGCCTCTCATAGATATAAAATTCCTTCAACGTGTCGTAACTTTAATGGGTTTATACACCATAAAATCCCTTAATATGTTTTATTTCTACTGCAGCTATCCTTTTCGCATTTTATGGATAATGTTTTCACACAAAATTGCAGACTACCATTACAAACGATTTCAAGCTTGAAAACATACTGCGTTTGCTGATCTATAACATTTAAACAAAAAATTCCACCATTCATATTTGGACTGAACTTCCACCAGGGAAGTGAGGCCGGGTGCTCCGGAAGGGTAAGCACCTCCTGTTTAGCTAGCTACACCCGCCATGGGTGTAATCAAAATTGTGTGAAAGGAACATGGAACTATGAGACGTCAAATATATTCAGGGCAATCCTGGACACAGAGACATCAAATTTATCAACAATACTGTGACAATCGTATTAAATAAGGTGATTCTCCTATCTGTTCGCCCATATGAATCTGCATACTGTATGCAAAAGTCGAAGAAATGTTCGTACAATCCGCGTTAGAAATCTTTACTGTATCCCTCAAAACTATTTTTTCTCGCAGGTGCGTATGAGAATGTTACTTTCTTGCAAACAGCCGAGATGCATTTAAGCTGTGTTTACTTAATTCTCCTTATACATTTGTAATGTTTGTGAAACATTACAATTTATTATACCTCACCAAAATCCTTAAACTATCATTGGTCAATTTCTAATCACGTGGTATGAAATAATTCACAATGTTTGAACGAGCGGTCAACATTGCCATGGGATATTGCAATGTTAACCGCTAGGCACAGAAAATCACAGAAACTACATACATTTGTAGTACTCATACTTCTGTTCGTATATCCCTCCTTTTATTATTAAGAACATCTAAACAGTTTTATGCAATTTAATGCATTTTAAACAGAGATTTTCAGACTTTTTCGGTATAAAAAGTAAAAGAGTGCCCTTGGTTAATAGTAATATGAAGGATTGTCTCCCCTTGATAATTTTATCTCCCGAGCCTTTCGGCTTGGGAGAAAATGTTTCCCCAGAGAGACAATCCTCCATATTGCCCTCAATCAAGGGCACTATTTATATACTATGTATTAGTATTCATGATAACAGACCGAAAAAAATCCCGCTAATTAAATGTCTTTTTACGAATACTAAATTGGTTTCTTATAAAGTTGATATAAAAACATCTGGAATAGCCATGTTCTGTAAATAATATCAGTGTTTGTTAATAGTTATACTTTGGTACAACATCGATTGAAGACCATTATGGAAATGTTATCATGTTTTTGGAAATTCATGACGCATTTCAGAATACAAATCGAATATTTACAACACTATTTCGAAACATCACAAGTGTGTAGTAAATTTAATCTCAGTTAATTTTGTTTATTTCCATGGCAACGTGTATTTCAACTTATAAGGATTTACATATTTTATTTCATTTGTGCGATTTTTACGCAAACTTTTAAACTGTAATTTGATTAAACGGTCTTAAAACGAAGAAAAGTGTTAATGATAGCTAATGGTTTCTTGACAGTTCTCAACCGACTCAGAATTTTAAAACAGAACTCTTCAAAATTGAAAATAAAACATAACTTTTATTTTTGAGATAACAATCGCTTTGGCCTCATTCGTCTGAGAAACATGATATCACAATATGCATTCAAACGCTTTTAAAATGAGAGATTTCAATTTTTTATTTTGGCTAAATAGATTACATTGAAATGTCTATAATATATTGTAAAAGGATTATATTTACATTTTGTTCATCAGTTATATCAGATTTTTGGCTACCAAGTATAAAAGTCGGTCCGACAGCCTACCATGTTGACATTTTCCCGTTAAACCGTTTTTTCCGATAGTTTTCGGAAAACGTTTTCCAAAACGTTCTGCATAATAGTAAAGAGGTATTAATTACTTGGTACGATGACAAGTCAGATTGCATACCGCCAGCTCTAACGGACGTCATTTTGTCACAATTTTCTTTCAATGTTCAAAGTCTGGAGTATTTTAAACATTGACTACAATATATGCCCTATACGTCAATAGAAGAAAATGTCCACAAAAGATAAAAGTTATACGGATGTGTATCCAGGTTTCAGCAACGTGAAACTGTCGAACTACTTCTATATAAATGTGTATAAAGGCCACTTTTGTAACTGCGTTTGAGTGAACTTTATAGACAGGTTCGGCTGTATTTTGTATTCTGCATTTACTGTATTTAAACATTGTTACAATTCTAAATAACTGTAATTTCCCGTGAGTTGACTTTATATACAGGTTCGATTGCATTTTGCCGTCTTCATTCGATGTAAATAGATGTAATATTTTTAAATAAGTGTGTTGTGTCTACATAGCCCCTTTTTGAAATTTCACTTGAGTGGACTACTTTAATACAAATATATGACTGTACTTTGCATTCTCCATCTATTTGTACATATATATATATATATATATATTATATATAACATTCCTGAATGAGTGTTGTATGGCTTGCCCATAGAGCTGGATTTTTGAGATTTTCATTAAATGGACTTTATATACAGGCCTGAGTGTACTTTGTATTCTTCATATGATACAAATAGATATAACATTTCTAAATAAGTTTGGTGTGGTTTGTCCATAGAATCCGATTTTTGTGATTTCTCTTGAGTGGACCTTATATGCAGGTATGACTGCGTTCTTCATTTGATGTAAATAGAGGTCATATTTCTAATAAGCGTGGTGTGGATTGCCCACAGAGCTCACTTTTTGTGATTTCCATTAAATAGACAAATTGCCCTAGGGTCGATTTAAAGACATGTTCTTTTTTAAATTTATTTCTTCATTTTATGTTCTATAATATAGGTTTCGTTTTGCGTTGAAAATAAATGTGTTTTTATTACAAATTTCTTTGTTTTATTTTCGATATATTTTTGCTGTATAATAATCCGATATTTGACTGTTGGTATAGTGTTTCTGGATGCTCTTCATATAAAATTAAAATTCATTAGACATAAATATAAAAACATAATCAGAAAACATAAAATCTATTGCAATGAAATAAAGTATTGATTTTTAGAGTCTACACTGGGTTTTACTCGGCACTGGAATAATTCGAAATCGTTAATATTTCGCAATAAATTTAATTGTTAAAGATAGTCTGACTGCCATGGAATTCAGGACTTCAAGCTATAAATTTGTATAAAACATAAATGACAAGACGCATGCCTGATAAATTTGCCAAAAAAGTCTAATTCCTGGTATTCAATTCCTTTGGTAATAAACTAGACATGTATATCAAATAGTTTAACTCCTTGAAATTCAAAACGAAGTTTAGTGGTATAAAACAATGAATTCCATCCACTAACAAACACAAATCGGAAGAGATTATGATTTTTACAATATAACGCATTTCCATGGAAACATGTTTGCTGATAAGTGCAATACATCAAATTGATGTTCCCGTGGGGCAAAAATCGACAAAGATAAAAAAAGAACTGTCAAACTACAAACAGCTGAAGAAGATGGAAGATGTGCTTTATCTGTCGGATTGTATTCAAACTATGTCTCTTAGCTAGATTTCATAAAGCACAGTACTCCACTTCATTGTATTACTAGTATATCTGACTTTTAGACTTATTTTTCTAAAGGAAAAGCAATAAATGTCCCATTAAATGTTTAGAGATAACATATACATCAAGTATTGTTAATTTATTGTTTGGTAATATTTTACTTTTATTGTTTATTTTACCATACATGTTTGGGTATTAATAGGCCACTAGTTGTAAAAATGCGAGGCGGATGAGTGCTCTCCGAGAATCATGCCGTGTCACAAATGGAAATTCATTTTACCACTGGTCCAAAAGTCGACACTTTTTATACTACTAGTAACAAGGGTAATGAGCGGCCCTAATATATGTTTGCATTTTTTTTGGTTTGGTTGTATTATTGCGAATGTATCGTTTCGTATTCATTTTCGGCACGATGACTGTCACCGCGTGCAATTTTGCATTTCCGTTCTGTTTTTTTTTTTTTTGTACAGTTCAGTTTACCTAAAATTGTTCTGACTAATATTGTTACAAGTAATTAGCAATGTTGGACGCAAGCGCAAAAAAAAAATAAAACAACATGTTTTACTTACTGCACAAGTCATATATTTTGTAGTGGTCTGCATGTTTTGTGTCCATAAATCTCTTTACTTCCTAAAATCAAAAACAAAACAAATTAAATAAATAAATAAATAAAAAGAAAATCAATTTATTGTATATGTTTGAGTTTTGTATCACGTGTGTGATAAATATGGTGATTTTATTTGCATATAAGCTTCTTTAAACAAAATATTTTAAAGAGATATTTTTCTATTCTCGCCAGAGGTATACTGAAAACAACAACTCCATCGACTTTCTCAAACTGGTGCCAAATTGTCTAAAGATTCCAGGCAAAGTATCTAAATAAAAAGACATCATCTTAATATTTACGATACTGTCTTCGCCAAGGTTGGTTGGCGTCATATAAAGAAGAGTTTGTTTTTCAGGTTGCTGAAATTTAATAAGTAAGCTAGTTGTTGTTTCTCAAGGAAGCACTATCAGAATAATTGTAGCTATTGGTGGATAGCGAAAATTTAATAAGTATTGATGAAAATAGAAGCTAACAAATAATTTGATATAATTCAGCCAGCGAATACAGTATAATTTCCTTTTTGACTTAAAACTAAATCTATACATGATTTCCACTGTGATTACCACGTTCTACTGGTTTCTTTCCAAATATAAGTCGTAACTACAGGAGCACAGAATGGGCGAAGTCAGAGAGATGATTTGTAAATATGTACTAGTATTGAACATTTAAAATGTTTAGAAATAAATTTGGCGTTCATAGTCCTGTAACTACCGCTGATAAATACGCAACATATACCATATGCATCATACAAGTGACGCCATTGGCGTGATCAATGGTACTGTAAACAACAAACATACCAGTCTGTGTTCAAATTACAATAAAAAATAAAATTTTTTAAACTGGCAAATTTAGTGACACATGTGATCGAATTTCTACCAGGAAAGTGAGACAGGGTGCTCCAGAAGGATAAACACCATGTTTTTCACGTAAATGTCACTATTATGAAACGGGTTCATAAAAGAAAAGCATTACATATGTAATAAAAAACTTGAAATTGAAAAAAATCTGATATTATAAAAGTGGATAAAATGGATATTGAAGCAATGAAAACAGTGTTGGTATGAATGTTTTTGGAAGATGTGATTTTAAACTTGCGAAATAAATACCCAGACTCGTGTTGTCAAATCAATAAGAGATATCTGTGTAGAGCTTGTCTGGAACGACTGTCTTGAAGCTAGTCTACGTCAACATTTAGATATATATATGCATTGCATTGATGGTTAGATGTGTCAAAGTCTACACAAAACCAATTTAATTCGCTGATTAAAAAAAAAAAAAAACATGGGCGTTATTACTGATTCATTGCTATCTCATCTTGTCTTTTTATCATTTTATCAGATCAAATGTAACTAGACGAGTCTCTTGGGGGACATATATCCCGTTCCCAACAGATTGTAACTACCGTTGTTCAAAGTTTGATCAAAATGCATCAATAGACATGGAAGATTTGGAGCGAATACGTTATTGGTACGGACCGCCAGACGAACAGGACTATTGCTATATACTCTAAACTTCCTTCGTTGGGATATAATGGAGTGAAGCTGCTGTATCACCAATTCCATAAGGTCGCATGTACCCTATATAGTAAATGAAGCATTTTATCGTGTAAACACCATTTCCATCGCTGTATTAATACAAGGTCTTGGTGATCAAGAACCAATGATATATTATCTATCATTATAGAGGCTGTTTGGCTAATGTCACATAATGATCAGCTTTCGTGTTAATCCATTTAACCCTGTTTTCATTATAGTCGGATTAAATGTACATTTATCACGAGTCTAGTTATCATAGAAGCAAGCTATACATCACAAATTTTCTCGAAACTGATGTCTATAAAATATAATCATGAATGTGTGATGAACTGGATTGTACTGTAGTGAAAGGAAGACATTCAACAGTAAAACACTGCAGATAAAGATCATTCAAATGCTATGGCTTCTGTGGCCGAGTTGTTTAAAGCGCACGCTTACAGTGCCTCTCATCGCCTGGGTTTAAATCCTACGACTGAGAAATTTGTCATTTTGGCATGTCGAAGGTCGATTGTTTTCTCCTTGTTGGTCTCTGGTTTCCTCCAACATTTCTGAACTGACCGTCCCGATGTAACAAATTTTATTATACCCAACTCCACTATAACTGCCCGCAATGTCACAATTATTTGAGCAATGCTAGAAAAGCACGATCTTCAGCAATCGAATTGATAAACACATTTTAAACCGGGTCTCTTGTTTTAATCATTTGAACTAATAAATTATTTAACGCTGTTACATTATTGTTTCAACCTACATGTATTTATAATTTACTAATAATGTCTATATAAGACATATATAGAGCAATGTTATAAACACTCAATGTATTGCACAAACCAAATGAATCAATGTTTCACTGCACTATCACCACACACTTTTAGTCATACAATGGCGATGAATCGAGGTTTTACTGTAATCTAATATTTCGCTCCTAAGACACTTTGACAATGCATTTTAGTTCCTCAATAACTTTGCAAACCGGCTTAGTGCCACACTTTTTTAAAGTCCAAAAATCCTTTTTTCCATTTTTACTTTACAATCCCCCTCCATGTATTGCAAAACTACTTAAAATGCAATCTGGATAAGTACATAGTGGTAATGCGTCAATGTTTTCTGTATTCGGAAATTTGATTACATACCTCCCCCAATTTATTTCAATTTAACCCTTTCAAAACACCAAAATCCGACTTAACAGACGCTGCTGATGAATCTAGGTTTTAATGCAATCTAATATTTCGCCTCTAAGAATTTGACAATGCTCTTAAAGAAACTTGATTGTATTCATATTTCTACTTACACTGATAGGGTTTCTGTACAATTTTCTGACTCCTGAAGACGGGAAAGACATGGCAATTATTCTCTCTGTGAACAGATAATGTAATAAATCAGTAAGGTTTACGAAACAAGCAAATAAATTAAACGACACTAGGAGTGTTTCAGAACACACTAAATCAGTTTATAAATACTCAAACATGATTGTGGGATTGTTATTTGATTTCGATTGTGACATCAATGCAGAGGAAGACGTTTTACTTTTAACGCTTAAAACTGTTACATGTGCAATATGCTTAGAGAAAAACAAATGGTTAAAAATAGAAGCTGTTTATAACATTTCAATTTGATGAATAAAACACCTAATCAATCGCATTTCCAAACAGAAATATCCAATATTTGAATCACTCCATTATTAAACACATACAGTTCAACCACCTCTATATAAGGGCCACCTGCTTATAAAGGCCAGAAGATTGGATCCCAATTGTTCTATATCATTATTATTATTATTATTATTATTATTATTATTATTATTATTATATTTGAACCTGTATATAAAGGTCAGTTTTACTGTTTCCCTTGGGTGGCTTTATACTCAGACAGGTTTGACTGTACTAGTATTAAGGTCACAAATATTTAACCTCTCCCTTTGTTTGACTACAGAACATACTGACTGATGTGGTTCAAGTAAACAGAGAGATGGCATAGGAATTTTTATTTTGTTTTATGAAGTTGTAAGACAGTGTATAATGTATAAAAACATACTAATCACATTTCTGCAGTATCATGTGACCATTTAATTTCTTCTGGATGAGCATGGGTCCAGACCACTGTAGCATTTAATGCCTTTCACAGGGTCATGATTCGTGGCACCTACCCGATATCAAAAACAAACATACTAACCCATGTCCGAATCACAATTTTAGAAGCAAAGTGAAAACTTTAAAACTGACAAGTTAGGTTAAACACGTGAGCTTCCACCAGGGAAGTGAGGCCGGGTGCTCCGGAAGGGTAAGCACATCCTGTTAAGCTAGCTACACCTGGCACAATTAAGATAACTGGTTATTATTCTGGTCCACCATCATTTTTCATAAGTAGTCACTAAATAAACACATTTTAAAATAATAACACGCTTAATCAAATACCTGTTACATAGCAGAGATCAAGGTCAAACCCATCCTTTTGGTATCGCCTCTTATTTTGGGATACTGTTAACCTTGCTGCTTTGGTAACGTGACGATACTGTTGTGTAAATATGTAGATGCTCCTACCAATACGAACTATTCTGAGAATTCTACCTAATACTCCTAACCTGGAAATGTAAAAAATTGTTTAATGTAAATGACAAAATTATGAAACGCATTTTATAAAGAAGTGGAGAGGGGTAATAACTATTTACGCTCCATCAAGAAATTTTCACTTGTATCGTGGCAGTTATTTTAAAATGGCGAAGGAAACCAGTGCCTGAAAAACACATATTCCTCAAGCGAACTAATACACGGATTTGTCACCAGTGGGGTTCGAACCTAGGACTTGAGAGACAATGTGATCCGTATGATGTCTCGTTAAACCACTCGGCCACAGCAGACCATCTGCTTAAAAATGCAGGTTTGGCTGTACTTTTAAAAAATTAGCCAAAATTTCCATGTACAAATCCTTTGCATTGGTTTTATAATGGCACAATGTAAAAATACCATACATGGTAATAACCCGTGCACCTGGGGAAATCATTTAGCCTTTAAATAATGTAGGTTCAGATAAAGTTGGTGACTTTTATAACAAGTCGGTCTTTACATAAATTCTAGCTAAATTCTCTGAAGACTTGGATGATGGATGAAAACTATATTGACGTGAAGTTTACTGGTGTGCATGTAACAAATGAAATACTAAGTAACGTACCTTCCGTAAGCACTTAGAGCAAAATCAATAATGAAAGTGACAACAACTATAAACATGTCAATCAGATCCATCCAACTCTTGAAGAATTCCTTCCTGTAAATAAAATAAAATAAAATGAGGTGTCAGCAAATTAAACTAGTTCTACACAAGATCCATCCAACACTTAAAGAACTCCCTGCTGTAAAATAGAAAATTAGAACGAGGTGTCAGTAAATTAAACTAGTTCTAAACGTCATCCATCCCACTTTTATAGAAATCCTTCCTGTAAAATAGAAATTTAATTAAAATATAATTTATTTCAATTGTAAAATCACGAATAAAACTGAAGAAAAAAATCTTAAAGAAATACTTGCGGTAAAACAGAAATCAAAACTATAACTTTTTCTTGAGAGCCAAATACCCACCGCCCCCAACATTTAATGCTTTCACTGCGACCTTGACCTTTATGATATGACCTTGGTTCAAGGTCATGACACACCGTTGGATTATGGAGATTATTCATGTGAATTTTAATTACAGTCGTCCAAAGCAGCTATGAGATATGGTCCGGACACGGTTTAACACGGACAGACGGACAAAAAGACATGGTGATTCCTATTTACCCCCTCAAACTTGTTTGCGGAGGTATAATTTGGAGTCAGTAAAAACTTGTTCTTATTCACGATGAGACATTTTACATCCTAGTTTATTTATTTATATATTTTCTAATTTCAAATGAAATAAAGACATAAAAATGAATAAGTATAATTTGGTTCTGAAAACTGTAACAATAATTGGTAAAATTTAATTACAAACCATTCCAATATCACAAATAATAAATAAAAATCTCTTTCTGAAAAAATTAGATAAAACAGAAAATAGCGTTTTAATGGCATTGTTAAAATTGGCAATAAAACGAACCCGTAGAATTGGATCTTAAAATACTAATGGGAAAATGTGATTAAGTCCATTTTATGCGATTTTATCTCATCCACTTTTAGTGAAAATATCAGCCAAATTCTGCAGTAGTGTTTTAACTAGACGTCGTTTTTATCTTCATAAATGATTTTATTAATGGTATACTTTTTTTTAACATCCATCCCTATTTTATTTCAGCATATATATATTATAATGTATATAATTGTTTATATTGATTTTTTTATAGTCTCCTATAACTCTTTTAAGAATGGCATATATACTAGTATTTATGTTTTAATTATTATATGTGTGTTTTATTGTTGTATATATGATGAGACTTAAATAAACTATTTGTATCTTGTATCTTGTATCCAATATATTACTTCACTCCACCGCACTCCACCAAAGTCACGAAAAAGTTTGTGAAAATGAAAATTAAAAACCGGCTTTGTTCAAACCTTAAAAATTAAATTTACTTTTTCTGAATAAATACAATGAAAACAAAATATTTGTCAAACCATCTCCGAGAATCGCACCAGAAATAAGGATTGAAAACGGGGAAGACTGACTTAAAAGAAGAAACTCAAGACAAGTAATACGTCTCCCGCTTCGTTTGTTGGACACGGTAAGATGCCATAGTGCACGTGCTAAGTTTAGAATACATTTGTCACGTGTTTATTTTCTTTTTGAACATCCCCCAAATGAAAACCAATTGGGTCCAATTGCAACGAATATTGGAACAAATGAATAAATGAATAAAAAAAGTCGACGTGATAGAACTACAACAATTCCGCATTATTTCTATGACGTTTTAAAAATATCTTACAACCCATCTCCGAGAAAGGCTTAAAACGAAAGGGGAAAAAGAAAGAAAAAAAAACCAAAACAAAGAAGAATCGCAGTAATCCCTTCGATTGAAGAACGTGATAAAACGCCTTGGTAATGCGATTTCTAAACTAGAGATTAAACTTGTAAATTGCATTAATCCGAATCTTAAAACTAAATGGAATGGAAATAGTAAAATTGGCTTTTATGTTGTTGTAAAAGTTTTACAATATAAATGAGATATTTCTAATAAAAATAAAAGAACGGTAAAGCTGAGCTCCAAATATAAAATAAATTGAATTACAAATATAAAATAGCCAGTAAAATTGAACTACATATAGAACAACTAGAATTTTTTTATTACGCACTAGATTTATGGTTAAACATTAACTGGAACAATTACCTTGGGGTTGGAGTATTTAACATAATTATCCAAATAACTTGCTGAAAATTTACCCAATTATATAAGCAACATTACATCAAAAAAGAGCTCCAAATTACTATTGCGAATAAAATGCTCTTGAGAATGGTGTAGAGGACATACAATGACCATTTGAATGTTGTATTCGAAACACTACTGAATCGGTTATTTATCGATGGTGCTTTCTTAAAGTCCTTGAATAGACAACAGATTGAAATGAACAATATGATTCATGATCTACTCAACTGCTACAATAAAGTCAACCCTGGTCTGACTAAAATGTCGCACAATGTACAATGAAATTATTTAAAGTAGAGCTTGTTCCCACCACAGGGACTTTGTACAACGAAGTAGGCTGCTTGCAAATAAATTGCTGACACGAGGATATTGCAAGACTAGGCTTATCGAGGCCCTCAAAAAGTTTTATGGCCGTCATCACAGTATTGTCGATAAGTTTTATGTTTCTGTGTCCAGGATTGCCCTGGATATATTTGACGTCTCATAGTTCCATGTTCTTTTCACACAATTTTGATTTAACACGTGGCGGGTGTAGCTTACCCTTCCGGAGCACCCGGCCTCACTTCATTAGTGGAAGTTCACGTGTCTAACCTAACTTGTCAGTTTCAAAGTTTTTACTTTGCTTCTGGATTGTGATTCGAACAGGGATCAGTATGTTTGTTTTTGATAATAGATCTACTACGATGTCCTATTTGTGTTGGACTGCCCAAAGAATATACACTGGACTAAAAATCAACTATAATGTCAGTTTATTCCTTAACAAATATATTGGCTGCATGATTTTTACTTGGGCCTCTACAGTGGTACAAGAGGAATATGAGTAGTTTTTAACATGGGGCCACCAAGACGTTCGAGTCCTGTATTTGTTGTATGTAGTAACATTAACATTGTAACAGGAGGAAACACCAGATAAAAACACTTCCTCACCGAGTGCCCCGGCTAAGGATCGAACCCGGCCCTCCCGGGTGAAAAGCGAGCGTTCTACCACAAGGCTAAAAGATCCGGACCAGAAAGTCTGGCAGTAAATCACTCTATTATATCTACTACATGTATATACAACACAATAATACCACGACTAGCTCAGTCCCGCTACAACATTATTAAAAAATAAAAATACAAATTAAACTCACATGCTAAATCAATGGGTTACTAGTAGTTATCGTACCATGTGATACCCCAAAGAATTATGCGAACAATTTTTTCCATTGCATATCAAATCGCATCAGATGATGTTCCAGTAAAAACTAGAACTGTCTCTTGAGAGCCAAATACCCACCACCCCAACATTAAATGTTTTCCAACGACCTTGACCTTGTCGATATGACCTTGGTTCAAGGTCAGGACACACCTTTGGACCATGACGATTATTCATATGAAGTTTCAAGGCAGTCGCCTATAGCAGCATTGAGATATGGCGAGGATACGATTTTACACGGACGGACAGAACGACGGGCAGCCAGACATGGTGATTCCTATATAACCCCCCCTCTCAAATTATTTTTCGGGGGTATAATAACGTTATCCCGGGGATATTCGATGTAAATGTTTTCGAAAACATACCGCACAAACGTTAAGAGGTATTGTTTCCGTGGTACAATGGCTAACCACATTATTATGTTTTGTTTTTTTTCAAAGTTCAAAAACATTAAACTTACCCTTTATAGAAAATTCGTAAACTGATTTCCACAATGAAATAGGCGATGATGCATCTTGATGTTATGGATATGATGTATGATGTCTCCTCATCCAGGTCAACTGTAAGGTCAACGATGACCAGTGTAGCATCCACCAAAATTAAAATTATTGTAAATAAACGGAATGGGAGATTCTCTATCAGATTCTTAACTTTTAACTGCATTCTTCTAGAAAATAGAAAATAAAACAAATTACCATGGGAACTTTATACAATGAATCAAGCTGCTTGCAAATAAATTGTTGACTCAGGAAATTGCTGGCTAATCAAGGCCCCTCAAAAAGTTTCATAGGCGTCATCACAATTTTGTTGATAAGTATGATGTTTCTGTGTCCAAAATTATCCTGGATATATTTGACGTCCAATAGTTTCATGTTTCTTTTATTCTCAATTTCTGTTTCACACATGGCGAGTGTAGCTAGCTTAACAAAAAGTGCTTGCCCTTCCAAAGCACGCAGTCTCATTTCCCTGGTGGAAGTTCACAAGTTTTGCTTTGTTATGAAATTTTGAATTGAAAATGGATTGGTATGTTTGTTTTTGTTTATAGATATAATAAAATGTGTCCAAAACGTGTTTAGAAACAGGCACAACATCATAACACGAAGACATAGTACTGGGGCCACTTATTATGAATGGCTCGAATTAGTATAATACATACACCATATACAGTAGCTAACGAAAAAGAGTCAGTCGCCAAGATACCTAGATATTGCTAGCTAGTGACCGAAAAGCTGGGAGATAGATAGAATCTGAGACATTGCTTATAAGGGGCCGAAATGAGCTGAAGATACGTCATTTATTCGTTAGTCTAGTGTTAAATTTTCGACAGGTCTGTACTGAATCAAAAATACTGATCTATGTTCAAATCCCAATGTCGAAAGCAAGGGAAAGCTTTGAAAACTGGCAAAAAAGTTGAAACACGTGAACGTCCACCATTAAAGTGAGACTGGGTGCTAGTTCAAGTGTTTTCGTCATTTCGTGGACCTTTGATAGGATATGTTTAGCAAAACCAAGGGCCATTGAGATTCAATAGTTGCAAACACATTTGACTTTAGAAAGGTTATTGACATGATACATAGAACAAAGTAATCTTATTTTGCAATATGGGATTTTTACTCATTGAATCTCTCTCTCTCTCTCTCTCTCTCTCTCTCTCTCTCTCTCTCCTATAACTTACCCTAATTTTGTTTTAGGTTTTGGTTTAACTTCCAGATCGTCCTCTATGATGTGTCTGTCCGGAGGATGGTCATTGTCCTTAGTTCCCTCCACCGGGTCCATTTCTATTAGGACCTTAGACACATCCGGGTCCTTATCCTTCTCCTCCATTTTATTTATCATATTTCAGATTACAATCTTTTCTATTAACTCATCTTCTATGGTTGATCTGAAAAAGTAAACAAATAATTATTTTCCAAAAAAATGTTAGTATACAGTCCAACCTGCCTTAAAGGTCACCTCTATATAAGGGCCAGTAGAATAGTATCCCAATTGCTCTTTATTCATACTATTGGAACCTGTATCTAACGGCCACCTGCCCATAAAAACCACTTTTACTGGTTTCCTTGGGTGCCCTTATAAACAGGTTTGACTGTACATTATTTAATACAATAGACATCACAGTTTTAATAATACTGACACATTGGTTTTGAAAAAAACTCTTTAAACTAATAAATCCGAATAACTAAACATATAATATTAAACCCAGTACCTTAAAAGTAAAATAGGTATAGATTAATAATAATAATAATAATAATATAATAATAATAATAATAATAATAATATTGGAGAACCAGAAACGGAAGAAAAGAAATGTCTAATTATAAATAAATAAATAAATAAATAAATACTAGTAAATAAAAAAATAAATAAACCAGCTTAACATGATAGTAACCTCAACCAACATAATTCTTAAAACCAGCAAAACGAAAACTACAATACCTTCATATGTACTTGCAATCTACACATTACTGAACATAATTACACAGTGTGTGTATGTTTAAACGTAATAATTAGTAAAACACGGGAAACCACATACATACATGTATGGCTAGTACAATGTGAAGATAATCCGTCATACATTGTCCTACATAAGGATAGATTATCACAGCTATATCAATCCGATTATGATATCTGTCATAACATGTCGTTAGGATAATCACAACTAAATGTCATTTTAATAATAATTCAACATGTATACATATGTTGTATGCAAGTCCCCCTGGTTCCTGTTCAGATAAAAACCAATATATTATTGATATGTTCATAGTGAAATTTTAATATCTCTCTCTCTCTCTCTCTCTCTCTCTCTCTCTCTCTCTCTCTCTCTCTCACAAAGTTGACATTTAAAAACAATAGTCTTTTATAAGTAAATATGTTCATGATCATCTTATTTTGTATAAAGCAATATGTTAAGCAAAAGAGGTACAGCGCGTCAACTTTGACCTGGCCGTTTGACTTTTAATTTGAATATTCAAACAGACATATTTATTGTGTAATTTAGGGGCTATATGAAGTTGATGTTAATTTATTATGGTCCTCTCTCGAGGTAAACTATTTTCCTATAGTGTTGTCTGGAGAGGTAAAGTGCCCGAGCCGATAGGCGAGGTCACTATCCCATTCCTGACGACACCATAGAAGGACTTTTTCAGAGGCAGAGGTTCATAATGGATTTAGTACATCACATTTCTTTGTTTTAATTAATTTTAATTTTATTCAACATCGATGGTTTTCAACTGATGATATAATATTACCATCGGTTACGTCAAAAGTAAATATTGTTACGTCAGGTTTAGATATGAGTTGCCTATAGGCGACCTCTGATCGCCGAGCCAGCTTCGTTTACGGCATCCTTCAACAATGTATATATAAATTTGCTGCTAATGGGGTTCGCCGTCTTACAACGTAATCAATACCTCTTAACGTTTGTGCGGAACATTTTGGAAAACGTCAACGTTACAAATTCCCGGAATAACGTCGTTTTTACGGGAAAGCGTCATATTGTGCGATTCCATGTCCATTGGAAACAAGCGTTTCACAGACACGTTAGAAGATATCACGTGGTTCAGCGGCGAACCCCATTAAAATTTGAAATTCCTAAAAAAAACTAATGTATACTAGTACTAGTACTACCTCATGCAAAGTATTTCCTTAGCTAAAAGTAAAATATATTTTGGTCCTTTGGGTATCTTTTAGTTACATAAATATTATAAATATTAATCCGTTGTTTGTAGTTTTCTTTGTCTTGAATAAATTTTGGTCCTTTGGGTATCTTTTCAACATCTTGATAACAGTTTTGGTGTTATAATTTTGGTCCAGGCACTACTGATGAGAAATTGTATTCCGAAACGGGCGTCCAGTGCTGTCAAAACTGGTATAATATGTAATTATATACACAATGTACTCCTTTTTTAAAGTGTGCGTTATCAATAGTAACGAAATAGGTATTGTTAATTATAATTGTACTCGCATAACCTTTTCACTAAAATGAATATATAAAACAAGCAAAAAATACGTATATAATTTACGATATAAAACAGTCACCCATTGACGTCAGCTAAAAAAATAACGATGACGTCACAACAGTATGCGGTAATCACATTGGCGGTAGTAGTAGGAAGTAGTTGCTTCTGTAAAGTTTCGCATGGGCGAGAATGGAACGAGACCTGGATCGAAGATGAATCAAGGGAAATAATACTGGAATATAAGATTGATAGTATGTGGCTGTACATGCCGCCGTAACACGTGAGACACCCTAACGTTTGTTCAGAACAATTATTTCCATCGTATCAGTTCACGTTTTCCCGTAAAAACTGTTATACCGGAAATTAACGATGCAAACTTTTCCAAAAACGCCCTGCATAAACGTTAACGAGTGTTTATCACGTGGTACAGCAACGAATCTCATTTTCGCGTAATACGTAGTTCCTATAGGCGGGCTCCGATTACCATGCCCGACAAATTTGCCAGTATTATTAAGGACGTTCTAGAATGTATTCATATGCTCAATATATATTATATTTGCCATTTGTAAAAGCTACATCATTAATAATACATTTTAATAGACCTATAGCCTGGAATGGCATAAAGTCACGTGACAATATTTCTATCGTCTGATTTTCTGTAACAAAGCATTCAATTTTTAAAAATTCTTATATACGTATTGCGATAAACTGGATAATTGATTCTAATCAGGGGTTGAATTCCACTAGATTGTACCACAGTTTCGTACTAGACTCTCGCGAGAACGAGATTACGTGGATGTGTTATATTTCATCTAAATGTTAATGGCTGTAAATGACAACAATTCCTATTACGTATCATTTACTTTATGTTTATCTCTCATGATCAAAACACATTGGCGCAGCGTATGTAATAATCTCTATAAAAATGTGTGTAAAAATAAGCCATCTAGATTCGATCTAGATTTCAAGAAAAAAATATCTACTAAATACTCAGTTACAAAGACACACAAAGTGATAATGGACTATCATAGATTTAATGTACCATACAGACCTGTCGAAAGTTTAACATTAGGCATAGGAATCTCGGTCGCTGATGACCGAGATATGGATAGCTCGTCGCCGAAAAACTACCGAGAGATGCATGTACAGGTATATAGTAAATGTCGAATATCTGTCGAGAAATAGTTAACGACGGGACGGAGATAAGCTGCCGATTCGATACTAATTATTGGTTCGTTGTTAAACTTTCGACAGGTCTGTACTGTACCATGGACTCTGTATATTTTATACATTAAGATGTCAATGCCAAATAATTAGAAATATTGAATTGCTTAATGTTACCATCGGTGTTTTGACTGGTATCATATAGAGACATGGCTAAACAGATAAATAAGTCATTATTGGAACGGAAATAAACACACAATGTCGTGTAATTCAGCAATTTGCATTGACATCAATTATGTGAGGGATTAGACTCAATGAATTCTTTAAATTTTTGTCTATTGCTTGAATTTGCTATTTCCACTAGATTATATAAGTGTTGTCATGTAGCCAGCGTGGATGTGTTATTTCCACTAGATTATATAAGTGTTGTCATGTAGCCAGCGTGGATGTGCTATTTCCACTAGATTATATAAGTGTTGTCATGTAGCCAGCGTGGATGTGCTATTTCCACTAGATTATATAAGTGTTGTCATTTAGCCACCGTGGATGTGCTATCTTCGGCGTGATGAAAAGTCGCATCAAATGACGTCACCAGACAGTTGATTTTTGACGATAACGTTTTCTCTCTTACGTCAAAGTACATGAAACACTTACATATTCGGATACAAAGTCAATGGTTTGCAAGGAAACTCCCAGACCTTTTTATCAACTTTTGATGATAAACATTTGTACAGTATATGTGTACTCATGACGGTGATATCGACTTTTATATTATATGACAATTATATTGCATTTAAAAACATTTGGCCAACACTGGGGTACTATACTGGTAGAACTTTATTCAATATTGGTTAAACAAAAAAGCATGATCTTTGTCTCCTGCATTTAAAAATCAGAATGCTGAAAAAATTCCCAGATAAATGAAGCTTTTTGCTTTTTAAATTGATCATTAAAATTCATCACTTGTGCTCATCCAGTTATAAATGAGCCGTCAGAATCCATTGTAAGCGATCGGTAAATTGCAGAGAGATATGATTCTATAGATACTACATAAATAAATCATTTGTTTTGACGACAAAACGAACATCTCGATGTAACAGATAATGAATGACTCATTATAGATGTAATGATGTTTATTTGAAGTAAATATTTAATGGTTGTTATTTGATATCATCCACTTTCAAATCTGTAAAATGGCAATCAAAGACAACAGAATAATTACTGGAAAATGATAAACAAAACACACAACTGTATTTATCTTTCTAATTATTTATCTTTCATCTCTTTGGCTCGAATCCCGCTCGAACCAGATCCTACAGTGAGAACATTCGTCAGTTTGCTTGCCGATGGTTTTCGCCGGGTACTTCGGTTTCCTTCAATGTACCAAAGTTGACCGCCTCGATATAAGTGAAATATGACCTGTAAATGAAACAATAACGTCCCATGTGATGTTTTTCAGCATTGTCAAAATTTGTGTCGCCAGCGCTTTAAACAATTACATTACAATACCAATGAATCGATTTTAGATTATGGGTATACCATAGCTTAAGAACTGGTCAGCTGGGTGAGAACTTGATTTGGGTGTGTGTTTTGGTTATTGTTTTACAAAATAAATAAAATTATATAAATGTCTGAAAGACAGATGCGCAGAGACAGCAAAAATCGACCATGGGCCGATGGTGACAAACTTTTACGAAGTGAAATATCTCGCGCGCGAAAAATTACTCTACTATATGGGCGACTGTAATTTAATGTACGTTTTTGTAGTGATAAATTGTATATACTAATAACAACACGAGTCTGACTTATTCACACTTAACCTAAAACGTCATGTCCATATTTTGACTGGAGAGCAATTCAGGTCCTAAAGCTTATAATTAGTCAAATCATTGGCAATGAAAGGGTTAAAGACATACCGGTAGCTTAATGTCCGTCTTTTAGTGTAGCCCCTGAATGGCACTTTTCATTTTAATGGTGGTTATAAAATGTGTTATAGTGGATGATGATGATGATGATGATGATGATGGTGATGATGATGATGATGATGATGATGATGATTGTTATTATAATTATTATTAAATAATGCATTCAAACATTTCTATATGTTATTTTTGTTAGTTATCAAAATTAAAATTGTAATGCATTCAAAGGTTGTCATATGCTGTGACTAACGTATTCTGAGGTTTTCATCCATGTGTTGTTTTTGATTGCGTTATTGTGAAAACATCAAAAACAGCACATGATTGTTACATCAATGTAACAACATTACCCGATATTAATTTCGTCTCTATTGCGTTATTCCCTGCCAGACATCAACCTTGTTTTATCGACCATTGAAAGATTCAGTAAGACACATTTTGTATCAACAATTTAAAGAAAACATTTTATACATATGTTTTACAATACTTGTATAGATAAAGAATAATTAACCCAATAGTTTTACCTTCCGACTTCATAGGTCTTTGTTGCACAACTACGACTATAGCATGTATTCTACAAAATGTATTTCCATTGATATAAGCCAAATTACACACTGTTACGTACGTTTCAGTAACAAGTAAACTGCTGTATACATTTATACAAATATTATTTTCCTAATCCATTTCGCATAGTGCAGATTTGCATCATTGCATTCAACCAAAAATAACGTTGATATATAATAAGAATATGAAGAATGCGACAGGAAAAAATAATTTCGCATAGTACAGATCTACATGTTTGGATTAAACTTAAAGATAACTCAGATATATGAAGAATACGCCAGAAAATAATGATAATTTCGCACAGTAGAAATCTTCACGCTTGGATTCAAGTAAAATAACTTAATATGAAGAACATAATATAAGATAATTTCAAAATAAACTGACCAATATTGACAACAACAGTACAGCTTACCTTATTATAGATAACTAGGTTTCCAAATATCCAATACACATCCCTTTACTTCCTGGAATAATGAATACAATAAACACGTGTTCCTTTATTGTGTATACTATTGGAATGAAATGTTTCCTAGTGTTTCCAATCAAGAACATCCGAGTTAATCAGGATCAATATTTGTCTCCGAGCTCACTAACACCAAAACAATCTCCTAGGTATTGGGAGAACAATTTTATATCGCTCTTACCATGTTCATAACGGATATAGTACAATTATCCGAATAATAATTAAAACTAGTGAATAATTAAAAACTCCATGTCCACACAAATCAATATATCACATCTGAGATGTTATATACACATAAATAGTGAATATTCCCATTGGAAAATAGAAACCATGCTAATGTTGAAATTAAATGATAGATACCATTAACCTGATTCCAGATACGAAATGTGAAATCCGACAAAATATAAAAATAAAGATGGAGTTGATTGACGAAGTGGCCTTGCTTTTTCGCTTATATTGAGGCAGTAAGTTCTGGGGTGGTGGTGGAAACCGGAGTAGACAGAAAGACACTGAACTATGGCAACATATTGAGATAAATGCTAGATACCATTAACCTGATTCCAGATACGAAAAGTGAAATCCGGGAAAATAGGAAAATCCAGAATGGAGTGGAATGACGAAGTGACCTTGCTTTTTCACGTATATTGAGGCAGTCAGTTTTGAGATGGTGGAGGAAACCGGAGTAGACAGAAAAACACTGAACTACGGCAACATATTAAAATAGAATGTCATATACCATTAACCTGATTCCAGATACGAAATGTGAAATCCGGCAAAATAAAAAAATACAAATGAAGTGGATTGCCGAAGTGACCTTGCTTTTTCACTTATATTGAGGCAGTAAGTTCTGGGGTGGTGGAGCAAACCGGAGTACATGTATATAGAAAACTTACAACATATTGAAATAAAATGTTAGATATCATTGAACTGATTTTAGATATGAAAAGTGAAATTTCAGAATAGAATAGATCAATAATGTTTTGATTATTTCATTTATATTTAAGCGGTCAGTTCTGGGATAGTTGAGGAGACCGGAGTAGACTGAAACCATCGACCTACAGCAAGCAAACTGATAACAATATTTACGCCCCAGTGAAGGTTCTTTCACTTATATCGAGGCGTGTTATGTCTTGGATTGTGGGACAAACCAGAGTAAACTGAAATATACGGCAAGCGAACTCATACTTATTATTATCTGCCAGAATGCCATACCTTAATTATACCTAGGCGACGAGAGGTACTTTGAGCAGCAAGCGCGCGTTTAGGCACTAAAGCCTCTGAAGTTCGGATGATGTGATTTGCAACTAATCTTACTTAAATATGGGAAGAACTGGAATTGTTATTATGCGTGTATTCATTATTAGCAGTAAATGTAAGTTTAGATTCGTTAAATACAGGTGATGTACTAGGTGTGTAATTAAGCTATCTTAAATATCAGTGAAAAACATAATTATAATTGTTAATAAATGACAAACTATTCATTATTGCATGTAAATACAATTATAGATTCGTGAAATCCAGGTGATGTAGTTTGCAACAAAGCACACTTAGATATCAGTGAAAAAAATGGAATTGTTAATAAATGATAAATTATTCATTATTAGATACGTGATGTAGATTGAAACGACTTTTTGTAAAAACAACCTCACTAATATCAGAAAATAATCTAAAATCGTGAAATAATTATCATAACAATTATCGAGCAAATCAATAACGCATGTTGTAGATACAGTACAGCCCTGCCGAAAGATTAACAATAAACTAACAAAAAGGAGTCGACCTCGGCTACTGAGTGACCGAGGTATCTTGATAGCTAGTGACAAGCTGCCGAGAGATACAGTACAGACCTGTCGAAAGTTTAACATTAAACTAACAAAAAAGGAGTCAGCTTAACCTCGGATGGCGGTTGACATAGAGGTCTGGCTGGCTATTGGCCAAAAAGCTGCCGAAAGGTACGGTACAGGCTTGTCGAAAGTTTAACAATAAACTAACAAAAGGAGTCAACTTAACCTCGGATGCCGGGTGACATAGAGGTATGACTGGCTAGTGACCGAAAAAGATAAAGACAGTAGTTTCTGAAAAGGTGTCTAGGGGCAAAGATGAGCCATAGGCACTAATTTTGTTGGCTTAGTGATTAAATTTGGACATGTCTGTACTGCTAGTGTATTACTAATGGCATAATGATACAACCCACCCACCCACCAGTTCCCCCCCCCCCAAAAAAAAAAAAACAAAAAAAAAAAAACGAGAGTTTGTATCACCATTTAATAAATATTAAACAGAAAAGAAAAATAATAATTATTTTCACGTGCAAGAATGATCAATGCTAGAGATAATGAAGAAATACAGTACAGACCTGTCGAGAGTTTAACACTAGACTCACGAATAGAAGTCGAACTCAGCTGTCGAGTGTCCGAAATATGGATGGCTGGTGACCGTAAAGCTGCCGAGAAATACAGTACAGGCCTGTCGAAAGTTTAACACTAGACTCACGTATTAGAAACAAATCGATAGCTTAGATTGGCCCTGGTTCCCAATATCTCTTTATCTGTTGTCTAACTCTTTCGGTAGTTTTTCGTCCACAAGTTACTCAAATCTTGGCCACTTAGCAGCCAAGATCGTTAGCCCAGTGTTAAACTTTAGACTGACCTTAACTTTGGATAGCGGCTACTGAAAGCAAGATATACATTAATCAAACGAGGGACCGATTTTAGCTGCAGATACGGTACTAATTCGTTAGATCTGTGTTAAACTTTCGACAGGCTCGTACTGTAGATAGATCGTGTAATAATCCAATCCGATGCTGAAATAAACAGTAATAATCATTATAATTACAAGTCATTTCGTGCTAAGACGGTAATTTAGACAAAGTATATAACATGCCTTCGTAATTAAAGGTGTTATGACAGGTATTCGTAATTATTACAGGTACAGTACAGTCCTGTCAAAAGTTTAACGCTGAACGAACGAAACGGCGTCAAAAGCTCGCCTGTCGCGTGGACGAGATAAAAGTACCAAGTCGCCGAAAATTTACAGAGATATTGATACAGCTGCCGGCAACATTAATTCGGGATACACTGGTAGCTAATAAAGGGCTGGGGTCAGGGCTGAGATGTTCTGTCGGTTCGCTACTCGGTGTTAAACTTCCGACAGGTCTGTACTGTATCATCAAAGCGTTATGCATCTTTTGTTGTTTTACATAAGTGAAGTATTGTGTTCCGTGAGTGAGAGCAGATGAATAAAACATAACCCTTGTTGAAGTCAGACTCGTCAGTTTGGTCGATATTACTACAACACTGATTAATGTTTTATTTGGCAGTCTCTTTACAACCAGCCGTAGGTCACATAAAAGACTGATTCTTCTTAAATGGTTTCTGTCTTGCCAGCAGTTTATTATACGACTGTGTAACTGTTCAGAAATCATTTAAGCGTTGTCAACTTTAGTTTATTTTATGCTATCGATTAAATTGCAGCGCTATGGGTTGTATAGTTACTTGTAGAGATCTGCACTTTTTGTTACAATAAAGACTCCCTTATCAACCTGTAGATGAGAAAGGTTTTTGCGGTACATTCTGATCAGTCCCTTTTCAAATTCTTTTTTCCTTTCTTATTGTATCTAGATGTAGCAACATCGCACGGTACAGAAATACTAAGGAAATCAAATTGTATGTGTTAGTTAGGATGCACGTAAGTTTGCATAATTCTTTTATATATGCTTTGTTTAGCCGTAATCCACTGTCATGCAAAGCATATGAAGTGTTCTGTATAATTTTATTTAGTGTTCTGCAAAATTGGTCTAATTCTTCACTAGACCTGGGATGATGGAATTGAATAAGTCTGCATAATTGCATATAGTGTCCTGCAATGTATATGGAGTGTTATGTTTTTATGTAATGTCTTGTAATGCAAACGGGGTATTCTGCATAATTGCATGTACAATTTCATGGAGGGTTCTGCTTAATTGTATGTAGTGTTCTACTTAATTTTAGGATGTGTAGAATAATTTAATTGAGTGTTCTGCATATTTTTAAGTGGTGTTCTGAATAGTTTTATGAAGTTTTTTGCATAATTTTATGTAGTGATCTACATAATTGTATTTAGTGTTCTAAATTATATTATGTAGTGTTCTGCAAAATTACTTGGCCTAATTCTTCACTGGATCTGGAGAGATGAAATTGAATAAGTCCGCATAATTGCATGTAGCGTCCTCCAATGTATATGGAGTGTTATGTTTTTATGCAATGTTTTGTAATGCAAAAGGGGTATTCTGTAAAAATGTTATGTACAATTTCATGGAGTGTTCTGCTTAGTTGTATGAAGTATTCTACTTAATATTAGGGAGTGTTGCATAATTTTATAGAGTGTTCTGCATACTTTTATGTAGTGTTCCACTTAGTTTCAGAATGTGTTGCATAATTTTTATGTAGTGTTTTGCATAATTTTATGTAGTGTTCTGCATAATTTATAGAGTGTTCTGCATAGTTTTATGTAGTGTTCTACTTAATTTTAGGATGTGTTGCATAATTTTATGTAGTGTTTGTACAATTTTATGTAGTGTTTTGCATAATTTTATGTATAGTTTTATGTAGTGTTTTGTACAATTTTATTTGGTGTTTTGCATAATTTTATGTATAATTTTATGGAGTGTTCGCATTATTTTATGCAGCGCTCTGCAATGTATATAAAATGTTTTGCATATTTTTCGTGCTTTGTATAATTTTATGCAGTTTTCTTCATAATTTTATGTAGTGTTCTGTATTTTGTATCTGTATCAAGGATACCTTCCTAGTCCTCTGTCATAATCAGACTTTAATAAGGATCGACATTGTGGACTAGAATCTTTTATGGGTAACAATTAATATTTTAACCGACACTTGAAACTAAAGTGCGTATACCATGAACTAAAAGTCGTCTTAAAATGATAAATGTCTCGATATCCAGATTAAAAATTTTATAGGTTAGTTCATGGAATTTGGAAAATCCCCATAAGGACGGGGTCGTCTCAAAAAAAGCTTGGGCATCAATCGACGATCAAAGGCCCAAATCATGATATAGATATAATAAGATTATGCAACATACATTTTGTATATTATGGAAATTATATTTGTGTAGTCGTGCTTATAACAGCATGTCTTAACATCAGATCGTTATAATCTTGATTTATCAGTAAACTTCTTGAAACATATAAACATAAACAGAAACATATAAACATAAACAGTCTCTCTCTCTCTCTCTCTCTCTCTCTCTCTCTCTCTCTCTCTCTCTCTCTGTGTGTGTGTGTGTGTGTTCCCTATAACCCTGCATAACATGTCGAATTAGTGATGTGTGTCAATGATTGACACTATTATGAAACAAAACTTAACCATAATAAACTAGTAATCATTAAGTGTGTTAGCACTAAGTGCGGTTAGTTATAATTGTCAATTGTTTACATTTCAAAAATAAATTTGAACAATATTAACCAAGGTCAAAACTTCTAATTTAAAGTATTTACCTGTGATATATCTGTACATACATGCCGACATTATACCTTTCTGCACATGTTGTGTATTACGGTAACTAGTGTAATCACAATATAGATTTTTTGTCTGTCGATCAGCGGTTTTATGGTGCGCAAAGTTTGACCTGGCTGTTTGACCTTTCATTTCAATATCTAAACAGCTCAGACACACCTATTTTGTAATTTAGGGGGTAAATAAAGTTTACATACAAGGAAATGTGATAGTAATATTGGTATCGGGTATTAATGGTGATGAAACAAACTTTCTTAACAAAATCACAGAGTCTGTTAGTCAAATCTAAATACTCAAATTAAAGGTCAAATGGTCAGGTCAAACTTGACGTAGTAACGTATAATAGGTGTTACCTGTTGTATATATGTATATGGATGTATCTGGCTATTTTACAATTACCTAATGTATACAGTACATCTCACGCTCAATATATAGTTACTGAGATACAAAACGTTGTGAAATATTTAAATAATTTTGCACAATATATAAACACAAGACTAGTCCTGGTAAGATTTCATTTTGTATCCACACATATTAAATTCTATATCACATACGAAAATAAAGATTGAATTGAACTGAAATTCAATGTAGCATATTTAAAAAAAATCACAGGTATTTACCGATAGGCTTTTTTAAAATCCAAACTACAATTTTAAAGCTCATAGAGAACTCTGTCCCTACCTCGTCCCTCTGGGATATTTATTGATAACAATCCTTTAGTATCTCATATTCAATGCCTCATTTAATACATGTATATATATATTTCAATACAAATATATCATTATAAGGTCATTTCCGGGTCATCTTTTGACACCTTTTAAAAACATATAGAAATCTCTCAGACTGGTATCATATAACGGTCATAACATTTTCTTTTGAATTTTTGTCTGAATACAATATATTAAAAATCATATTACAACAAAAATATGATTTTTTAGTTTTGCAACGAGAGAGAGAGAGAGAGAGAGAGAGAGAGAGAGAGAGAGAGAGTGTGTAAGTGTGTGTGTGTGTGTGTGTGTGTGTGCGCCACGGTGTGTGTGTGTGAGAGAGAGAGAGAGAGAGTGTGAGAGAGAGAGAGAGAGAGAGAGAGAGGAAGCACATGCTTGTGAAACGGGGAACCGGTACCAGGCTACTGACTGATCCAACACACACACACACACACACACACACACATATAATGAGAAATAGTAAATTGTAAATTCAATATCAATACCATACAAATACAAAAACTTAAATCAAAATCAAATGAAATGGAATAAAATCAACTAAAGAAAGTTTCTGAAAACGTTTCATCGACTATTAATTCCGGCCATTCTGCTTATAAATTATATTCAGTAAATGTAACTTTGTTGCAATTGCTTGCGTTTACGTGTTAAATATCTTAAAACAGCATATTTCACTAAACTTAGGATGTATTAAAATAAGCAACACGTTGTCACTGTAACAAACCAAAATAAGTAAAGTTTCAGTGTCTTATATTTGTATTTACTTACCTGATGATAGAATGAGTAGAAACCGTAGAAGTACATGTATTTCCAATGATTTGGATCACAGTATCAGTGTATAGCGGTCAGTTTAGATCGTTAAATGAATAGTGAATATCAAATATCAAATGTTCAGGTATTAAATTTATGTTCAGGCTGGCTAATAATGCACCAGTGATTCGTTTATTTATCTGCGACATACCGTGTAAAAGTTTGACTCATAATGTTGACAATTTTCCTAACAAAAACTATACCAAATTTATAAACATCATCATGAACTGGAATTCGTCGCAACCAAAATAGTAACAGAAAATGTAATTGCAAAAATAAAATATGTAACTGAATAATAATAATAATAATAATAATAATAATAATAATTCTGGACCAAGTTTGTGATGGGGTGGGGGTGGGTTGGGGTGCGATAAGTGCCGTGTGCTTTTACTAATAATTTATCATTATTTTCCAGTTAACCATATGCTTTTTTATCTTGTTTTTTAGTGCTTTTAGTATTACTATTTTAATATTAATATTATAATATTATTAATGTTTATTCATTCAAAATCGCGGGCATTTAATAAAAGAGTTACCCCTCTTATCTACCAGTCGAACGCGTGTCTGTGTATCTAGTTGAATGTGTGATTATGATTTCTCTGTGTCCAATGGTTCTTTGTCCCAAAGTGTCCGTGCTCCTTTCATTCTTAATTTTGCTTGGCCAAGTGATGACAGGTGTAAATAGCTTAACAGTCAGGTGCTTACCCGGCTTCCGAAACACCGGCCTCACTTCCCCTGGTGTGTTTATATAAAGCCAGTTTTCAAAGTGTTATTTTGCTTTCGACATTGCGATTTCAACATTGACCGGTATATTTGATTTGATTTGCAAAATAAAAACAGGAACTTGGCAGCAGCCAACGTAACAAAGAATACGAGTACAACATAATATGTACATGTAAATGATGGAACAGTCAAACATGACAAGAACACATATTATAAGTACCACTGCTTTTTAAAACACAATTTGTCGTGTTCCTAATGTCATTAGCAATAGATATTGACATGCGTTATCAGCTACAAATAGCTTTATATATGTCGTGTATATCATGTTGTTTCTTTTCTGTCTCATAGAATGTTGTTTCATCTTCGGTTGCAATGACCATTGATGGACATCATTTTGTCCAGCACTTTACACGAAAACAATTCACAAACAAACTTCTTTATGAAACTTAAAAGGAACAATCTTTGGGCTCTCATTTCAGTTATAACTTGTTGTCTTTGTTTTTGAGCTAAAATAGTTCAAATATATATATCTGATTCAATAAAACTTTGTTTTTCAAAAAAAAAAAAAAAAAAAAAAAAAAAAAACATTAAAATTATTCATATATGGCAAGTAATTGAAATATTGTTGAACTCATGTAAAGCAATGGCCTACTGATCACATCACCAATCACCGTCTAGGTTCGAATCCAACTCGGTACAGATCCTAGTTAGTAAGATAAAGTTTGTCAGTTCCTCGGCTTGTTCCGTCGTCAACGGTTATCTTAGTACCCCGATTTCAAGACTTAAACACTCGGATATAAAACATTAGGGACTATCAGAAGGTTCTTATTAAAAATTTCCCGATTTAAGATTTGTGGCTGTACTCCACTTGGTTTTGTCACATTTTATTTGTGTCATTTGCCACCATTTTTGAATGTATTTTATGATTAAATTTAACTGAAAGTGGCATATATGACGCTAGTTAATTAGTATACGATAAACTGTCAAGTTGTAAATACTAATTTTACTTTAAACCCGTTGGTATTAAGTCACTTTATAGGTTAATACGCATTTACTAGCCAGTTATTTTCACAATCTTTATGAAATTGATAATACACTTTTAATAATGATTTAATTTGTTAAGATATAAAGGGTATTTTGACGTCACTGTATATAAACAAATTTAACCTGAGTAATACCAGTCTGTAAGTGCTGTTATTGTTCAATTATATAGTGAAATTAACCAATAAAAGGGAGACAATAATAGAACTAGCACAAACATGAAATTCCTTTTAAAAACCACAGTTTTACACACGTAATCAATGATTCGGTTACTGTATTTCGAAATGTGATATAAATTGCACTGGTTAAAACTCAACAGTTTTTAGTGTACAAAACATATTCGAGATCTGAAACACATGTTTGAGATGATTTGTACGACAAAGGTAAGAATTTTATTGATATACTTAAAATACACCTGGTTGTTATAGACGCTACTGCCCACCTGAGATTTTAATTAAATCTAGGTATGAGGTCAATGTTAGCCATTACTCTCATACGGAATGTGTCAATTTCATGATACATATATAATATAAACAAAAGTGCGTTAGAGGTGATTTGCACTTGTATCAAGTAAACTATAACTTCGTTTTGTTTGTGTTGTCGGCGTATTGAAATTGTCTGTATTACGATGTTATTGTTTGTTCAATATATAAGGTTTGTGGGTTGAGTGGTGTTGTATGCACTGTACGTCCCAGTCAAAATAATTTAACTCGAACTTAATTATGTAAGAAGTCACTTTTGGAGAGATTGGAGAAAACTAAATACGTCTGACAAGAAAACTGACAAACTTTTTCAAAGCCGGGTCTATCGGAGTAGGATACGCTAACCCAGGCAGTATTAGTTGTAAGAGACGCTTTGGTCCATACTCCGATCAACTGTAGACAACTTTGCACCACCAAAATTTCTCACAGGATCTAGTGGGAGACGAATCTATTAATTACTGGTACTTATCCCGATAAACTTTAAGTAGACAATTCTGTCTCCGAGGCACACATAATTTTAATCAACCCCTTTCATCAAAACATCATTTAAAAATCTGCGTACTTGCTATCTATTTAAAATTGTCTGGTATCAAGGCATATGACGAAATTTTTTTTTTTTTTTTTTTTTTTTTTTTTTGTCAAAAAACGGTGGTCTATGGAGACTGTACAGTACAGTACATACAAGCCTGTTAAATACTAAGCTTACGGCAGCTCATCTCTGTCCTTCGTTACCAATTCAATTCAAATCAAACTTTATTTACTCTAAACCACCGGAGGTGGTACAAGAGGTATATTTACATATAATATAAATCCGATGCCTGCATCACAATGTTTACAATAAATATACATTTCATACATTGAATATAAATACATAATTCCACAGTGTTTATAATACTGTATTTCACATAAGTTTACATCAAAGGTTACTAGAAAGAAATAATAAGAAGTACATATTTTTCAGTGATAGGTGTATGTACATGTGTACCAATATTGCGACAGCTTTTTGACAGATTTTACCTATATCTCTACAGGTTTAATTTTCCGTCACTAATTATCCATATCTTCACCGAGTTTCGACTTCCTTTCGTTATCTCAGCGTTTACAAACTTTCGACAAGGCCTGTACTGTATGGTCAATGTGTATTACTTTTGTAGAAGCCCTAACAAGAGATCGACGACCTGTAACTTCTTAAAATAAAACTGGAGTTATTGAGGATAGATTTGGTAATGGATGATATAAATCAACAATATGGTAAGAGTTTTGTTTTATTATTTTATAATTATTTGTGTGGGACAACAGAAGCATGCACCGTTTTGTCGGTTTAATAACATGTATGTTGCATTAGCGTTGTGTACTTTGTCTGCAAAACTATCGAATTACTGAGTGTTCTTCATCGATTAGTTGGAACAAATGAAGATCGTTTTTCTTCAAGAAAAATTTAATCAACTGAAGCAAACTACATTTCCATAAATATTTTCACTAATGTCTATTATCAACTAAAGGAGAATTGCATTAACAACAGAAGTCAAACTGAATCTTTTACCGTTATTTTATCGAATATTTATTGTCTTGCATGAAAATCACTTTGGTAGCTCAGTTGGTAGAGAACTCGCTATGTATGTGAGGTGTAAGGGGTTTGAATTTCGACCGGTTCAAACTGAACTTGAAAATAGGTAGTGACTGATCGTTGGCAGCTTCACTAGACATTTAGAAATGGAAATTACGGGGTCTTTCGTAAAAGACGTTGAAAACCAATGCCGTTTGCCACTGTGTCATATACCATTTTTTGAATTTAATCATAAAATACATTCAAAAAATGGTATATATTGTCATATACCATTTTTGAATGTATTTTATGATTAAATTCAAAAAATGGTATATGACAACTGCAAAGACAAAAAATTTGCCACTTCACCTATAAAGCTGATGACGATTCGATATAAGTGAAATATTCTTGACTGGGGCGTAAAACCACATGAATCAATAAATTTTTATGAAATATAGATATTTCTTTCGACTACTATCTGTAGATTCCTAATATACTAGTATCATGCGTATAATTGGTTTACATCTTTTCCAATTAGGAGGTTGAGCGACTTTGTGACGCTGCTGAGGATGGTGATCTGAAACAGGTGATAGAACTTCTGGAAAAGGGAACTAAAGTTGATGGCACCCATGGATATGCAGTAAGTCTCTCTCTCTCTCTCTCTCTCTCCTCTCTCTCTCTCTCTCTCTATGATCTCTCTCTCTCCAAACGATATGCAGTAATTCTCTCTCTCTCTCCAAATTATATGTAATAGCTCTCTCTCTCTCTCTCTCTCTCTCTCTCTCTCTCTCTCTCTCTCTCTCCAAACGTTCATTTTCGATCAATATTTGAGCTTTTATTTTTTTTACATTACTTAATGGTTAGCACTTCAACGCCATCACCATCAATATCTGCTGGTTTTTACTTCACCACGCTGTAATCTAGACATATCAGATTACAGGTTTTGCTTACTACAAAAACTTTTAAACGTATTTTATTGCTTCATTTTTATACCGATATCTTTGATCTAAAAAAAGACAATAGGTAAAAAAATGATTATTTCATATATTTGTTTATATACAGCAAAACACGCCATTACACTTTGCAAAGACCGGTGAAGTTGCTCGAGCATTGTTAAAGAAAGGAGCTAAAGTTAATGCCAGAAACTATGAGGTATATACATATCATGTCATGATTGGCAATGTTCTGTTAGCTTAGTGAGAGGCCGCGATGGCCTAATGTATAAGACGTCAGTCTACAAATCGCTGTGAGTTCCTCCGCTCAGACCACATGTGGGAATGTAAATTTTCCTTGCCGTTGGCATTTATTGGTTTACCTGGTTTCAGTATAATGTGACTGGGGGAGTGGTACGCTTATCTGCGGCGTACCGACTCTGTGAGCCAGCACGTTAAACTCGCCTTGAGTGCATGGTAGTACAAGGCAGACCATAAAACACATTCGCACTTCACATGTAATACACGGAATTGATTATAGATTCATACACAGAGATGAATAAAATAGTTTTCGTCGCTAAAAGCTGAAAAAATGCTGATGCAGTTTTCGACCAACCAACGTTAGCTTAGTCTTAAACTTCCGACAAGGCTGTATTGTACATTGTCTCTATAATACCGTTATGCAAGTATACCATTTGCAATATGCATACATCGTTATAAATTAAAATTAACTAAAATCAAAATATCAGAAAATAATGTTTAACTTAAGTAAATGTTAGAAAAAATGATTTCAGCTCTATAGTGTATAATTCATTATTATTGTGCATAAATATGACTGTCCTTCATTATTTATTTATTTATTTATTTATTTATTTATTTATTTATTTATTTATTTTTGATTGATTGATTTATTATTAATTTATTATTTAATTAATTTATCCATTTATTTATTACAACAGGAGGGTAGTTGTACCCCGTTACACTATGCAGAGAGCGCGGATGTTGTTAATGTATTGGTCGAGTTTGGAGCTGATGTCAATGCCAAAGACAAGGTAATACAGTCTATTGTTTGCTCTATTTGTCATTTATGTTGTGTAAAGATGTTGATGGGCGTCATCAATGTACACTAGTATTAAATCTAGCTGATGTCAATGCCAAAGACAAGGTGATACAGTCTATTGTTTGCTCTGTTTGTCATTTATGTTGTGTTAAGATGTTAATGGGCGTCATCAATATACACTAGGATTAAATCTAACTGGTTGATGGAAAATGAAGGAATTTGAATGAAAAATACATCAAAAGTGTTTTATACTTAGAAATATTAAATAAGTTAGGCGTGTTCATTGGTATACATGTATATCAAAGCACCTCTAGTTTTGGAATTTGCCAAATTAAAAAGGCTATTATTTGACACAGATCTATAAGATAGATAGATCTGTAGAAGGTGTACTCAGTTAGAGCCAGTGTGAGTTAGGAAAAAAGACGACATACAAATACAATGTATAAAAGAGTTGAGAGTTAAGTAATGGTGTTTAACGTCCCAGTCAAGAATATTTCACTTATATCGAGACGTCGCCAGCTATAGGCGAAGGTGCAGAAATTTTGCCTGTACGTTTAATGTATAAAAGGCAAAACACGATAAACCTGTATAGAGACACCTAACACTTACATGTGGATGGATACTGTGGCATTAGATTAAACAACAACACCTGTGGTGCGCTTTAAGCACTTGTTGATGGCCATAACACTGAATTTACATGTATCGTGAAAGGTCCCTAAACACGTATATTAAAAATGAAATCGAAAAAATCAAGAAGCTGAAACAATAAACTTGAATTTGGCAAATTCCTTTTTTGATCAGTTGTCATTTTCCTCAAATGCTCCAAACCCAACAGAAACATACTGGACCATATCCAAATCACAATATAAAAAAGCAAAGTAAATCCTTTTAAACTACAAATTAAGATACAATCGTGAACGTGCACCAGTGAAGTGAGACCGGGGGCTCCAAAAGGGTTAACAACTTCTGTCAAGCAAGCTACAAAATATATTGTAATATAAGCAAAATAATACTCATTTATTTGTCTAATAGATTCTCAGAACTCCACTTCACTGGGCAGAAAAGAGTGATGTAGTGAAAGCGTTACTGAAGCATGGAGCTAAAGCTAACCAAGTTGACAGTGTAAGTCAAAAAATTGATACTTTTTAATTTCCTGATACAAATGTACTTGGGTTTGTAATATAATGAGGTATGCTTAAAATTTATTGTAAATTGTTCAAGTAATGTACATGTATACAAATCTGATGCAGCAAAGTTCGATCACCACGAGTTTTTTAGGTATTGGATAAATTTTTCTAACCCGCCATGGCTAATTCGTATTCAGCCACCATTTTCAGAAAACTAACACGCCTTGGCAAATTAAGAAAATATCCCACGATGTCCTCTATGCGCTATCGTACATCACAAAATTGAAAAAAATTATAATATCGTTTTTCGTCTGAATGAGTTGATGCTCACTGGCAAATAATATCATCTATCAAAGAATATAAAGTTTAAGCTATCTGACAAATATACCTGAAGTAAAAATTGAGTGCGGTATGTTTCATATTGAATGACTAGATGATTGGGGTCCACCACACAATTTTAGAACTTTCTTTTTTGCATAAAAAATCATATACTACTCTAAATACTACTACTACTGCTGCTGCAAACAATTTAAATTTTCGACGTCATTTTTTGTCGAATTTCAAACATTTTTAGCATAAGATATTTGCGGTTTTTATCCATGATGTGAATGCAATTACCTGATTACATTTTATTATTTGAAGTGATATTTTCGCATTTTTTTGTTCTGAATTCGTAAGTGAGTATAATGCACTTGAAGAAAATTAAATACTAGCAAGTCATTTAAAGTTATTCAGTTTTCTTTCATTGTTATAGAAAAAGAGAACCCCTTTACACTGGGCTAAGAATGCAGAAGTCGTAACGTTACTGCTAAGTCGCATGGCGGATGTAAATGCTAAAGATTGTGTGAGTATCTATTTAAACAAAATTTTAAAGCGTTTTTTTTTAGGTTTAAACGTGCATTTCAGTATACGCATGCTCATTAATGAAGAGCTTATCATGATTTTCTAGAGAATTACCTCCAAAGCTTTTGTCAATGTAAGGGTATGGATGATATGAATGTTTTTGTTCTGCGACAAATCATTCAAACATTATCTTTGGCGCAACATTATATTGGTTTGTTAACAACTTGCATTGATCACTGACAGTGTGACAAAATATATATGTTTGCTTTGATTTTTGTCATGTGCTAATTTTTTGTAATATACTGCAGTTTTACTGTTGTCTTTGCTGAAAGCGTTTTGAACAATTGTTGTAAAAGAAAATTCAATTAATTACATATCTACATACTGAGTTAATACCGTTTTACATTTTATTTTAAATGAACAGGAAGGCAACACACCACTTCACAGAACATGCGCACACGGATGGTACGATGCTGCAAAGGCGTTATTGGATGCCGGATGTGACACTATTACACGGAATTCAGTAAGTTAACTTAACCGAACACTTTTATGAACAAATAGTGTGTACTAATGTTTAAATACTAGATCTAGTACTGTTATTTCATTTAATTTAAGAAATGTACATCTGATGTACTTATTAATCAGCAATGTACTCATTCTAAACCACGAGTTTTGTAACTCTAAACCACTGTTTTGTAACTGACGAGTATAAAATGTTTCCATCTTGTTGCTTGTATTGATGTATTAATCAAAACTTTTGCAGTGTTTAACTGTTTCATTTCTTTGTTTAAGCTTTGTTTTTATGTACGCATTTTTCAAATCATTTCCTAATATTTTAACATGTTTTAATTTTATATTATATAAATAGAAAATCCAAAGTAGCACTTGGTGCATAGAATTGTTATCGCTACCATTTTGTTAATACGATATATAACGCACCTTGATGTTTGCCATTGATATTATATTATGGACTGAAAATGCTGCAAAACACATATAATATTTAGTAAGTTTTTGACGGAAATGTACAAGCTTTATGAATTTGTCATGTGCTAATTTTAATTTTTTATTAAAATAATGCATTCAAAATCAGCATGCATTATTTTAATAAAAACTCAAAATAAGCACATGACGCCTTGAATAAACACATTGTGGTAGTTGATCTTGATCAATAGTGTCAAAAATAAAATAATTTCTATTTAGAGAGGTGAAACACCAATGGACGTGGCCAAAGATAATGACATGCATGAAGTTGTTGAACTGCTAAAGGTAATTAATATGCTTATTGTATAATCTTCTCAGTAATTACAATAAATTAAGCCATGCAATAAAAATTATATTACACACGCGTAATATCGTTTTTTGCGACTTTGGTAACAAGCGCGTCATTCCAATGTGCGCGCTCTTTGACGTCAACTTTTGTTTCATTTGCACACTTTTAGAATTCAATCCTTATTTAAGGGAATGGACAAAATAAAAAAAGACTACAGAATTCGATAAAGGAAATTTATCTGAAAGTCTTTACTTATTTTAATAGCATAAAAAGAAGTAGATCTAATAAGACTTGTAAAGTTATTGGTTTTTTTGTATATGTTCTGTGGGAAAGCCAATATAATAATATATTTGTGATACAATTATACACATAAAACGTATTAATACTTCTTTGGACGCATATTCACGTTTATATGACTTGTGTGTATTTTGGTCAATTAAATGTTTTTGGCTGTAATCAGGTACCTGTTCACATTTCTCAGCTACAAATATTTAGTTCTTTGAAAGGAAGCCTATAATTAAAATATTCATTTCTCTTTCAGAATCATCATGTAGCTTCAGGTAAGTTAACATTGTATCGTGCATGTTACTGTGATGTTTTCCTGGTGACCCTGAAATTTGCCAGATGCATGTTGGTCACCTACATCTCTTTAAATATTGTTAAACGAAATTTTCATGAAATAATAATTAAGCAAGATGTTTTTAAAAACAACCACAGAATGCAACAACCACTCTGAATGTTTGTTTTGTTAAGTTAAAAGTGTCATGTGCTACTTTTGAATTTTTATGAAATAATACATTCAAAAGTAGCACAATGACAATTAATTGTCATGTGCTACTTTTGAATGTATTATTTCATAAAAATTCAAAAGTAGCACATGACAAAAGGAACCGACAAAAATTAGACATAATTAAAGAGGTATTGCGGGTCAAATATTCCCCTGCTTAAGGATGTATTCTGTTTTCTGAAAATCAAGTCTCGTTGAGGTCTCCAAATAGTAACATTGGTGTATATTGTGAATGAATTTCCCAATTGTGTTCCCATTAAACAGTGTGAAAAATTATGTACTTAAAGTTTAAAAGTAATTTTTTTGTTCAAATTTACAAGTTTTAAATCTAAGATGTCAAATATTGAGATTTTGAAATAATATTTTCCATATACAAAAGGTTAATCGTATCACGTTTTGAGATTTTTGAATACTAGTACATGTATTTTAAAATTTTTAGATATTCCTGTTGAAATACGTAACATGAACGACACATCAGTGAAGATATTTTGTGATGCTTTGAAAAGTGGAAAACGAAGAATACACGAAATTCGGTTGATGGTAGTTGGACATTTTGGAGCGGGAAAAACGACGTTCACTTTGGGTTTATTACAAGACAGTGTTCCGACCAACAGGATCCATAGTACAGACGGTATTGAGATATATATCGGTCGGTGTATTGTTGATCTGGAAACGATGAAATGGATATACAGAAATGAAAGTGAGTACAGTAAAACCTCGACGTAATGCCACCTCGATGACTTCGTTCCATCAGTTATTGCCACATTACTGAAACACCATATTATAATGCCCATAGATAACACTGCCACCTAACTTATCAGTACAGTAAAAACCTCGACGTAATGCCACCTCGATGACTTCGTACCATCAGTTATTGCCACATTACAGAAACACCGTATTATAATGCCCATAGATAACACTGCCACCTAACTTATCAGCACAGTAAAATCTTGTTATATTACCCTCACCATAACTTCCACACCTCATTTATCACTACAGTAAAATCGTACTATGGTGCCCACCATCTTCGGAAATTTGCCATCTCGGTTATTGCCACAGTATTTTGAATTTCTTTTAGTTTTTTTTCTCCGCGGTCGTATACAACTGGTGTGAATGTACTGCATCTTTTTGAGGCGTCGATTTCGTCTTGTTTATTGCACGGAAGTTTTAAAAAAGTTTCAAAGCATGTAGTTATTTAAGAATTGAATTGCAATTTTTACGTTGTTATCGGGGTGTGATTCTATGTGAAATATTTACCGATCTTCCCGTTTGTTTACAGTCTTGAAATGGCTGTTATTGATAGAATTCAGAGATGGGTTATCCCCGAAACAGACCTAAAATAGTTCCGGTAGAAAACGTTGTTATTGGAAAATAACACCGTGTTTTTGCAAGACGACAACCAATGAAAATCCTATAAATTGTGTAACAACGTGAAGTTTGTAATTACTTCTCTTTGTCTTTATTTTTACGCTATTGCTTTCTTGGAAACATGTAGTTACTCATTGTGATTTGAAGACGATGGTGACTTGCAAGTCTCCAACAACACTACTGATAGTGAGCATGTTGATTGATTGTTGTTCTGGAGCGAACAAGTAATGACGTTTTACATCAAGTCAAGGTTTCATTAACTTATATCGAGACGATCGGTTCAGGGATATTTAGTAAAAACGGTGTTCCTGAAGAAAACATCCGATCTTTGGCAAGCGAACTGACAAACAGTATTTCAATAGGATTTGACCCGAGTTAGATTCGAACCTAGGTGGGGAGAGACACTGTGATCTGTAATGCACTCTTTAGACCACTTGGCCACGGAGACCTCGATACAGAATACTAAGTAATACATTGTCTGTAGTTAAACGCATCTTTATTACCATTTCATTTTAGTTTAAACATTTATTTTTTACAGCCTTTGAAGAAATTAAGGATATTTTGAAAAAGATGGCTGATGTTTTACGTCAGATAAAAGAGGGCGACGTAAATTCGAAGGTTAAAAATGATACTCTTGCTAAACCAGTCACTGAAAAGGCAGAAAACAAAACATTATCACCTGGAATGGATACTGTTGATGGTATCCCCAATGGAATAGCTCCACAGGGTCTTGATACAGTTGACGGCTCCTCAGGATTTGACACCGTTGATTCGTCGTCTGTGGTTTGATACCGTCGATTCGTCTATGGGATTCGACACTGTCGATTCAGGTTTAATTAGAATTTCTATAAGTGAAATATGCAAGACAATGATGAAGTGCAATTTCAAGATTCATCTTCATTACTTACTGCAAGAACTTTGAAAAGACATACCATCATACACCTGCAGACTTGTTGAAACAAACATTAGAACATGCAAAGGAGAGAAAGAGGTTAGAAACTGTGCTCCAGTGCAAGTGTGGGATTTTGGAGGTCAAGCAATATTTTATACCACGCACCAAACGTTTTTGTCACCCAGATGTGTCTACACGCTTGTAATTGACGTCAGCCGGAAGTTGTTTGACCTTGTTGATGATACTGATCTCAACCCCGGAACAATGATGAAATCCAAAATTATAGGTAAGCAACATAACTTTAAAAATTAAAGCATTGTGCTTGTTCAGATGTGAAAAACGAAAACATAATCTGAAATAAGTTAACCTAACATCAATGTATTTAAACATCTTACTATAAAATGATATTTTTATGCGCTGTTATTGGAATAAAAGTCGTCACATGATCAAATTAAGCAATGTAATGACCTGTCATGTCAAAAAAAATTGATTGAAAAAATGTCATTGACCGAGATTGTTTATCATCTTTGGATTTAATTTTGGTAATGTAAGAATTGAAAAGGAGCTACTTTATTTACTCGGGTAAATAGTGCTTCCAAAAAGGAGGAATATTTTTCCAAAATATTGGAAAAAATGTTAATTTATTAAACTGCTGCACATTCTAGATGTACTTTTTCTTGACGTTTGTTCTTTTTTCTATATAGATAAGTGTATATATGACGATACTTTTCTATTATTTGTATTTTTGTCATTTTCAGAATTTATAAGATTTTGGGTTAATTCTATCATCAGTTATGCACGGGGACAAAGCGAGGGTTTCCGAAAATATTATTGTTGGACACTATAGACCAGTTACCAAAGGTAAAGTGTGTTTTGTTTTAATTTCATAGAATTATCAATTTTTTTATTGTGTTTTAATATTTTCTTATCAATCATTGCTTATTTTATCACAATTATAGTACGCCATTCTTTGGTATTGTAAACAAATTCAAATAATTTAACCGTGTTATTATCAGTATTTCATATACGTTCTAGAAAATAATCCATCCTATTTTAATAACCATATATATAATGTTCAATTTTTGTTTTTTGGACAAAATGAATGCTTGTTCTAGCTGCTGTCTTCTGTTACCATATTAAGCTCCTTTTTGACAGACAGATACACACAGACGTGTGCGTTTATTGTACGGTTGTCTTAATTTACGCAGAAAAGTATGTACTTCATAATAGTAAACATAACAAAGGACTATAGATAACAAAATAAAAACGAAAGAAGAAAATAACATATAAAAAGATATACTACATTATATGGACAGATACATGATGGGTTTTTTTTTTGTAATTTAAAATGCATTCGATAGAAAAAAATTATCCTAAATTTTCCAACTAGTACTACAAAAATGGACAAAATAAAATTCAAACTATAATGCACTTCCGTGTCATTCCAGAACACCCGGCCTAACTTCCCTAGTATTGGAATCCACATGATCTTAATTCGTTTTAACTTTACTTTGGATTGTGATTTGAACATGGATCGGTAAATGTGTGTTTGATTTCAAAGAAAGTAATGTATTCTATTTCTCTTTTCCTTTCATTATTTAAAACCGTCACATAAAGCTACATATTTTGTATGCTTTTATGCGTATTTAAATGTATTTGTACAATGAAAGTTTTTTTTCAACTTACAGCACAATCGGAAGAAAATTTTAGAAGAATTGTTTCTAGAAATAAGAAGAGAGTTCATAAATCATCCTGCATCAGGACATCTAGTTATCGATCCAAAATTTTGTCTAAATGCTTTGGATCATGATGATCCGGGGTACAATGCCATCAAAGAGGAAATTCTACGAATAGCAAAATCACAACCTTATTGGGGAGAGGAACGCCCAACGTCATGGCTTCCCTTGGAAGAAGTGTACAGCAGCTTAAGGAAAAATGGCGTCAAGATAATATCAATGCAAGACACGATAGCGTTAAATGAAGCCAGTCCGGTACATGCTATACCCAAGGATCAGCTTAACTACTTCTTGCTCTTCCAGCATTCGCTTGGAAACATTCTGTACTATGACGAAGAAAATTTACGAGATTTCGTCATTCTTGATCCAAGATGGCTGATACACGCCCTTAGATCAATCATAACCGCAGAAAGGTTCTGCAAAAATGATGTGGTTAAAAGCAGGATATGGAATTCGTTGTCCGGTGAAGGTGTCGTTTATATAACAACACTGCTTCAACTATGGCGTCGAAAGGAGCATGAAGAATTTTACAAAAACAGAGACCACTTATTAAAGGTGCTAGAAAAATTAGACTTGATAGCAAAGCCAAAATTATATTCAGTAGACGGAAATGATGTAGAAGGCACGTTCTACTTTGTTCCATCCATGCTGAAGGAAGGTATAGTGGGTAAAAAGATAGACGACTTCATCCCAAAACATCGTACTGCCACCTTTGTTGTTGTGTTCAAACGAAAATTTCTTCCAGCTGCAATATTTCAACGGTTGGTGGCAGCATGTTTGACTGTGTGGCCACTGCTGCAATTCCGAAAACAAAACGCTTTATTTTCTGGTTTTGTTGGTTACAAACTTGATAGCTATCACCATTTATTTTTACAAATGGAAGATCACAAAATTATTGTTAGCATAGCACACGTTCGTCTTTACAAAGGTCTCTGTCACATGTTGTGTACTGGAGTCAGATGTTTCGTCACTTCCGCTCTCTGCAGATTGGTTGACACCTACAGTAGCAATGTATGCCAGGATGGTGCGTCTAAAAGTGATTTGATATATGATCTTCACGTTCCCTGCTGTCACCAGCACCCATCTTGTCATATCAAACTAGATGAACTGATGACAGTTAAGCCTCTATGTCAACATCATTATGAAAGTGGTTCAGCGGAGTTACAAAGATACATATGGTTTTACAATGAGGTAAGTTTTATTCGTAAAAGTAATTATAACTGATCATATTATTAATGATAATCGTTTATGTCTTTGACAAACAATCCATCATAATCGCTGTCCATCATGAATTTAAAAATTCCTTCACAAATTTTTGATGAGTATGATGTCTCTGTATCCAAAACTACATTGGATATAGTTGCCTTCCCATAGTTCTTTGCATTCTCAAATTATATTCAACGCGTATTGAGTTTATCTAGCTATAATAAAAAACAAACATACTAATCCATGTCCGAATCACAATCCAGAAGCAAAGTAAAAACTTTGGAACTGACAAGTTGGGTAAAAGAGATGTTCTGAAGCTTATCCTTCCGGACACCAGGCCTCACTTATCAAGTGGAAGTTCAAGTGTTTAACTTAACTTTTCTCTTTCAAAGGCTTTACTTTGATTCGGATATAAATTAGTATGTTTGTTTTTTATTAATTACTTTTTTCTTACCAAATTTCATTTCATTTCACCTTATTTTAGCTGAACTTTTTGTGCATTATGACTATATTTGTCTGCAGCACTTTAGTTAAGTTCTGAAAACATCTTTTTTTAGCTCACCTGACCCGAAAGGCTCAGAAGAGCTATTGCTATCTATCACCGTCCGTCGTCCGTCGTGCGTCGTCCGTCGTGCGTCGTGCGTCGTGCGTAAACTTTACATTTAAATCTTCTGCTCCAAAACTACTGAGCCAAATTTGATAAAACTTGGTGATTATTAAGGTCACAGATGTACAAGTATAACAAAATAGTTAATTATCTGCAAAACTATGAACTTTTTGTATAGGCATGTATATTAGAATATTGTAGGTAATGACCCAATGGTCATTTTGATATATGAATAAAGGTAATGGGTTCAAAGGTCAAGGACACAGATGCTAATGAATACCTAAATGGTTAATTATCTTGAAAACTATTAACTTTTTGTATAGGCATGTATATTAGAATATTGTTGGTACTGGCACAAAGGTCATTTTGATATATGAATGAAGGGCATGGGTTCAAAGGTCAAGGTCACAGATACAAACAAGTACTGAAATGATTATTTATCTCAAAAGCTATAAACTTTTTATAAAGGGATGTATATTAGAATATTGGCCTAAGTATCATTTTGATATTTGAATCAAGGTCATGGGTTTAAAGGTCAAGGTCACAGGTGAGCGTTAAGGCCCATGGGCCTCTTGTGTGTGTTAAAGTTGAAATAGAAAATTCTTACTAATTTTATTGACAGCTGAATATATGGAGCGAGCTCGCCTTCACAAATATAAATGCAAGTGTTTACAGACTTTAACCTCTTTTTTGGGTTTTAAAACGTTACGATTAACAATGTTTACAAAAGGTTATAGCTTTGTATGCTGTATTTCGTTTCAGATCGTGTCCCGTTTATAAATATTTGTATGCATTGTAATTTCTAATTCGTATACTGTATTTGATATTTTTATATAATTTAGATGCCAGATTCAATAAAGAATAGACAATGTGATAAAAAGTGTAATGGTATGTTTACTATTTCTATTGATTGACTATTTGATGCCATAACCACAATGTTATATTTTATTTGTTTTTATAACTTTAGTGTACCTTATAATAAAAAAAAATTCAAATCACTAGTGTCATACATAGGACTAGATATCGGTGACGTTGATGTAAAGTGTTAACCTATTTCTTCCAATCCTTTTGTCTGTTCCAAATTGCAAAATGAATGTAATTGTACTACACGTTTTCCGTTAAAAATCTCTTTATAACTCAGTGTTGCAACACACAATCTTCAGTTGAGTGAAATAGTCCATTGCATCGCATCTTAAACAATCATGAGAGCATATATTATGTTCATGTCTTACTTGAAAAATATCGCCCCACCTAGCAAATTATAATATGAAAATGTTCTAGCACATTTCATGATAAATGCGACTTAGCTTTATCTTTATGGTAGACTCGACTTACGTCACAGGGTAAGGTTTTGACAAATCTTGGTCATCAGATGTTCCAAAATCTTTTGCCACATGATCATAATTTAAAGTGATATTATAATATCAACTATGACGTGCTATTTAATTATTTTTGTCTAATGTCATATACCTTATTAACTTATTCGCTTTAATATTTACAACAGGACCGCCAGCTGAAATTCTTGAGTATCGTGTGTTGGAAGCCGAACTGGGACGGCTGGCTAGAGTTGTATCATGTGCACCATATATGTTGTTCAGTGCATTAGATATTCCTGAAGAAAGGGGCGTGGCAATAATCAATGACCACAGGGATAACATAATTGACCAAAAGTATTACATATTTTCTGAGTGGTATAGACGTGAAAGGTGTCCAACTTATAAAACATTGTTTGGTCTCTTGTCGGATGTTGAGGACAATGCCCATTTATACTGTCAGGTGAGTATTCTTACAACCGCAAATTTAGAAAAGACAATCGTGTTTAAATTACAATGCGTTTTAAACCTGTTTAAATTTTGTATTATCTTCCATTTCAAATTGATACTACTGCAATTTGAGCAAAACACATAAAGATAGTCACGATAAAATAAGGGAACATTATTTTATAATCCAGAACTCAAAATGTTATATATGAGAATCAAACCAACTGCGTTATTTTACGCTTTTGTCAAAATTAAATCGCATGTACTCTATACCTCAAGGTATTCAAACAATTTAAATTTAAAATACTAGTACATTAATCTAGTATTTAAGTTGCATTTTGTTTTAAATAAATATTTTTAAATCTAAATCATTCTTTTATTTAACTTAATTTTGCAGATGTACAAGGAAGAGTACTCTTCGGGTATGTTTTTTATTTTCATTTCCAACCTCTGTTTTAAATGATTAAATAAGAAGAATTGAATTTTCTTTGTTTGAATATCATTTTGATTCGTCAGATCTATTCTGTTACGTTTGCATGAATAGATTGGCTCTCAGTGACGTCATCTTATTATTGACGATGCACAAGAGACATTTGAATTCATACGCCATAGCGATACTATTTTTACTTGCTACGGTTATATTGTTGTTTAAATTGTTGATTTGTCCGTGAAAAAATTCTATGAGTTGAATTACAAGAAATGAAATTATTTTTTTATGTTATTGAAATATGAACGAATTAGCAATTTGCATACGTAACATAACTCGCCATGCGAATTATTTTATGTGAAAAAAATTTCAATGCTTTCATACTTACTTAACAAAAAATAGCTTCATTTGTATAATATTTTCTGGATGATGTATTAAAATAAAAGCCGCATTACATACACAGCGGAATCTACTATTGGAAAAGTATTTCTATTTATTTGTATTATTTGAAAGTTACACATCACTTTTAATACTTGTAACTTCCCGATGTTAGACAATGGATTCTATCACATGGTGGTTGTAGCTACCTAGACAGAAGATGCTTACCGTTTCTGAGCATCCGGCCTCACTTCGATAGCGGAAGTCCACGTGTTTCACTTAATTGCTGTTTTCACTATTCACTTTTTGTGGGATTGTGATTTTAATATTGACTGGTAAAATAATCATAAATAGCAGGAAATTTAATAATAATTTCAGAATATAATCTACGGTAATTTCAGGATTCAATGAAGAAGAATTGCAGACAATACCATCAGATATAGTACTGGACCGACTGTGTGATAGGTTTTGTAAAGAAGCTTTTCAGTTAGGTATTGAACTTGGGTTAGATCACGTGATTCTAGAAGCCTTAAAGGAGAAGCATCCGGATCCTCTTAAGCGGAATCGAGAAATGCTGCGGTTATGGAAGCGTGAAGGCAAATACAGACCAACCATTAGTAAATTGATGACAGCACTAGACAATGTTGGTATCTACAGCACTGTGCTTAGGAGTGTTAACGAACCGATGGAGGATGAAGATGACTGGACTTGATGAAAATCTGTGTAAAGGCAATTTATGGAAAAAACAGTATTTATGTTCTCATGTGCATTTAATTAGAACTGCAATTAAGTCAATAGAACTATTGATATCAGTTTGATAATTGCAGTATTGAAATTTAAAAAGCAAACTTGTTTCAAACGGCATTAAGGTAACAGGGTATAATTATCGTATTAAGCAATGCTTGAATATTAAGACTAATTTTTAACTTCGATTTTGCGGGAACACATTGTTACTATGTGAGACTGCAGTTTGTAACCGAATCTAGTGTTATGATGCATGAAGCAAAGGCATTCGTTTTGTTTAATAATGCCTATGTGTGCCAAAATTTGAATTTATTGTACACAAAATATTATAGCTTTATAATATTTATTGGCGTTGGCCGCCGATTAAGTTTCTTTAGAAATCAAATATAAACATACTTAAAATAAATTGAAAAATACATTGTTTCATGTTTATTCTTATCTCACTTTTAAATTCACACGTGTCGCATGTTGCAGGGATGCATAACCCTTACAACAAAAATTCCTGGCGGAAGGTGTTCAACTTATTGCAATATCGTGTTTACTTTCCTTTTTGAAATTATGGAGTGGGCATAAGCCTGTCGGCATGTATGTTTGCCTTAATAACAAACGAATTAAATGCACTTAACAGACAGTTCTATATCATTTGACTACATTCACCATATATTGTTTACCTTGAGTTTAGTGTGAAATTGCACATTGGTGTACATATGTAATATACCCATGTGTAAACATTAAATACTGGAAGTATAATCTGTGTAATATTAAAGGATTGTCGTTCTCTTATGTTGCAAGTACATTCAGCTAAAACCTAAAAATAACATACTAGTCCATGTCCAAATCATCATTTCAAAGCCAAATAAAAGCTTTTAAAATGTCAAATTAAGTTAAACACGTGAATTTCCACCGGCTGTGTGCTCCGAGATCAATGGTAAACACCTCTTTTCTTCTATCTAACTAAATCTAATCTGTCTTGTGCGCAATCAAATTGAACGTTTTTATATGTTACTCACCAACTAAAAAGTGACTTCAGTCAAACATTACTATTTTAAGTTTTAACTGTGATTTATTATAACAAATACAGGGTTTTATCATGATAGTTATGATAACCATGGTTACATACAAAAACAATGTGCTTCTTTATGCCAAATTTTTGTACAAAGGTGATGTTTTGTTATCTATGATGTTGCATAAGTTGTTCAAAGTACATGTTTTCAGTATAAATTTCTATCGTTGTATATTTCAAATATTTTGTGTTTTGCGAGAACATATAACAACCATTGAAGGGCACTTTTAATCAAAATAGTATCATAATCATTGGTTACTTGACATGCAAATTTAGATTAAAGCCTAAAAGATTGATAGACTTATTAAACAGGGTATTACGTCACATTCAAGAATATTAGGTTTACTAGCTATAGGTTAAGTCGCAGAAACTTTGACTTCTGCCATTCGCTAAATGGTCATAGAGGTTTTTTAACCTGCAACGGCTGCCGTTACACGGGACATCGGTTTTTAAGGTTTCTTCCAAAAGACCACGTGCAATTCATTTGTAAATGTCGAGTGTTTGGCGAAAAAACAGTCACTACCTATTTTCAAGTCATGGTCAGACCAGTCGGGGTTCGAACCCACGACGTCTCACATACGGAGCTTGAAAGAACAATTCCTGAAAATGAAGGTTACAGGTCGTTCCAAAAAATGTCGACTAAATTTTTTTCTCTTACCTTGTAAGCATTTAGATTATGTGAATGTCATCTGTCTTAGTAAACTTGAGATTAAATATACGTCGGGTTCTTCTAGTTCTGGTTCATATCTACACTCCTACCTCAATTATAACGCCAACGAAAGGCTACATTTGAAGCTTTATGACAAATGTGATTTTTTTCTATTTACCAACTATATATCTGCTTTTCTTGCTTATTATTCTTTCCACAATTTATAAGCTATGGTAGTTTTTTTACACTGCGGGAACAACAACGAAACAAGCTGCTTACAAATAGATTATTGATCCAGGGTAATTGCAAGTCAAGATTTATCGAGACTCTCAATATGTTTTATTTTCGTCATCACAATATTGTTGATAAGTATGAAAACCTCTGTTTTCTGAATAAGCCTGGATGCATTTGACGTATCATAAGTTTTATGTTCTTTTTATTCTCAATTTCGATATCGCACGTTTGGGGTGTAGTTTTCTACCACCGTAAGATAAACTGCTGACAATACAATATTTAAGCGGTGTATGACCGGATAACTTATGAGATGTGCAGTCTTGAGATAACAAAAACTTAAATAAGACGTTGTTTTGCAACTCAATATGATTTAGAAATTAAAGTTACAATATTGATTAGGAAACGACTTATTCACAAGACAACTGATATTTGATAAAGATGCAAACAATTTGTTAAACGTAAAAGAAATGCGTAAAAGTGCACTGAATGCATTATATTTTATTGATAAAAACACCATATACACAGGTATTAATGACTACAATTAGTCACAATTAATCACATTCTATCATTACAAATATTAATAAAATAAATTGACAATACATGCATTTTACCATGATTACCGTCAGATTGCATTTTAATTTTGATTTCTACAATTTGAGTGTGCATATCACCTTAATCTTTAAACTATTTACAAAAATCATAACAAAAAGTCTTATTCATATTTTAACCACTCGTTAATGTTAATGAATAGCTCATATGCTGATCCAGTGAAGACGGTCCTGCGTATTTACATGGCTTGTGCAACACCTTTTCCTAGTAATGGTCCATTTTCATGTAATAACAATGCTGGCCACACCACAAAATCACTTTTCTTTCCAGAGCGTGTATAATGCCTAAAAGCATCTGAATTGAATTCTGATCCTCTGGTACATTCCCATATTAGTTGTAATGGTGGATCCTTAATCCTCATAAGCCAACAGAGTCGTGCGCATTTTGAAGCAAAAACACAGGTCTTACTGTAAGAGTTCATGTCCGGAATGTCAGTGTCTTTTTCTAAATTTCCGGTTTTGAAATTCAGATGTACACTTTCTTCATTCCCCACAATCAAATCAGTAATTTCCTCTCTTTTCATATTTTCATTTCCCTGGATGTCGTTGTCATTAATTTGTTTTTCAGTTAATCCAATATTGTGGTTATTCTTAAACAAATCTCTTATATCCTCTATATTGTCACTTTTTTCTTCCTGTAAAACTTTTGCTTGTTTATTCAATGTTGTTGAATCCATAGTCATACTGGCATTGCTAGCACTTCTTTCATTATTTTCACTGCCATCTTCCGTGCTCTGCATGTTGATTTCAGAGTTGATTGTACCTTCTGTCTTATTGTTTTCGGTATTTTCCTTATTATCTTTCACGCCTTTCTTTTCGGAAGCTAACTCATCAGAGATTGGTGTCTCGATATTCATTTTCATATCAAATCTGTCGATCTGCCTTTTGCAGTTGTTATTGACTTTGGTAAGGTGTCCCTTAAGATACACAAAAATATCTGAAAGTATATATAAGAATTGGATTGTGATATGTCTGTAATGAAATGATTGTGTTTTACATGAACCGTTATGTAAGGAAACTGATTTGTGTCATTTTTCTTTTTCGCGATTGTTTGTCTTTTTTGCATTTAATTTTAGTAATTTTTTCTTGAAGCTATGAATTAATAATTTTGATAAAACTTATACAAATGTTTTAAGTTAGAAGTGATCTTCGCGATGACACTTTATTTTCTGAATATCTTCAAAATTGACAAAATAATAAAAAGATTTAAAACCTTTCCAGATTTAAGTCACGAAAACTGTAAAACTAGGGCCTGGTAGCTAAACTTGCTGAAGTGAACACTCTTCAAAACCGTTACTCTCTTCTCTTTGTAAGCACTTATATTTTTCCCTACCTTTTCAACTGATTCACAAAATAATGGTGACAAAGCTTTTCTTATATCTTCCAGTTGGAATCGAATTTTATCTGATAATCGATCTCGGGATTTACCTAAGAAATGAAAACCATTGCACGATAAAATTAATTTCATTCATGATGTGTTTATTTTACATTTACTTGTCAATATGGACAAAATAAAAAGAAAATTTATGTTGATGAGAAGAGGAGGGTAAATGATGATAAGATAGAGATAGGTTTTGAAACATGCATCTGGATGGTATAGTGAACGCATTGCTCATAACAAATAAGTAACTTGTGGCCGATTGGCCTAAAGCGTTCGCTTACTGATCACAGCACTGCTCACCATCAAGGTTCGAATCACATCCGAGACATTCCCTAATGTGAAAAAGTTTACTAGTTCGCTTAACAAAAGTCAATTTTTTCATAGGGTAGTCCGGTTTCCTTCACCATTCAAGAACAGACTGTCTCGAAAAAAGAAAGAATCTGAGACGAGACTGAGACGAACAACTTCATTAATTTACTCTAAAAATAATAACTCAAATGACGCGCGCGTGTATGTTTCTGTGTGCGTGTATGTGTGTTTGTGTTCAGATACCTTCATATCGGGATCACTTTGTCGAATTACGCCTAAAACTGGCAGCTGTGATGGTGCTTCAAATATCCCTGCTTTATACTTTTCTGCTAGTTTGCAACAAAAGCCATATGCAGTCTACAAAAATGCTATTTCAGTCGAATATCAACATATAAATGAAATATAAATACAATGTTCCATTTTCCAGGGTTTTTTTCAATCTACTCTCGGAGTCGCTGTGAATTATTAAACATTTACATAGAAAATCCTATGAACTTCAATAGATTGCTCATTTACTGGATTGATAGATCAATTGATGATTGAATTGGGTTTTACGTCAAAAATACGTCTTTCATATCGACATGTCACCAGTTATAAGTGAATTATCAGAAATATTTACCTTTTTCGGTGCGCTCATGCCAATGTTCAATGGAAATTAAGGTCTGTGTAAGGCTTACTTTGACATAAAGCATACTCGTTCATGAGCATCCTCCATTAACATAGAAATAAAAAGATTTCAAATAAGATAATATTTTTATAGAGAACGGTGATGTTTGCACCAGTCAAAAAAGGAGTTCTAGCGGACGTATTATGTACAATGCTCGAACGTTTTCGCATTCAGTTGGTTTTTCAACATTCTGTCGTTGTTTTTTACTAATTATTTAATCGGGTAAAAATTTAATCGAGAATTCAAAGTGTCAATTGCGAAATGTGAACGGCATATATTCATTTTTTTTCCGGAAAACAAATTCAGAGATCAAATCATTTTCCCACTGACCTTTACAATGTCCAAAATAACATAGATGACTTCATTTTCTTTTAGACCAGACTCCATTAGCTCTTTAAACGCATCTGTCCATTCTGTATCATAAAGTTCATGAAATTGTTCGGCTATCTTGCTCATCCTGTTCCTGTCACTCAGGTCCGTAATTCCGGGATTATTTCGTGTGAGCTTTGGGCCAGCCGGTTTACTTAATCTGTTACAATGATAGATAAAGAGAATCTTCAGACCGAGAGATTGGAGTTTTCTTATCTCGGTCTGAAACGAGTAATTGATTATTTTTCTCGCATACAGATTCTAATTGTAGCCAAAAGGCATTGAAATTTCCCACTACAAAGCAAACCGGATGAATTCATGTATGACGTAAGCTGTAACGTCATCAGAGCAGAAAAGTGAACGAACGCGAAAAAAAAGAAAGAAAACAAAATATATTTTCTTTTTTGTATACAAAATATACTTATTGGTCAAAAATTAATTTTTTGATAACAAATAATAAATCAGTTGTAACCGAAATAGTTGAAATATGTTATGATATCCCTCGTATCATCAATCATGCCACTTTCTATTATTAAAAAGTAGTCCATTTTGTACTGAGATACCCTACACGTGCTCACGCGGGTGCTATATAGAAAAAATATCGTACCACCTATCCCGTGAAATAATTCTCTCATATATGCGAGAAATGGTTATACATCTAAACTATGCTGATTTTACAGATTTGTTGTTTACAAAATAAAAACCGAACATGCCAATCCATGTCCAAACCCTAAGTTAAATACTTGAACTTAAACCAAGGAAGTGAGGTCACGTGCTTTGCAAAAGTATTAATGTCCTGTCCAATTATGCTAAATGTTTCCAAACACTCGGTCTTACTTTCCTGGTAGAAGTTCAAGTGTTTGGCTTAATCTGTCAGTTTTCAAAGTGTCATATATATTTTAGTTGTTTTAATAGTTTAAATATTTCGTGGGTCATACGCGTGAATATTCATTTTATTAACAAAAATTAGAAAATAAACTATTAACAACTGTTAAAATAACCACTATGATGTCAGATGCTAACTTGTATAAGTTGCGTCACATTCTTAATGCCATTTTGAACAATGTCCATTGGCATTCAAATGTCAGTTACGGATCAAGGTGCATCTAACCGCCTAGGTTTACATCTCACTCGTGCAAATCCTTGTAAAAAAACAGCTCGGTGTTTTTCAAAAACCTCGTATTTCTTTAACAAACTCTGCCCTCTTTTCACTGCTATATGATGTTGACTATTTTAAAATCTGTTCATTTATACAAGGTGTAAGCTTTTTTTCCAACACGTGTAATTTTGCAAAATATTCTTTAAAAAATGCAACAAATATTTTATAAACTCTTAAATTATCAATTCCTACTTTATTTTTATTTATAAATCTTCACTCTTGTGTATGTAATTTCTTAATTATATCCCTCTTTCACGGATTTCAACCAAATGGTTTTTACTTGAATTTTCCTACTTACATTACCCTTAACATCCATGTTTAGAATATTTCAGCCAGCTATAGGCGACGTGCGTTATGCTGATGGCATAGTAGGATTCTTTATCGTACCACGCCTACCCTGAAACATGACCTCGTTTATTTTAAGGGTCATCTAAGTAGGAAAATTCAAGTGAAAACAATTTAGTTGAAAAAACCTGAAAGAGGGGTATAATTATGATATAACCTACATACGTGTGAAGATTTATAAATAAAAATAAAGCAGGAATGGATAATTTGAGAGTTTTTAAAATATTTGTTGCATTTCTTTATGAAAATTGTGCAAACATACACGTGTTGGGAAAAAATGGTTTTAACCTTGTATAACGAATAAATTTAAAATCAAAAGATATTAATATAGTCAACGTCATAGAGCAGTGCAAAGGGGCGAGAGTTTGTTGAAGAAATACGAGGTTTTTAAAAACTCGACAATTTACGGTTAAGGTTTTCTATGATTTGTTTTCCTTTAACAATGCGTGTACCAGGCGTGATAGTTCATATTCTAAGGCTACCAACGATCCAAGGTAGGATTATAAAAGCTAAGTTTGTATATTACGTGATTATTACGTTGGCGCATATTCGGTTGTATATAGTTCAGCATTGTTTAAACCAAACAATATTCACCTCAATTCAAATAGAATAGTATTGTGTGACCGTGCACTTTTAATGACTTGTTGTAGTGGCCCTAAAATATAAATATCACGCCTGGTACACACATTTTTAAAAGCAAAATAAATCGTAGATAACCTCAACCGTAAATTGCTGAGTTTTCAAAAACCCGTATTCCTTTAACAAACTCTGCCCCTTTTGCACTGATCTATGACATTGACTTTATTAATTTCTTTTCATTTTTGAAACTTTATTCGTTATACAAGGTGTAAACTATTTTCCCCAACTTGTGTATTTTTGCACAATTTCCTTTAAAAATACAAAACATTTTAAAATCTCTTATATTATTAATTCCTACTTTATTCTTATTTATAAATCTTCCCACTTGCTTAGGTAATTTCATAATTATACCCCTTTTTCACGCTTTTCAACCAAATTGTATTCACTTTAATTTTCCTACTTAAATGACCCTTAAGTTCCCTTCCGCAAGAACCGTGACTTTCATTTCGTAATACGGACCGAGTTCTTTGCAAAAGAACTTCCAAGTCTTGTGTCAGACTCGGTCGGGATTCGAACGTAACGAGCACTTTAACAACTTAGCTACCATAGTGGTTAAGGCCCGGGTCATCATTAACTACAGGTCTAGATTGGACACTGCATATTTCTATACACATTATGTACACACCTTGTTAACAATTCTTCGTTGCCTCGTATCATGTCCTTCTTCTCCAAGTTAAATGCTTGTCTATCTCTGTTCATCTGTTCCTTCAAGTCGTTTCTAGCTTTGTTAAATTGCCTTTCTCGTACCTGACAAATCTTTTCCAGTACTCTATAATCATTCTTTACCTTTTCAAGTTGCCAATTTTTACCATAAACATCGTATTTTAACATGTCGTCTTTCATGGTTATGATTTGAAGCTTCAGCTCCTCAATTGTTATTTCTAGTTCTGCAACCCGTCTGCACAAAAGATTTTTATATATAGGCATGCATCATCTGTCATAATTGTCATTGCTGTATTTCTAATATTAAATATTTAGTATTTATTCCGATTTTTTACATAGAATAAGAATTGGAGAAATAGTTTTGCCGTTAAAATGCAAACAATATTGAACTGAAGATTTAAACATTTTATCATATATTTGTACTAAAATACTTAATTTTGAATATATGATACTGAACGATTAGAAATTACAAATCAGTATTGCATTTCCTATATCAGATCATTGTCGGAGGAAACCGAGACTCCGGAGAAAACCAACAACCTATGGCAAGTGAACGGAAAAAAACATTCTCACACTAGGGTCTACCCCGTTTGGATTCAATTCCATGCCAGATGATAATATGCTCCCCACCCCTACCTGTACATACCTATGTGCATATGACTCCATGTCTATTAATTAGTCTTGTTCAAATCTTCTGAGATTACGAGTTTTCCGACATTTACCGAATGGTATCAGTTGATCATATGCATTGTTATGTTACCATACTTCTATGTATAATTTTCATTTTACTGCATACATATTGGAGTATATTTTGTTGGATTTTTCCCATCTAATGACATGTATCTTGAGAAATTACCACCACAACATTAATTACAGTGTGTGACATAATCTCCCATCTTCGAACAGCCATTGTCACACTGCAACAACTGTGTAAAAGGGGATAACTCGCAAAGCTTTGTTTAGGTATAATAAGGTGATCTTGGATGACAACTATTCTGAAGGGTGACAATTCTAGATGTCCACAAACCTAGAGGATAATTATTGCATTATATAATCACTGTGATATTGTTGTAGTGTAACTTACTCCATTGTCTCGATGTCTTTGTCGACGTATAGTTTAAGTCTTTCATTGGCATGTTCTAGTTCTGTTCTAAGTTCATTCACAATTGATGCCCTATTAAAAATGCAAAAAGAATAATCACCAAAAAACAATTTGTAAACTACGGTATATATATATATATGATCAGTGTCGGTAATCTTTTGATAAACACTCAAATACTATACAGGACTGCTGTCGATATTAACGCTAAACTAGCAAATTATAGTGTAGAAAGCTATTTCAAAACAGGTATTTTGGTACAATGTCTTTTTTTATTTCTAAATAAGACAAACCTATGGCCACGGTAAATATAATGTGTTTGAGGTTGATAAATCCTTATGTTTACCTCAGCAAAAGTCAATGATTGTATATTTTGATTTGAATATGGGTCATAACATGTTCTGTCCGTTGACACCTTATTTTCCATCCCATCACAAGACATGATAAACAAGAGCAAAATTGTAATGACAGTTTCTTTAACAACTTTTTTCCTTTTGTTTTCAAACTTTCCAATATGTATAATCGGTTTATTCATGATTGTCCCTTTTTAAAAATCCAGGACAGAATTTGGATAAAAAAAGAGGAACAATCATGAATTAAATCCAAATAAGAATAATAAAACTTAAGTCGAGATTGTGGTATAGTGTTTTCCAGAGTAGAAGGTAAACGAATAAAAAAAAAGAAAAAAAGAATCAATCGTAAATTTAAGCATCTGAAAAAATAAATGAACAAAAAAAATTAAAATCAAATAAAACATACACTTACATAATCAAATAAATAAATAAATAAATAAATAAATAAATAAATAAATAAATAAATAAAATTTACCAATAAATAAATAAAATTTGCATTTACAGGTTTGTAGCAAATATGTGACATGGGACACAATACACACTTATAACTGAATAAACATGACAAGTAACTAGCGAAGATAACAATACGGAAGATACAGAGCGCTACTTGTTAAGAACATACGTGTCCTAAAAGACTAACAAAAATTTACTGTCTAAAAAGCACTAGCACTCAGTTCGCTTAAAACAAAATGTCTATCGTTGTATTACAATATGAGAAACAACATATGTAAAGTCAATCACATTAATCATATCAACCTTATATCTCTTTTTCAACTGTTGATACATTTTCTCCGATTATTTCTTTCCTTCTTTCTTCTTCTTTAGAAGGTAGATCATCATAATCTCATTTGTTGCTTGGAATATACATAAAAGTTGGACAATGTTGGAAATATTCGGATGAATACAATGCATTTGGTAATTGAGTTTATAATGCCAACCTTTTAGTTGGTTATTATGGTTGGTTATTCAAAATTAAGCAGTTGAAACTATGGTTGGGATGAGTACTCGGTATCGATTAGGACTAAATGCTGTACTTAGGTATAAATCATTACCAATTACTTCCCTTTATATAGAAGTTGTGTCGTACATATTACCAAAAAGTTTCATTTTTGTAGTACATCATTTTATGTCAAATAAAAAAGGGCAATTCATGACCTAACTTGTCAGTTCCAAAGTTTTGACTTTGCTTCTGGATTGTGATTTGGACATGGATTAGTATGTTTGTTTTTTTATATGTACGCATATATATCTGATAAATCATGTGTATTGTCTGTGTTTCATGGGGGGGGGGGGTTTGGGCAGATGCTAAAATTAAAAACAATAAATATAATTATGCCTTGTCTTTATATTCCCGACTTAAGACAACACTTTATTTTCAAACGGCTTACACAGTTTACTCGCTTGAATTGGTAGTTCAATAATTGATTAATTGAATAGGGTATTACATCCCAGTCAGGAATGTTTTACTTATAACGAGACGTGCCAGCTATAAGTGAAATGGCAATAATTATAACGTTTGCAGTGCGTTCAGGACAATTTGCTACCCATCCTGTGACACGGGGCATCGATGTAAAGTTATCTTACAGTGGAACCCCAGACTTTTATTTCTTAATGCCATGTGCTTGGCGAAAAAGCAGTCTCTAACTATTATCCAGTCTTAGTCAGACCCAGGTCGGGGTTCGACCCCACGACCTCTCACATACGGACTGAGTACTCTGCCAACTGAGTTACCGCAGTTATGGAAATGGCAATTCAAGTACCCGGGTGCATAATTCGTATCCGTCCCAACTTTCCTTATAACAATAAATTGTACTCAGTATAATGTTAGATTTTTTTTTCATTTTTCTAAATAGCGTGTCTTTTCAAATAAATAACTTTTCTTCTATTTATATATATTTTTTACACCAACTCTTAACAACATGTATTCTCATTTAGTTATGTTTAGTGGTACTAGTACTAAAATCTTACTATATTTCACAATCATTCAATAACTAAGACTTTCCGTAACTAAAACCTGGTTTATATGAAACTTAAAGAATTTTTTAAGTTTTCAAGACATTTTAAAATCAAAAACAAACATACTTATCCATGTCTGAATCATAATTTAGAAGCAAAGTAAAAATTTTGAAACTGACAATTTAGGTTAGACACGTGAACCGGTTTCAGCTTAATTTATTTCAAGTTCTAATTTTGTTAACATTTTTTATTTTTAGTTGCATAAAATACTGAAAAACTTGCTAGATTTTAGAGAAGAAAATTCTTCTCTTTCTTAAGGAAAGATTGTGAAACTAACTAATTACTCCGATTTCACAATCATTTCTTAATCCAAAACAAACATACTGATCCATGTCCGAATCTCAATCTAGAAGCAAAGTAAAAACTTTGGAAATGACAAGTTAGGTTAGACACGTTAACTTCCACCAGGGAAGTGAGGCCGGATGCTCCGGAAGGGTAAGCACCTACTGTTCAGCTAGCTACACCCGCCACATGTGCAATCAAAAGTGTGCGAAAGAAACATGGAACAATCAAAGCGTCAAATATCTGTAGGGCAATCCTTGACATAGAGACATCACACTTATCAACAATAGTGTGATGATGGCCAAAAAACTTTTTGAGGGCCTTGATAAGATAGGCTTGCAATATCCCTGAGTTAACTATTGTTTTGCAAGAAGCCTACTTCGTTGTACAATGTTCCCGTAGTGGGATCAAGTTCTACCATAGCTTATTAATTGGGAAACAAATACACAATACGCAGGAGAAGCAGGTATATTGCTGCATAAAAAAGGGGAAATTGACAATAGAAAAATTGAAGTCATCACGTGTGGCATAAAGTTTTCAAATGTAGCCTTTCGTTGCGTCATAATTGAGGTATAAGTCTAAATATGAAGCAGAACTTGAGCAATCAGTCGTGTCTTTTATTACAAGCTCCTTAGGATAGATGACATTTTCATAGTCTTTAAATTTAGGATTGTTAAGAGACAGAACGTCAGTCTTCACTCCAGATTTAACAAGGTTCTGAATAAATTCTGCTACATAAAAATAAAGAAACAAATCAGCAAGAAATGGTACACAGTACATTGGTATACTGATTGTGAGAATCCATATTTCCAAATGTAAAATGTACTTTTCCGTAATTTAAAATTAGCAAATTTGTTAATCTTTTTGGTAGCCATATGTTATATTCAAATACAACTCTGAATGTCTTAATATCTGAAAGATTAACAAAATTATTAAAGATTTGAAATCTTACCAGATTTTAATTGAGTGACTGTGCAACTAAGGCCTACTTTTGTTCCGTTCTGTATTGTCTGGTTTTGCAACTTACCCGTTTTCTGGAAACCCTTCCAGTTTGTTTATATCAGATTGCCGATAGTTATCCATGCCAAGCAACTGAAAAAAATAAGACATCAATAATTATTACATCTGTTACATCTGTAAGGATAGGAAAGTGAGAGTGATCAAGCCACACAGACGAAATCACAAAAAGAGTACAAACATAAAAAGGATCGAAAAGAGTAGAGAGTCAATTTAAAGTAAAAGGAGTAGACGAATGGCACAGAACACCCAATTCAAGATTATTTCAGTATTTTGAGCAGTCACCAGCTATCAATGAATTAGCAGAAATTTAGTGTTTATACGATCAATGCATATGCTATAAGGCGGGAAATAGGTTTCTAAAAAATTCAAAGTGAAAAAAGACATAAGGTTATATAACGATATCCAATATGTGTATATCTGTGTGTATGTTTGTGTGTGTTTTTTTAAATTGCTTAAAATGGGTACAATTCCGTTTGCACCAATATAAATTTCGTTACCTTGAGCCCTTTACACAATAAACATTACTTAAATATTTTTATTTAATTATTTTTATTTATTTATTATTTATTTATTTATTTATTTATTTATTTATTTATTTATTCATTAATTTATTTGTTATATCCACCGAATAAAAAGTTATTATTATTTATTACTTATTATTTAAATACTTACCTTTTGTAGACCTCAGCTTTAATTTGAACTGCAATATATAGCCCATTGTACTGTGTATTCACATATACCTTTTTTACTAAGAAGACTTACCTGAATCAGTCTTTTTCTAAGGGTTCCTCTTTCAGTTTGAATCTACTATCGAGTTTAACACACACCCATGTATGTCAATTTTAAATTGTCCTTGGTAATCTGATAACCTATATCTGTACTCAGTGAGTGATAAACGTGTCTCATATTGTCAATAATCAATACACTTTATTTCTTCCGGGTTCAAATTACATATTATGCAGTTTTAATGTTACATCACCAGACGGCCCTTTTAGAAAACAAGTCTTAATTAGTAGTGCTTGGACCAAATTTGTAAAACCATTTTTTTCCAAGTAAACCTTGTTTGGAATTCCAAGCATCCACCTTGTCATATCAATCAAAACCAAACATACATATCGATGTCCGAATCACAATCCAGAAGCAAAGTAAAAACTTTGAAACTAACAAGTTAGGTTAGACACATGAACTTCCACCAGGGAAGTGAGGCCGGGTGCATGGAACTATGAGACGTCAAATATGTCCAGTACAATCCTGGACACAGAGACATCAAACTTATCAACAATACTTTGATGACGGCCATAAAACTTTTTGAGGGCCTTGATAAGTCTAGACTTGCAATATCCCTGAGTCAACAATTTCTTTGGAAGCAGCCTACTACGATGTACAAAGTCTCCGTAGTGGGAACAAGCTCTACCATAGCGTATTAATTGGGAAAAAAATACACCATAAGAAGGAGAAGCAGGTATATTGACTGTTCAATTTTATCTATGACGTAATTGACGTTGATTATCAAATATTCATCCGCGTTATTAACTTGCATCAGACGTTTTAAAGTTTCTTCTTCGTTTTCATGTTTTTCTTATTGTTTATTCCTTAAATAGATGCCTTAATTGAATTATAAGGAATAGTTGTGGTATTATTTTGTATTGGTGTATAAAACAACGATTTTCACATTTTACATAATGCACTACGGATGTTCCTTTTATACACAAATAAAAAAATAATATCACAGTAATTCCTTAACTATATAATGTGATTTCTATTTTAAAAATATGAATGAAGATGTTTACATACGTCAAACCTTGTCTTGGTTTTTAAACAGTTAATATGATCAACAATGATTACAAAATCTTGTTGCTGTGTATGCTATATTTTGACAAATGAAAGCCAAAGTCTTACTCTGTCCAATAGAAATAAGATTAATGACATCTATTTTATACATAACTGTATATTATTACAAAATGTTGGGCAGTAAGAGTTAAAAATGTTGTCATTTTAAACAAGTATTCTACATTTAATATTTTATAATTTATATGCCGGAAATGAAAAAAATAAAATGTGGAAAAAAGTGTAATGTTAGTTTTTTATTTTATTGTTATTGATTACAACACAGTGACAACGCTCCGTCTCATTTTATTTGTGTTTTATATTGTTCAGTTTAAAATTATAAGTATGCCACCTAAAATCATATATTAAACGGAACGTTTGTGCAAATTGTTAACATTATCTTTTTCCAATTTCCTGGTTCCAGTTGCTAAACAAAAGTAAATGTACTATATTACGTTTTATTAAATCTTTTGTATATGTCTCGAAATTTGATTGTTAAATAAAAGTTTAGATAAATTTGGTGTCACCCTTAGATTTTAGAAAGTCTTACGTCACAGAAAGACTTGAATGTTTGTAATACGCGGTACTTTATTTCGTGTAAAAAGAATAAAAAAATGATTTTTCTACACTCTACACCACTAGCCCTCATACAAGCCAAGATACATATACCTTTTTGCAAGCAGCATACGGATTCTAAACAAGAATATACTGACGATATCATCAACAAATATCCAGAAAGCAATCGGTATAGCAATGGTACAAACTGTGCACCATTGCAGGCTGATTTATTTGTTTATTGTTAAAAATAGAATTTATGCAGAACCTTGTTAAAGCTGGAGGGGAGAAGACTGTCGCCAAATAATTCATATATAGATGACGTTCTGTCTGTTAACAATCCTATATTTGGAGACTATTTGGATGTCATCTGACCTAGTGAGTTTGAAATCAATAATATCACTGATTTCTCGAGTTCTGCATCATATTTAGACTAATACCTCAATTACGACGCTCACGAAAAGCTACATTTGAAACTTTATGACAAACGTGATAACTTATTGTTAATTTTCTACATCTATGCAGCGATATACCTGTTTATCATGCTTATGGTGTATTTGTTTCCCAATTAATACGCTAAGGTAGAGCTTGTTTCTTCTACAAGGACTTTGTACAACGAAGCAGGCGCTGCTTGCAAATAAATTGTTGACTCGGGGATATTGCAAACCTAGACTAATCAAGGCCCTCAAAAAGTTTAACGACCGTCATCACAGTATTGTTTAGAAGTTAGATGTCTCTGTGTCCAGGATTGCTCTGCATATATTTAACGTTCTATAGTTCATTGTTCCTTTCACACAATTTTGATTACACACGTGGCGGGTGTAGCTAGCTAAACAGAAGGTGTTTACTCTTCCGGAGCACCCGGCCTCTCTTCCCTGGTGGAAGTTCACGTGTCTATCCTAACTTGTCAGTTCCAAAGTTTTTAATTTCCTTCTGGATTGTGATTCGGACATGGATAAGTATGTTTGTTTTTTATTTCAACATATTACAACCATTAAAGAACACTTTCAATCAAAATAGTTTCAAACCCATTGGTTACTTGACATGCATATTTAAATGATAGCCTAAAAGATTGATAGACTGATTGAACGGGGTGTTACGTCACAGACAAGAATATTTGACTTACTAGCTATAGTTGAATTCGCAGAAATTTTGACTTTTGCAATTCGCCGAGGGCAATGTTAATTTTTTGGAAAAGGTTTTTTTAATGTGAAACGCCTTCCTTAACACGAGACATCGGTTTTTAAGGTTTATTTCGAAGGACCCCGTGACATTCTAAATTACAAATGAAATGGCGACAAAACATTCACTTCCTGTTCTCAAGTCATGATCAGACCAGTCAGGATTCGAACCTACGATCTCCCACATACGGAGGTTAAAAATTTTTGTAAATTGAGATTACAAAACGTTGCAGAAATATTATCCACCAGACTTTTTTGTAAAAAATACATTTGGAGATTATGTGAATGTCATCTATTCTAGTGAACATGGAATAATATATTCCACCGGTTCTTCTAGCTCTGCTTTATATCTAGACTTGTATTTCAATTATGACGCCAACGGAAGGCTACATTTGAAGCTTAATGACTTCTATTTACCGGATATATACCTGCTGTATATTTTGTCACAATTAATAAGCTATGGTAGTGTATTTTCCAAATGCAAGAACTACAACAAAGCAAGCTACTTACAAATACATTACTGACCCAGGGATATTGCATTTCAAGATTTATCAAGACCCTCAAAATGTTTTATTGCCGTCAACACAATATTGCTGATAAGTATGATGTCTCTGTCTATTACCCTGTATGCATTTGACGTCCCATAGTTCCATGTTCCTTTCACACAATTTTGATTACACACGTTACGGGTGTAGCTAGCTAAACAGCAGGTGCTTACTCTTCCTGAGCACCCGGCCTCACTTCTCTGGCGGAAGTTCACGTGTCTAACCGAACTTGTCAAGTTTTAACTTTCCTTCTGGATTGTGATTCGGACATGAATAAGTATGTTTGTTTTACTTTGCTTCTGGATTGTGATTTGGACATGGAGAAGTATGTTTGTTTTACTTTGCTTCTGGATTGTGATTAAGTCATGGATTAGTATCTTTGTTTTTACTTTGCTTCTGGATGGTGATTCGGACATGGATTAGTATGTTTGTTTTTACTTTGCTTCTTGATTTTGATTTAGACATGGATTAGTATCTTTGTTTTTACTTTGCTTCTGGATTGCGATTCAGACATGGATTAGTATTTTTGTTTTTACTTTGCTTTTGGATTGTGATTCAGACATGGATTAGTATCTTTGTTTTTACTTTTCTTCTGGATTGTGATTCGGACATGGGTTAGTATGTTTGTTTTTTACTTTGCCTCTGGATTGTGATTCAGACATGGATTAGTATGTTTTTTACTTTGCTTTTGGATTGTGATTCGGACATGGATTAGTATCTTTGTTTTTACTTTGCTTTTGGATTGTGATTCGGACATGGATTAGTATCTTTGTTTTTACTTTGCTTCTGGATTGTGATTCGGACATGGATTAGTATCTTTGTTTTTTACTTTGCTTCTGGATTGTGATTCGGACATGGATTAGTATCTTTGTTTTTACTTTGCTTCTGGATTGTGATTCATACATGGATTAGTATGTTTGTTTTTACTTTGCTTCTGGATTTTGATTCAGACATGGATTAGTATCTTTGTTTTAACTTTGCTTTTGGAGTGTGATTCGGACATGGATTAGTATGTTTGTTTTTACTTTGCTTCTGGATTGTGATTCAGACATGGATAGGTATGTTTGTTATACTTTGCTTCTGGATTTTGATTCAGACATGGATTAGTATCTTTGTTTTTACTTTGCTTCTGGATTGTGATTCAGACATGGATTAGTATGTTTGTTTTTTACTTTGCTTCTGGATTGTGATTCGGACATGGATTAGTATCTTTGTTTTTACTTTGCTTCTGGATTGTGATTCGGACATGGATTAGTATCGTATTATCCTGGATGCATTTGACGTATCATAAGCTCCATGTACTTTCATTCTCTTCTTTCATTCTTAATTTCGATAGCTCACGTTGCGGGTGTAGTTAAAGTGTAAGTTAAACGATTTTCGATAATTTGAGTATAAATAGTAAATGCCGTAATTAAAACAATGTCAAAAACCCCATGATCGTACATGGTCTCCTTCTCGAGATATACGTGGTGAAACCTCCCATTTTGCACCTGGAAAAATTTGTAATCAAGCCTGTACAGGCAACTTCCGGTTTTCGACGATCACACTTGTGACGTCACCAATAAGTACATGTAGCGCGAAAGTGCGCGTGATGCACTAACAACTGTCTGGGTTGCAACGACTGAAAGGTGCGCTTCAGCTCTCCTATCAACGGCGGAATTTACGGGAATACAAAATACTGACAGACTTCAAGGTGTAAACATGACAGAACATTCAGTAAATTTTACGAGCCATACGAAACTGTGAGGTGGAAAATGTATCAGATTCATCAGAAGAAACTGTCTGACAGGGTTAATGCTGTACATGGTAGTGTATATTGTAATTTTTACGAACTATTTTCTCATTTTTTACTGCAGATCTACAGTGTATTGTCATTTTTTTATTTCCTTGCATTTGAAGGTCAATGTTTAATTAAAGTAGGTGTCTCTGTGTCACAACCACACCACATGCACGTTTGTTTTAGTACAGGCTACCGGTTCCACATACCACAATCATGACAATGACCAGCTGACAATCCTATTATTTTGCCTGATACGGGCACAAATTCCAATGCATTCTGGGGTTTTAGGTTTACATTTGCATAGCTAGGTTGTTTGCATAGCTATCTTGGCACTGCTTGTTAAAATATAATATAGTGTGATATAAAGTTACTCATTTTTAATAATAATAAAAGTAATAATAATTATAAATCTGTCATATACCATTTTTTGAATTTAATCAGAAAATACATTGAAAAAATTGTATACTGTCATATACCATTTTTTGATTGTATTTTATGATTAAATTCAAAAATGGTATATGACAAATCTGTTAAAGTCAAGTTTTAAAACATCACCACTCAGGATCAATTTATTGTAAATTACAAAAATCTATTTGATTATACTTTTCTGTTACATGGTTATCTAAGAAAGACATTTAACATATCCATCATTAATCAGTTTGTGCTATTTAATAGGTATACAGTGGGGAGGATTACAATTTTGTATCAGACAGATGCATTGAAATATCCATAATCTGTGAATACCCAACCTCATATGTGTATGCAAATCACTTGTTTTAATCCTGACTGGATTAAGCTGTTGTCCAATTTGTGGTCAAGACAGTCTAATGACCATCTTGTTCTCTGGTAAATATGACATTGTCCAACTTTCTTTCCAGAAAAAACTTATTATACATGTATATGGTTAATCTGCTGTTGTGTCTGTCTGTTTTACCCTACCATACACTCTTGATAGCATGTCCTACCCCAGGTACCAATTATGTGTCTAATTATGCTGGGTTAGATTTAAATGTTAAAAAATGTTTTCAAACAATCAAAATTCATTGCACTTTAATTAACTTGGTATACTTAATAATTATTATGATATAGCAGAAATCAATGGTTAATCATTTCTCTTTTCAGATAAAACAAATTGCATAAAAAGATAATGAAGGCTTAACAAATACAGTATAGCAGTTACATGATGGGATTTACATTGATCTGTCATGATAACAGTGGGGTTAAAAATTGACAAGATTTTGACAGTCCTTGTAATTAATGTTATTGTTTATTTAACTTCTTCGGTAGATTTAGGACATATTCTCAGGTGAGTGTTAATTAAGGCATATGTGGCTCTTGTTTAATATATATAAAGGGGTTCAAAATTTCAAAACAATTTTTTTTATTTAAGGTCAAGGACCTTTTGCCTTTTTTCATGGGTTCAACATAATTTTTTGAAAGACAAATATCACTGAAAGTTCCATGTCCAATTCAGTTAACATTTGAAAATATGTAATCATTTAAAAAAAGTAGTACTTTCTTGTTTAGAGAAAAATTTTGGGTCCATCAGACTTTTCAAATTTTAACTTTTAACTTTTAACTTTTCAAGGGTCCCAACACCCAATATGTCCCAGACCAAGACAATTTTGAGCCCCTATATATTCATAGGTCTCACAGCCCAAATATGGTCAAGTTCTATTTTTCATTATATTGAATAATTCAGAGTTGTATATTTATACTCAGTGCAAACAAAGTTGGGGCCCATTGGGGTATATAGGAATCACCATGTCCATCTGTCCAAATATAATGTACACTCCATATCTTCTATGTCTATGGATCAATTTTAATGAAACTTGCAACAAATGAAAACAACACGAGACAATGTGTTGCATACCAAATTAGGTGAATAGAACAAGGAATAAATCTTAAAAATGACAATTAGCAAGATGGGGGACTGTTTAAAGAGCTGCTCTAGTTATGTGAAGTAAACTTAATATATTGTGTTATTATTATCTTACATTCATGACAAATTCTTGTTTATTTTGGCTATTGTGTGATTTGTATGATCAAATTTAATAGAAAATACATTGTACATAGTATTCATTTATATTTTGATAGGTACACATTTATTGCAATACAGATTCAACCTTATATTGATAGAGAATTCAAAATTCAGAGAGGAAGTGAAATATCCGAGACAAGTTTAAAGGAAAAGAAACTATGTATAATATTTCATTTTGTACTAGTCCATGCATTTAATTATTTAAATTTTTGTAGTGGTTTAATTACTTCAATATACACAGCTTAGCATTTAAAGATGACATACTGGACCTGAGGCATCTGAACATCTATTGCAAGGTCTAGATTCTCAACTACAGTTTTGCAACCAGTTGACCAGATTGTTCAATAACTTTACGAAAATGCAAAAAAGATAAACTTTATGTTAGGACAAATTTGTCTAATTGAAGAGTATCAAGGTATTTTCATTACATGAATTTGTTTATGTATCATACATGTATTAAAATTATTGTTGAGAAATAGTTTGTTTTCACTACCACATGTACCAGTACTAAGAGTTTTTCACAGATCTTACTCAAAAACTATCTGATTGAAATAATTTGGAATAGGGGGGGGGGGGGGGTAATAAGATTTATGGCACAGGTTCACTGCCACAAGTACATGTAACAGGTACCCACAATATGGGCACTGGCTAAATTCATCTACACAGCTATCCATAAATAACTATACAATTTTTGAGTCAAATTCCATCCATATTGCTGATATATCAGAGGTTTTGCAGTATTTTGAAATGGTAATAATGATCTAAATCTTCATGACAGAGCTGCTTTTCTTAAAACCAGTTTTCATGGAATTTATTTTAATATGAGAAAAAATATAAAAATCTGTGAAAAATATATTTTCCAAGTTAAAAACAATATTTTACCTAAAACAACACTAAGATTTACAAACATGATATTTCGATAATGTAATTTTGTGGAGATTTTCTGCCTATAATAAAATGACCAGTTTGAAATGTGTATAAATTTATGGATAGCAGTGTATATGTAGACCCATTCCAAGGTGGTTGGTGGCACATTGGTCTCTATTACACCTTTTAATTTCAAGGCTTGAATCCCACTTGGGACTGATCCTAGTGTAAAAAATTTTGTCAATCTGTCTCTGTTTATGTCAGTGGTTATCTCTAGACACTCCAGATTCCTCTACATTTTGAAATCATCACCTTGATATAAGTAAAATGATTTTGATTAGGTGTACTCCAACACATATTTAGGAAGATGCCACTCTGTTTGTTGATGTCAGTGGTTTTCTCCAGACACTCCAGTCTAGATTCCTCTAACATTCCAGAGATGTCCACCTTGAGTATAAGTAAAATAATTTTGGTTGGATGTAAACTTTACTTCAACACTTATATTTAGAAAGAGGTATCTATGGCCTGACTTTGATATGTACAAAATGATTCCATAGAAGCTTGACTCTGTGCATGTAGGTACTTTGTGCAAGCATATAAGAGTGGTTTTGATAGCTAACATTTGTATAGGTTGCTGCCATATTACCACATTATCTTTCCACTGAAGCCAGTTACCACTCAGTCCATTATACCTGAACTAACACAACCAGTAGGAGTCTATGACTTCCAGATGCAGTCAACTAAATTTCTCAGAGCTGCAGGAGCAGGCACACAGGAAAGTTGCAGTTTCATTTCTCTGTGGATAATTTAAGGTTGACTAAATAAATAAGGTGTTCTTATATGTTACATCATGAGAGACAGACAGTATAACATCTGGCCCTTTCCATATTGCTGGTGCAATGACACTTGTGTTGATTCAAAGCAAACTAGAAACACATGAATTTCACACAACATGAACTTGTGTTTCCATCAACCAGAAAAAGTTTCTGGTGTGATGTAGCTTACATTCAATCATCCTCTTGTACCTTCTAGTTTTGATGTAGGCCATTTTGTGACCAGTACTTACATTTGTGACCCTACCCCCTCCCCATCCTGAAAGGCAAGTATGGTTGACCGAACCCGGTAGTTTCGACATAGTATATCCCGCTAGTATTGTTGGGAAGGTCTTGAGTTCGAGTCTCGGTTTGGTCGATGTATTTTTCTTTCCCTTATTGCATTTTGAGGCTCGCCCAACCCTGGTCTTGGAAGTGACCGACAAACAGGTAGCTATATCGCAACATACACGCTATACTGCAACAATTGTTTTGTTAGAAAAGGATTTAAGGATTATTAGGTCAGTCATGATTAAATTCCGCTATGAACTCAACAACAACAACAACAGGGAAGAGGGGGGGTTATGTGCATGTGTTATGGAGCGGTTGTGGCTGTTTACAAGCTAATTTAACCACCAAACCTCATCATAAAGCATGAACAGATCACTTGCGATTTATTCGTCTTCTTATTACTAAACCTATGTAAAGTTGTCCTCAGTGGAGATCCTTTAATGCGGTTTGACTAAACATTTTTAAGTTTCGGCGGGCGCCATACTTGTTTATGTTGTAAACAAGTGGGTGCTTATGCGCATGTCTGCAAACATTGGCTGTCACACTTGTGACGTCACGAGTCATCAGAGAGAAATTCAAGTTTCCATTCAGGTGTGCAAAAGGGGTTATTTCAAAATTTCTCCGTAATTAGTGATTCGATTTTTGAAAGAAATACGGCGTTCGTCTCAGGGAAAGAAGTTTATTAAAATATGTTAATATCGTTTTTCATTGTACTTACACTTTAAAGTTTTCTACCACCGTAAAATAAACTCCTGATAAGACAAACTATTTCAGCTGTGTATGACGGGATCATTCATGACAGATAGAGTGACATCGTAGATAACAGAACTTAAATAAAACGCTGTTTTTGGAACTCAATGCACATGTTATTTAGAAATTTTAATAACAGTGTTGATTAGCGAAAGAATTTGTCGGAAGACAACTGATATCGAACCTACAATGATGAAAACATTACATTATAGATAAAAGGAATACATAACAGTGCATTGATTGCATTATATTTTATTTATAAAATAATATTTTATTTAAAAAAAATTATTAGCTCTGAACATAGTGATAAAGGAATTATCTGAATTAATCACATTTTATCATTACAAATATAGTATTTTATAACAAATTTATTAACAATACATTAATATGATTAACATGATTTTTCCACACAAATATTTTACAAATTTATACAGATATTTTATAAAATAAATTGAAAAACAATACATGTATATAATTAACATGAATATTCTATAATTACCGTCAGATTGCATTTTAATTTTGATTTCTAAAATTTGAATAGGCATATCACATTTATCATTGAACCATTGATAAAAATCAATACAAAACGTCTCATTCCTAATTAATCTTCTCATTATTGTTAATGAATATCATGTATGCTGATCCGGTGAAGACGACCCAGTGTATTTACATGGCTTGTGCAACACCTTTTCCTAGTAATGGTCCATTTTCATGTAATAACAAAGCTGGCCACACCACAAAATCTGTTTTCTTTCCAGAGCGTGTATAATGCCTAAAAGCATCTGAATTGAATTCTGATCCTCTGGTACATTCCCATATAAGTTGTAATGGTGGATCCTTAATCCTCATAAGCCAACAGAGTCGTGCGCATTTTGAAGCAAAAACACAGGTCTTACTGTAAGAGTTCATGTCCAAATTTATGCATTTGGTTTTTATTTCATCTAGTGGTGGTAAAGATGTTTCAATATCGCCATCTCTGCCATCATTGTCTCTTCCTACAAGATTTTCATCTTCTGGAATGTCAGTGTCTTTTTCAAAATTTTCTTCATTTCCAACAATCAAATCAGTAATTTCCCCTCTTTTCACATTTTCATTTTCCTGGATGCCGGTGTCATCAATTTGTTTTTCGTGTAATTCAATATTCTGGTTATTCGTTATTAAATCTTTTATACCATCTATACTGTCACTTTTTTCTTCCTGTAAACCTTTTGCTTGTTTATTCAATGTCGTTGAATCCATAGTTATACTGTCATTGCTATCACTCCCTTCATTATCTTCGCTGCCATCTTCCGTGCTCTGCATTTGGGTTTCAGAGTTGATTGTACCTTCTGTCTTATTGTCCTGTTTTATGTCTCCTTCATTAGTGTGTTGTCCATTTCTATCTCTATTGTCTTTTTGACCATTTGCTTCTATATTGTCCTTTTGTGTCTCATCGTTTACTATTTTGTCACGTCTATCGCCTGTTTCAACACTGTCCTGTTGATTATCCGCCTGTTTGTTGCTCTTTTGACCATCTGCCTCTATATTGTCATTCTTTGATTCTTCTGCTTCTACATTGTCACATCTAACGTCTTCAGCATTCTCCTGTTGACAATCAACCTCTTTGTTTCTCTTTTGACTATCTGCCTCTATATTGTCCTTTTTGGTCAAATCGTTTACTATTTTGTCACGTCTATCGCCTGCTTCAACACTGTCCTGTTGATCATCTACCTCTTCGTCTCTCCTTTGACCATCTGTCTCTATATTGTCCTTCTGTGATTCTTCTGCTTCTACGTCTGTTTCAATATTCTTCTGTTGACCGTTTGCGTCTTCATAGCCATTTCCAGCATCTGTCTGTTTATTCCGTTTCTCATCTATTTCTATATCACTGTTACCGTCTTCAGTATTGTCATGTTGACCATCTGTCACTCTATTGCCTTTTGGAACATCTGTCTCTTTATTTTTATTTTGTGACTTATCTTGAACATCGTATCGTTGACCATCTTCCTCTTTTATGTTCTGCAGACCAGCTTCATCCAAGTTAGATTTTATGGTTTCTTCCGGCTCTTTATTGTCACGTTTGGCGGCGTCTATTTCAGTATTGTTGTGTTCATTATCTACTTCAGTTTCTCTTTTTTTGGTCTCATTTTTTTCTGTTTTACCGTGCTTGCCATCTTGTTGAGCATTTATTTTTTCTCCATTATTCTGTTCGTCACAACTTGCTATTTTGGGCTGTTCACTAAAGGTTACAGTTTTAATTTTAATTTGCTGTCCATTCCTGTCTACAGTTCCATGTTCAATACTTTTCTTATCATTGTCGCCTTGTCCATTGGTCCCTTCTTTGTCAATATTACTATTTCTACCATTGCTGATATATTCGTTATTTGACATTGTACTGGAATCATATCCTTTCACCTCATCACTGTGAGATGTACTCTTTTTATCTTTTGTATCAGTAACACCGTCTAAGTTGCTGTTACTTTCATCGTATCTAACTTTAACTTGGTTTTCATCATCTTGGGTACGTTCTCTAGCTATAAAGATACCGTTGTTACCATCTTGTGTGGTAATTCCATTTTCATCTGTAGCAATAGTTACATCATTGTTTTCGGGATTTTCCTTATTATTCTTCACGCCTTTATTTTCGGAAGCTAACTCATCAGAGATTGGTGTCTCGATATTCATTTTCATATCAACATCTGTCGATCCGCCTTGTGCAGTTGTTATTGACTTTGGTAAGGTGTCCCTCAAGATACACAAAAATATCTGGAAGTATACATAAGAATTGAATTGTTTTATGTCTGTAATGAAATGATTGTGTTTTTACATGAACCGTTATGTAAGGTGACTGATTTGTGTCATTTTTCTTTTTCGCGATTGTTTGTCTTTTTTTGCATTTAAATTTTAGTATTTTTTTCTTGAAGCTATGAATTAATAATTTTGATAAAACTTATACAAATGTTTTAAGTTAGAAGTGATCTTCGCAATGACACTTTATTTTCTGAATATCTTCAAAATTGACAAAATAATAAAAAGATTTAAAACCTTTCCAGATTTAAGTCAAGAAAAAACTGTAAAACTAGGGCCTGGTAGCTAAACTTGCTGAAGTGAAACACTCTTCAAAACCGTTACTCCATCTTCTCTTTGTAAGACTTAGTAAGCATGAGTCTGTTACAAATATTTTTCCTACCTTTTCAACTGATTCACAAAATAATGGTGACAAGGCTTTTCTTATATCTTCCAGTTGGAATCGAATTTCATCTGATAATTCGATCTCGGGATTCACCTAAGAAATGAAAACCATTGCACGATGAAAATTTAATTTCATTCATGATGTGTTTATTTTACATTTTCTTGTCAATATGGACAAAATGAAAAGAAAATTTATGTTGATGAGGAAGAGGAGAGGTAAATGATGATAAGATAGAGATAGGTTATAAAACATGCATCTAGATAGTATAGTGAACGCATTGCTCATAACAAATAGGTAATTTGTGGCCGATTGCCCTAAAGCGTGGGGTTAAGGATCATAACGCTTCTCACCTTCTAAGTAAAAAGCACACCCGATACATTTTCTAGTGTGAAAAAGTTTACTAGTTCACTTGACAAAAGGCCGATTTGTTTCATTTCAAATGTGTGTATGTGTGTGTGTTTTTTCAGATACCTTCATATCGGGATCATTTTCTTGAATTACGCCTAAAACTGGCAGCTGTGATGGTGATTCAAATATTCCTGCTTTATACTTTTCTGCTAGTTTGCAACAAAAGCCATATGCAGTCTACAGATAAATAAATGCTCTTTCAGTCGAATATCGAGATAAAAATAAAACAATTAAACACAGTGTTCCATTTTTCCAGGTTTTTTATCTACTCTCGGAGTCACTGTGAATTATTAAAGATTTACATAGAAAATCCTATGAACTTCAATAGATTGCTCATTTACCGGATTGATAGATCAATTGATGATTGAATGGGGTTTTACGTCAGAAATACGTCTTTCATATCGACACGTCACCAGTTATATGTGAATTATCAGAAATATTTACCTTTGTCAGTGCGCTCATGCCAATGTTCAATGGCGGTTAAGACCTATGTAATGCCTTCTTTGACATAAAGCATACTCGTCTATGAGCATCCTCGATTAACATAGAAATGAAACGATTTTAAATACAGGAATTTGACTATTGGGAATGACGATGCTTGTATCAGTCAGAAAGGAAATTCTATCAAAACTATTATGTATTATGCTCGAAAGTTTTTTGAATTTATATAGTTTTTCAACATTCTGTCGTATTGTTTACTAATTGTTTATTCGGGGAAAGATTCAATCGAGATTTCAAAAAGAAATTCACTGGTCAAATGCTTTTTCCACTGACCTTTAAAATGTCCAAAATAACATATATGGCTTCATTTTCACTTAGACCAAAGCTCGTTAGTTCTTCAAACGCATCCGTCCATTCTGTATCATAAAGCTCATTAAATTGTTCCGCTATCTTGCTCTCCCTGTTGCTGTCACTCAGGTCCGTAATTCCGGGATTATTTTGTGTGAGCCTTGAGCCAGCCAGTTTACTTAATCTGTTACAATGATAGATAAAGAGAGTCTACAACGAGTTTTTGACCGAGAGATTGGAATTTTCTGATCTCGGTCTGAGACGAGTAGTTGATCATTTTTCCAGCATATAGGTTTTATTGTATCCAAAATGCATTGAAATTTCCCTCTACAAAGCAAAGATTTTGCTAGCGGATGATATCATGTATGACGTAATGCTGTAACGTCATCAGAACAGAAAAGTGAACCAACGCGACAAAAAATATATATATATTTTTTTTTGTATACAAAATATACTTATTGGTCAAAATTATTTTTTTGATAACAAATAATGAATCAGTTGTAACGGGAATAATTCAAATATGTTATGATATACCTCATATCAAGAATTACGTTACTTACTATTATTAAAAAAGTAGTCCATCTTGTACAGAGATACCCTACACGTGCTCACGCGGGGTTGCTGTATAGACAAAATATCGTGCCACTTATTCCGTGAAATTATTCTTTCACATATGCGAGAAATGGTTATACATCTATACTATGCTGATTTTACAGGTTTGTTGTTTACAAAATAAAAACCAAACATGCCAATCCATGTCCAAAACCCTAAGTTAAATACTTGAACTTCAACCAAGGAGGTGAGGCCACGTGCTTTGCAAAAGTGGTAATGTCCTGTCCAATTATGCAAACGTTTCCAGAACACTCGGTCTCACTTTCCTGGTGGAAGTTCAAGTGTTTGGCTTAATCTTTCAGTTGTCAAAGTGTCAATATATATTTAAGTTGTTTAATAGTTTAAATATTTAATACGTACGCGTGAATATCCATTTTATTAACAAAAATTAAAAAATAAATTATTAACAACTGTTAAAAAAAACCACAATGATGTCAGATGCTAACTTGTATAAGTTGCGTCACATTCTTAATGCCATTTTTAACAATGTCATTGGCATTCAAATGTCAGTTACAAATCAAAGTGCATCTAACCGCCTAGGTTTACATCTCACTAGTGCAAATCCTTGTAAAACACAGCTTGGTGGTGTTTCTCCGAGTAATATGGTTTCCGCTACCATCTTCCCAGGTTGACTGCTTTAGTACGAGTAAAAGAATCTTGAACAAGGCGTAAAGCATTATTACCCTATTCCATTCATACAGAGGCGAAAATTTCAAACTCTAGTCAAGTCTGTCTATAAAGGCCATCCAAGGAAATCATATTAAAAGTGGCCTTTATGGACAGGTGGCCTTTATTCTAGTATACAAATTCAAATAAAATGAGAACAATTGTGATACAATTCTACTGGCCTTTATAAGCAGATGGTCGTTATATAGAGGCAGCCTTTCAGGCAGGTTGGACTGTACATCGATCCACATTTGGTTTTTTTTTATTTCGTTCGATATACAGTACAACCTGCCTTAAAGGCCAACTCTATATAAGAGCCAACTGCTTATAAAGGCCAATAGAATTGTATCCCAATTGTTCTTTATTTATATTATTTGAGCCTATATATAAAGGTCATCTGTCCATAAAGGCCACTTTTACTGGTTCCCTTAGATGGCCTTATAGACAGGTTTGACTGTATACGATAATTTTACTATTATTGCTAAAACTAGCATTATATTATCCAATAACATTCAGTGCTCAATCTCAAAGGGACCTTGCACCATTCACTCCAAAGTAATATTTTGTCCCCCAAAAATTTTGTATGCGAGTCAACCATGGTCCCAAAATTTTTATGTGAGTCAACCATGGTCCCAAAATTCTGTATGTGAGTCAACCATGGTCCACAAATTCTGTATGCGAGTCAATCATGGTCCCCAAAATTTTGTATGTGAGTCAACCATGGTCCCAAAATTTGTATGTGAGTCAACCATGGTCCCAAAATTCTGTATGCGAGTCAACCATGGTCCAAAATTCTGTATGTGAGTCAATCATGGTCCCAAAATTTTGTATGTGAGTCAACCATGGTCCCAAAATTTGTATGTGAGTCAACCATGGTCCCAAAATTCTGTATGTGAGTCAACCATGGTCCAAAATTCTGTATGTGAGTCAACATGGTCCAAAATTTGTATGTGAGTCAACCATGGTCCCAAAATTTGTATGCGAGTCAACCATGGTCCAAAAATTCTGTATGTGAGTCAACCATGGTCCCAAAATTTTGTATGCGAGTCAACCATGGTCCCAAAATTTTGTATGCGAGTCAACCATGGTCCCAAAATTTTGTATGTGAGTCAATCATGGTCCCAAAATTGTGTATGTGAGTCAACAATGGTCCATCTTAGTTTCTACCTCTCTTTCAACCGGTGATGATTTGTAAGACACAATATGACATTAATAAAGTGGTGTTAGTGTTTTAATACCGGTCTTAACAAGAAATAATTTCTTTCAAGGTACTATGCTGACCCCATTTTTTCTAAACAGTGTCCATATTTTAAGGCCCGGGTCAGTTAGGTCGAGTTGAGTAATAATTATTAACGTTCATGTTTATTAGAATATTTCAGCCAGCTATAGGCGAAGGTGCAGAAATTTTGCAAGTGCGTTATGCTGATGGCAAAGTAGGATTCTTTATCGTGCCACGCCTACTCTGAAACAGGACCTCGTTTATTTTAAGTTCCCTCCCGCAAGAACCGTGACTTGCATTTCGTAAAACCGAGCGAGTTCTTTGCAAAAGAACTTCCAAGTCTTGAGTCAGACTCGGTCGGTGTTCGAACGTAACGAGCACTTTAACAACTTAGCTACCACAGTGGTTAAGGCCCAGGTCATCACTAACTACAGCTCTAGATTGAACACTATATATTTCTATACACCTTATACACACCTTGTCAACAATTCTTCTTTGCTCCGTATTAGCTCTTTCTTCTCCAAGTTAAATGCTTGTTTCTCTCTGTCCATCTGTTTATCCATGTCGTTTCTGGTTTTGTTTAATTGTCTTTCTTGTTGTTTACACATCTTTTCCAGTTCTCTGCATTTGTTCTCAAGTTTCCAATTTTGACCATACATATTGTATTTTAACTGGTTGTCTCTCAGGGTTAAGATTTGAAGCTTCAGCTCATCAATTGTTATTACATGTTCTGCAACCCGTCTGCACAAAAGATTTTTATATGTAGGCATGCATCATCTGTCATAATTATCATTGTTGTATTTTCAATATTAAATATTTAGTATTTATTCCGATTTTTTTCTACATAGAATAAGAATTGGAGAAATGGTTTTGCCGTTTAAGTGCAAACAATATTGAACTGAAAATTCAAAACATTTTATCATATATTTGTACTAAATTATTTAGTTTTGAATATATGATACTGAACTATTAGAAATTACAAATCAGTATTGCATTTCCTATATCATATCCCTAGTCGGAGGAAACCGAATCTCCGGAGAAAACCAACTACATATGGCAAGTGAACGGAAAAACATTCTCACACTAGGGTCTACCCCGGTGGGATTCGAACCCATGCCAGGTTAAATTTGCTCCCCACCCCTATCCAACTGTGTGAGTATGCACTTCGTATGGTATACATAATTATGTGTATATGACTCCATACGCTTACGAGTTTTGCCGACATTTACCGAATGGTATCAGTTGATCACAGATTGCTTATCTAATGCATTATGATGCTACCATAGGTCTATGTATAATTTTTATTTCGCTGCATATATATTAAAGTATATATGTTGGATGTTTTCCCATTTAATGACATGTATCGTGAGAAATTTTCGCCACAAAATTTATGTCAGTGTGTGACATAATGTCCCATTTTTCAATAACCATTGTCACCCTGCAACAACTGTGTAAAAGGGGATAACTCGCAAAGCTTTGTTTAGGTATAATAAGATGATCTTGGATGACAACTATTCTGAAGGGTGACAATTCTAGATGTCCACAAACCTAGAGGATAATTATTACATTATATAATCACTGTGATATTGTTGTAGTGTAACTTACTCCATTGTCTCGATGTCTTTGTTGGCGTATAGTTTAAGTCTTTTATTGGCATGTTCTAGTCTTTTCCTAAGTTCATTCACATCTGATGTCCTATTCATTCAAAAAATGCAAAACATCACCGTAAATAATCTATGTATAATGTGTGTCGGTTATCTTTTGATGAACACCCAAATACTATACAGGACTGTCGAAAGTTTAACACTAAGCTAACAAATTAGTGTCCAATTAGCAAATTATCTACACTGTCATGTGCTGATTTTGAAATTTCATAAGCTTATTTTGAATACATTATTTTAATAAAAAAATAAAATATGACAATTATAGGCCCATCGCTGAACTATTAGAAATTACAAATCAGTATTGCATTTTCTATATCATATCCCTAGTCGGAGGAAACCGAATCTCCGGAGACAACCAACTACATATGGCAAGTGAACGGAAAAACATTCTCGCACTAGGGTCTACCCCGGTGGGATTCGAACCCATGCCAGGTGAAATATGCTCCCCATCCCTATCCAAACTGTGTGAGTATGCACTTCGTATGGTATACACAATTATGTGTATATGACTCCATGTCTATTAATTAGTCTTGTTCAAATCTACTACGCAGTACTTCTGAGATTACGAGTTTTGCCGACATTAACCGAATGGTATCAGTTGATCACAGATTGCTTATCTTATGAATAATGATGTTACCATAGGTCTATGTATAATTTTCATTTTGCTGCATATATATTAAAGTATGTTTTGTTGGATGTTTTCCAATTTAATGACATGTATCGTGGGAAATTACCACCACAAAATTAATTACAGTGTGTGACATAATCTCCAATCTTCGAACAGCCATTGTAACCCTGCAACAATTGTGTTAAAGGTAATAACTCGCCAAACTATGTTTAGGTATAATAAGGTGATCCATGATGACAACTATTCTGAAGGGTGACAATTCTAGATGTCCACAAACCTAGATGATAATTTTAGCATTATATAATCACTGTGATATTGTTGTAGTGTAACTTACTCCATTGTCTCGATGTCTTTGGTGGCGTATAGTTCATGTCTTTCACTGGCATGTTCTAGTTCTTTACTAAGTTCATTCACATCTGATGTGCTATTCATTCAAAAAATGCGAAACATCACCGTTAATAATTAGTAAAGCACGGTATATGTATAATCTATGTCGGTAATCTTTTGATGACCACCTAAATACAATACAGGACTGTCGAAAGTTTAACACTAAGCTAACAATTTAGTGTCCAATTAGCAAATTATCTACACTGTCATGTGCTGATTCAGAATTTTCACAACAAACTGAATTTAAATGCATTCTTTTTATAAAATTACAATCAGCATATGACAATTATAGGTCCATCGTTAGTTGCATCCCCGACGCCTCTAGGAAGCTGTTATCTTCCTCTTGGCAACTTTTGGGCCACTGGACATTCATATCTCGACAATCGCTAAACTTGGGCTCTAATTTCGTCAGGTCATTGTAAAACTTTCTACAAGCCAGCGCTGTATAACTTATATTTAATTAAAAGACAAGCCATAATAATTTTGAATTCGAATTTTTTTTTTAAAAAAACGTGAGACAATGTTTGTCAGGATGGATTACATCGAAAACAATAAAGTTATACAATCATATAAATTCATTAATACCATTTCATCTTGCTCGAAACTACGACTAGGGTTAGTACTCGTGTACCCGTTATCGGTAAGGCCTAACGCCTGTACCCAGGTACAACATCATTACCGGTTACCAAGGAGTCGATTGTCTCCCTTTATATAAAAGTTATTTAATAAAAATAAGTTTTGCAGTGCCTCGTGTTATTTCTAATAAAATGCCGGGAACGCATGATGTTTTTCCGGCTACACAAGACTTACAAATCATGTGTATCGTCTGTGTTTTGTATAGACCTGTCTTTATATTCCCGCCTTAAAACGCACATCCATTTATAAATAACATTTTACTTTTAATACGCTTACACAGTTACTTACCGTAAATAGCAATTCGATTGAATTATTGATTGAATGGGTTTTACGCCTTAGTCAAGAAAATTCACTTATTTCGAGACGTACCAGCGATGGGTACTTGAACGTGCTACGCCTACTGCGGGGTATTAGTTTTTAAAGGTCTCTTATGAAGAACCCCGCGACTTTTATTTTTTAATGATAAGTGCTTGGTGAAAGAACAGTCACTACTAGTCTTGGTCAGACCCCGGTCGGGTTTCGAGCCCAAGACCTATCACATTCGGAGTGAGTACCCTACATACTGTGTCATCGCAGTTGTAGAAATGGCAACTCGAGTATCCAGGTAAATAATTTCAACTAGTGCCAGCTCTTCTTAAAACAATAAAACGTACTCAGTATTATGTTGCAAAATAAGTTTTCACTCTATCAAATATTCTAACCTGTCTATGAAGGTCACCCAAGGGAACCAGTAAAAGTTACCTTTATGTGCAGGTGGTCTTTATATACAGGTTCAAGTATTAATAAAGAACAATTGCGATACAAGTCTAGTGGCCCCTAAAAGCAAGTGGATCTTATATAGAGGTGGTCTTTAAGACAGGTTGATTGGTTGGTTGGTTGAATGTTGCTTAACGTCGCATCAGCAATTTTTCAGCTATTCGCGACGAGAACTATTTAATTAATCTCTATGGATTAATCTATGAACAATTTTTGTGTATGCATGTGAAGTGCGAGTGTGTTGTATGGTCTGCCTTGTACTAGCGCGCACTTAGGGCGACTTTACCGTGCTAGCTCACAGAGTCAGTACGCCGCAGACAAGCGTACCACTCCCCCAGTCCATTAAACTGACGCCAGGTGAATCAGTAAATGCCAACGGTAAGAAAAATTCACTTTCCCACATGTGCTCCGAGCGGGACTCGAACTAGAGCGGTAAGAGACCCTGGATTTGAAGACTGACGTCTTATCCATTAGGCCACCGCGCCCTCTTTAAGACAGGTTGAACTGTAGCTGTCAAATAAATAACCGCTCTTCTGTTTAAATATATATTTTTATAGTTTATATTAAATCTGTAAGTTTATTTAGTTATTCATGTTGTAAGTATTTGAAACAACCTTTTTGCATGCATGCAAATAAAGAAACCTGACTCCAGTTTAACAATCATTCTGGTAAATAATTTTGTTAGATTTCAAGACATTGGTGAATGTATGGTGTCATTTTAAACATTTTTAAAGCCTTTTTATTATATATTCTAATTTTGTTGACACTTTTTATGTGCAGTGTCATAAAATACTGGCCAAAGTTACCAGATTGAAGTTAAGGAAAATTTTACTAAAGAAATGATTGTGAAACTGGAGTCAGATTTTGTCCTTTCTATACTTGTACGGTTTGTTACTCACTCATTTTGAGAACACTCTTCATTAGTTTGCTCTTTGTCATCCATATTAAGCTGAAAATAATAAGACATAAATCACTTCGAGAGAGAGAGAAAGACAGAGACACGGAGAGAGAGAGAGAGAGAGAGAGAGAGAGAGAGGCAGAGAGAGATAGAGAGAGAGAGACAGACAGACAGACAGACAGACAGACAGAGAGAGAGAGAGAGAGACAGAGATAGAGAGAGAGAGACAGGGAGAGACATAGAGACAGAGACAGAGAGAGAGAGAGAGAGAGAGAGAGAGAGCTCTTTGTATTCAACCCTGCTACGGTGGCGGGGGCGTCAGGATTGCTCGGAACTTAACCAAACGACCTGTCTTATTGGGTTAAAACCTAGGCTCTACGAACCACTAGCGAACTTTGCAGACCATTCAGTTACGTTACCAAGGGGGGATAAATAGATTTTTGTTTTGCCGTTTTAAAGCGAAAGTGATAAATGAATAAATTAAAACATATTTCACAATATCGGGAAGTCACTAGCTATAAATGAATAAGCAGAAACAAGCATGCATGCGCTGTGACACGGGAAGAAGGATTCTGAAAAAATCAAAGTGAAAGTAGACTTTAGTTATTACGACTTCCAAAACCAGTGTGTGTGTGTGTGATCGAGAGACAGAGAGAGAGAGAGAGAGAGAGAGAGAGAGAGATTTTAGATGAATTAGAATAAAAAACTAAAAATGTTTTCTTTTGCTTTCATATTAATATCATATGCAGACAATTACAAAACGAAACTAAACATGTCTGCATAATATTTAAACATTACTGTAAGATTTATTTATTTATCTATTTATATATTCATTTAATATTTGAATTAACAAATTTATTTACTTATTTATTTATTTAATTATTTATTTGTTTGTTTAATTATCTATCTATTTATTTACATACTCCCCTTTCTAGACCCCAGGCTTTAATTTGACCTACAAGATATAGGTCATTGTACGGTGTATTCACATTTACCCACTCTATACCAAGAAGACATTACCTGATTGATGTCCTTTTTTCTCGGGGTCTCCGTTTTACTTTGAATCTACAATCGAGTTTTCCACACACCCTTGTCTGTCAGTTTTAAATTGTCCTTGACAAGCTGATAACCTGTATATGTACTTAGCGAGTGATCAAACATGTTTTATATCGTCAATAATATATACACTTTATTTCTTCCGGGTTCAACGTAAACATTGTTTGGAATTCCACGAAAGGCTGTATAGAGTCAACAGACCGAAACCAAGAAGTAAAATCTATCATGGAGGTGAAATCTGTCTGAGCTACTCGATAGAAATGTAAGTAAAATAAACATACGATTATTGCTTGTTGAATATATTTTTGATACAGTGAGTATTTTAATACGCCATGTACGATATATATATCTGGCAGAGAATTCTATAGGAAAAAAATCTTCGGTGGTCACGAAGTTAAATATTTAACCATTTCATGTTCATGATCATGTGTTTATAGTAAAGTCAATGTTTTTGAAGTGTTTTAACATAACATAATGCTGATTAAAAGTTTCATCATATCAAATTTTATCAAAAATAAATCTACTTTCGCTTTACAAACCGAGTTATCTCCCTTTGACTCATTTCTTCTTTACTGATGGTAGCTTAGTCTTAGTTCAGTGAGTACAGAGTTGGTAATGTGATTGCTTCGTAAGTGTAAGGTATTTGGTTTGAACCCCGGTCCGGGTCTTACAAAAACTTGAAATTAAGTGGTGGCTGTTATGCGCCAAGAAGTCGACATTTAGATATAAATGTCATAGGGTCCTTAAAAAGAAACTCTATACTGACTGAATAGATATCCTTTTATCTTATGTTTAGTTTGCCATTATTTTGTATTGTCACGATTTTGTTTTAATGTTTTTATATATTGCCATAACTCAAAATGTACTTGTGCTGGGGCATTAAAGAATTATTATTATTTTTATTATTATTATTTGTCTCGTGTCACGACAGACGTGGTAAGTTTAAGAACCCTCCCTGCACAACGCCCTGAACTCACTGCAAATGTCAAAATTTACTTCCGTTTCATCTTTACCTGGTGACATCTCGATATCAGTGAAATATTCTTGACATCCCAGTAAAAGCTTTTCAATCAATCAATCAATCAATCAATCAATCAATCAATCTTTACCAAGATAGCATTGCTTTGTCAGTATGTACGCATGTAACTTGATTAAAAATGATTAACATTTCTCATTTAATCGTATTGAGGTTTATAATTATGGTGAATAAATCAAAGCAGTATTGCTGTTGTGAATATGGCCATATCCCCTCTCTATCTCTCTCTCTCTCTCTCATGAACACACACGCACGCGCGCGTTCGCAAAAACCAGAACTTAATAAAAAAAAAAAACATGTAAGAAAAATGTCATTAAATAGCATACTTACAAAACATTTAGTGCGTTGAATTACAGTACGCATTCAGAATGAATGTGACAACACGACCATGTAAAAAGTAACTTTCTTCATCATGTTCATAAAACGGAGTACTTATTTACTTCCACATGCATTTGTACAGAAAGAATGTTATAAAATATTTTAAAATTGATGGGAATAAATCCTACTATAGTGACTGCCATCTACAGCTGGTCCAAGTTTCACAATAATTCCCAAAATCAGTTGCAAATTTGACTACATTTTGGAACTAGGAATAAATATTTTTGGTGGCATCTTTAAAATCACACCTTAAATTCTCATATATCTTACAAATGAACTAAATTATGAATAAGGTAAAGGTTTTAAATCTTAGTTAAGAAATGATGGTGAAACTAGGATCTGACCTGGGATCTGTTAGTTACCAACTGAATATTGTAATCAAACCTTATTACTAGTAATTTTAGCGAGTTGATAACATATTTGAAAATTGGAATAAATACATTTTATCCAAATGTAGTATGGCCATTTTACATTTGTTAACACTGAGTCAGTTAAGTCCAAATACATCTCAAACACAATCGTCATGCACTTCTGACATGGGCAAGTAAAAACTCAGTTTACCATCATCGTTTGAACAAAATCATTTGATCAAACCGATAGCGTTCTTCTCGTTTTTTTAAATAAATAAATGAACTGAAATAAAATAAATAATTATAAAACAATAAATAAATAAAATAAAATAAATAAATAAAATAAAATAAATAAATGAACTAAAATAAAATAAATTATTATATATAAATAAAATGAAATAAATAAATAAATAAATAAATAAAAACATCACAAAAGCCAATATGTTACTTCTTTGTATATACCGGTATGCAGACATGTACGTGCGCATGTCTACATTTATTTCTAAGCATGGGTGGATGATAGGTTAACTTGCAAAAATCAATGAGGTATCAAATCTAGTCCCATAACAATTGAATTTATCGGTGAAATACGGGATATAAAAATCAAAAAAAGCATTTTACGTCTGCATGCTATCATCTAAACAGGATATTAGAAAATTTTAAGTATTAACATTTCTGGTTTTTCCATATTTAAGAGATCTACTTTCGTTTTTAAAAATTGTAAGATTTTTTTAAGAATTAAATTTGTATCATGACAAATGTTTCCAACGGTTGTAAGGCTTATTTACTTTTCACATGAAAGATATGGAAAGCTTTAGATATTTCTAAATGTAAATATTGCTCTCTCTCTCTCTCTCTCTCTCTCTCTCTCTCTCTCTCTCTCTCTCTACCTCTCTGTTTGTAGTGAACATATGATTTCATATTTGTGAGTAGCTGAATATTGTCGCTATAGCCAATTTGATATGTTAGAATATTTTCACTTACTGTTTCTGATACTAGAAAAATCACAGTATTTGTTTATTCATTGCAGATTTTTGTAAGAACAAAAGATGGCTGGTCCGAATTATAACCAAAGGTGAAATACTACATTAGTTATTTTTAACGTATTCTCTTCTACTTTCAGAATATATATTTTTTACTTACTCACTAACTCGCTCTCTCACTCATCCATTCACATATTGACTCACTCACTCACTCACTCATTCACTTACCTACTCGCGCACACTTTCATTCATTCGCTCCCACACCCAACCATTCACTCACTCACTCACTCATTTACCCACACACCCACTCACTCATTCACTCACTCACTCACTGACTCACTCACTCACTTACTTACTTACTCGATCGTCCTCCCTTCAACGCATTCGCTCCCTAACCCACCCATTCACTCACTCTCACTCCCTCACTCACTCACTCACTCATTCACTCACTCACTCACTCACTCCCTCACTCACTCTCTCACTCCCTAACTCACTCACTCATTCACTCACTCACTCACTCACTCAATCACTCACTCACTCACTCACTCACTCACTCACTCACTCACTCACTCACATACTCATTTACCCGTCCACTCACATTACTCACTCACTCACTCACTCACTCACTCACTCACTCACTCACTCACTCACTCACTCACTCATTCACTCACTCACTCACTCACTCACTCACTCACTCACTCACTCACTCACTCACTCACTCACTCCCTCACTCACTCTCTCACTCCCTAACTCACTCACTCATTCACTCACTCACTCACTCACTCAATCACTCACTCACTCACTCACTCACTCACTCACTCACTCACTCACATACTCATTTACCCGTCCACTCACATTACTCACTCACTCACTCACTCACTCACTCACTCACTCACTCACTCACTCACTCACTCACTCACATACTTATTTACCCGTCCACTCACATTACTCACTCACTCACTCACTCACTCACTCACTCACTCACTCACTCACTCACTCACTCACTCACTCACTCATTCGCTCCCTCACCCACTAACCCACTCACTCACTCACTCACTCACTCACTCACTCACTCACTCACTCATATATTCACCTACCCGTCTACTTACTTACTTACTTACTTACTTACTTACTTACTTACTTACTCGCCCTCACTTCCACTCACTCACTAACTCACTCACTCATTCACTCACTCGTCAATTCACTCACTTAATTACTTACTTCCCAAATATTCAAGTATTTACTTATTAGAAATCTTTTCCTTGATATATGCAACGAACATAACAGTGTATACCAATATCAGCAGTGTAAATCAATTAGCTTAGAGATATGTTATTGTTTTCAACTGAACATGGCAGAAATGTAACTAGCTAGTTTTAAATAAATTCATGAATTAATTTTATCATCTTTACAAGCTTATAATGGTTGAAATAACTCACTTTCAACTGATGTGATAATGGAAATACATTTTACACAGTGTTAATCCTAAAATTTAATCTTATAAAGTCTTGCAATGCTGCTGAAGTCCAACAGAACCATGGTATTTGTTTATCCAACTTGACCACTTAATTGTTTAATTGTTTTTATAATTGTTTCAACTTTTTAAAATCTGGATATATTATATAAGGAATACAATTTGATCGACAAAATATATCTTTGATATGTAAATTTGTATTTGTTTTGTAGTGTCTTGTAGGTCATACCTGGCAGGATTTAAACTTTTTAAAAAGCTCATAACATGTGAATAAATGTATTAATATTTAGCTTTATATGTGATCATTTTGGTATACAGGCCAACCTGCCTTAAATACCACCTACTTATAAAAACCACTAGAATTGTATCCCTATTGTTCTTTATTCGTCTACTCTCCACTCGTACATAATACAGAGAAAACAAAATGTATTGCACCAGGTGAGCTATAGATAAGCAAAACGTGGCATTTATTATAATAATAATCATATATAACATACAGATAAAGAGTGCACAGCTTCACAATTTTTATCAACCAAAAAACCCTAATAGGCTTAGGACCGCCCAGGCAAAAACCATAGATAAAACCGAATTAGGTTAAAAACTATGGAAAACCTGTGTCCGATGGCAGGTGTCAAAAGCCCTAAAATGATCGGACCTCATTTTTAATATATGTATGATCGGACCTCATTTTTAATATATATATGCATCAACAAATAAAAAATAAAATAAAAAAATAAAAATTCGGTATGATGTAGACAGGACGAATACCTGGAGTAGAATGACAATAACATTTACGAAAGCTAATACTACCCGCGTTTATTCACCCGTGAAATCATGCCATATATACACGTGTCTATTAAGACAACATTTTCCCGCTTTACTTCGAAACGTGGGAAAATAAAAATATTATTTGAACCTGTATATAGAAGCAACTTGCCCACAAAGACCACTTTTACTGGTTCCCTTGGGTGGTCTTTATAGACAAGTTTGACTGAATAGATGAAAGCCAGGGGTTCAAAAGTCTGGGTCACATATTCTGCAAAAAAAAACTAAATGTTTAATTATCTAGAAAAATTTAAACGTATTTATGTAATTATTGTTATGATTATGGAGTCAGCAATCATATTGGGTTTATTTACTGAAAATGCCTATGAAAAAAGTCAATCGGGTATCTCGGTATAGGCAAACAACATTGACATGTTCTCTTGACCTTTCATTAGGGATACTCATATAGATTATTTATCCAGTATATGGGCGGTACCGCAGTTAGGGCCCATAGTTGATACAATGCAAGTTTTAGATGACGTAGATGGCACGAAACACCTGTTCCTACTATGCATAATAAACTGGTCCATATTAAATATTTAGAAAATACTGGTCAAGCGGAGAGGTCAATGATGCTTTCGTATAGATCTAATACATTCATGCTCAGGTGTTTTGTTCCAATGTAACTTATTTTGATGCAGCTCTTAATTAGTTTGGTATTTTTTCAGTGTACCTGTGCATCAACGCCATGCTTGGCCAGCTTCTTCTGAAGGTTCATCCGTGGATCCAAAATATTTTACGTGAGTATTCATGTTTATTAGATGTCACAAATAATAAATTCCAAAATGGTGGCTATATGAATTTTTTAAGAAATATTTTTATTGCTAGCCAAAAATTGATCCAACTCTTAAAATTCCAAAAATGCATAAACTCGGATTAAAGGTGCAAAATTAATTTCTTGCTATGTCACACAAGATGTTATATTACAAAATGTTAGTGTTTGTTCCTCTATGGAAGGATGTAATAATTTATACAATGATGTCATATAGCTTAATACAGTGAACTTGGGTGTTCCCAATCACACATGAATCCGAATTTTTTCACAAGTTTAGTCAAATAAATAATTAATTAATCTACTGCTAGTGTAGATTTCCCCTGACAATGAAATATGACTTTGCAATCGGGTTTTAAGTCGCGATTCGGAATAACAAGTTCACTGTATTTTTACGATGTTGAAGTGACAAAGTTTTGAAGGCGGATATCGTATAATTACTTCTTCATTATCGTATTTTCGCTCCTTGGCAATCATAATTTCGAAACTTCGCCATTGTGTTTTCGCCCCTTCGCTTTTATCATTTGCGATCAGGACAAGGGAGCGAAAATGCAAGTATAACACCATTACGTACTGTAGTGGCCGCAAATTAAAAAAAATTACTTTTAAACCTATATCAGAATCATCCTGGAGATTACAGCGCAGTCTTAGGTGAAGGGACATATCAAAAACAAACATACTAATCCATGTCCGAATCACAATCCAGAAGCAAAGTAAAAACTTTGGGACTGACAAGTTAGGTTAGACACGTGAACTTCCACCAGGGAAGCGACATATCAGTCTTCATAAACCAACCCCGACCATTAACGATGGATATATGACTGTTTGTCGAGGATACATTTGTCATCTGTAAATACCATCCGGTTTAAATTACAAAAAATCACTAATGCTTGTATATTATGTTTCCTATATGAAGACTTAATAACATAGATGGAACCATCCAGCCAAGACCAGGACCACGGCAGCAGTTCAGATCTGTTGTGCACATCCAGCCTCAGTCGTCAAGGGCATCTAGTTTTACTACAGAAGACAAATTAAGGCAAGTTTCTTTAGCACATAAGCACATAAAGGTTTGTGCATCATACATATGCAGCTGGTAGAATGAATTTTCAGGTGGTATAGAGTGGCGTGGAGTAATGTTTAACGAAAAGGGTTCTTCCATTGATATCCATAGAGGTAAAAGAAAGGCTATAGCTTTTATAAAAACAATATGTGTGTGTGTGTGTGTGTGTGTGTGTGTGTGTGACAAGAAGAACTGTACACAACGATGAAACATGTTTTACAAAAAATACAATAACTATATATGTGTGTGTGTATGTGTGTGGAGATAGAGAAATTTTAATACAGAGGCTTTGACATAATATATTAGCAGGCGATGGCTGAAATTGATACATTTGTAAATATAGACGCTACCTTACTGTTTGATAATTATTTTACGCAATAGGTTTCTAGGTGACCATTGGAAAGACCAATATCACATAATGAACATGATGCAAATCAGCTTTGATTTTGAAAGGACGTTTGATTTGAGGGTAATCGTAGACCAACGTTGGAGAGCCCTTTTAACTCGTTACAAAGATTTTCAAACTTATAGCAGGTACGTATGGAATTCAATGTTTGTTACTTATTCAATCTTCAAAAGTTTTTTGTCAATCATTGCCATATATGATTCGAAATTAGATTTTAAATATTAGTTCTTTTTTTTATTAGCTGAACAGGCGATCGCCAGCTTTGCTTATGACATGACGAAGCGTGTGTATGTCTGTGGGCTTAAACTTGTTATCTCGACCTCTAAAACCACTGGAACATTTACAACAAAATTTGGTGTTTAGGTCCTTCGGTAGGGTCGACTTAATATTGCACCAGGTGACCCCGCCCAACATCCAAGATAGCCGTCGGTACTATAAATAGCAAACATGCGAAAAAAGCTGTTGTGCATTCTATTTTCGACTGATTTTGTTGAGGTTTGAAATAAAGTAGATAGCGGGACATTAAACATATTTGATGCCCTTCCACATAACATTTCTTAGCTGTAAATGAAATGCATACAATGTTAGCCAGTTAGCCTTCGTCCATTTCATTAGGTCCTATAGTTATTGAACGGGCGCTTGCATACCGTACATACCTGCCGAACGTTTAACACTACTTAGTGCTAAATAGGTAGCTTAGTTCAGCCCCTCTTAACTAAATCTCGATAACTTTTCTGTAGTATTTTTTGTCTCTTGGCAGGTTTTCGGGCACTAGCGGTCCATATCTCCGCCACTGGACAGCCAAATTCGAATCCTTTTCGTACTACTACATTTTGACAAGTTAAAATGCCTTTCTTGTCTACGTTTATACGCGATTCTCCGGAAAAGTTATATTTAATTTTTATTTTATTATTTTAGGTAAGAAATAACTTTTAATTTGTTGTGGTTTACGTGGTATAAACAATGTTTTGCAAGTGGCTATTCCAAAAAAACTGCAATGCAGCAATTTGATGATGGCATTGCCACTACACCCCGTAAACCACAACAAATTGAAAGTTATTTTCTATACAATGTATTAATCTCAGATGCAAAACCGACATATTAACTTATATTATCTCCTAGCCTTGGTGGCGTGTGCGAAATAATTAAAAACACTTAAAATTCGTTTTAGCATATTTTACTATACAAGTCAATTTTATAACACTTAAATGATTTTACAAATATGTGAATGGAAGAAAAACGGCCACAGCCACAAAATAAAATATTTGTCCAACTATAGACCCTGGGAAGCTAACTGTCCGCCCAGTGAGCCCCTGTACACTGTATACCTGGCATGACAGAGCCTCCAATGGTACCACTGGTAGGCTGCGTTCTTCTCCTGGCCCCAAGAGTGAACGAGGTTGATGGAACCAAGTTCTGGCTCCGGACCACCCAAACTAACCGTGCCAACTATCCCCCTGGTGACCTTTTAGGGGTAGACAACCACAAACCTTTCCCTTGGTACCAAGGGTAAAGGCGGTTCCTCTGGTGACCCGAGGTAACCCCTACACTTCTCCACTGCACAATGGATGAAGAGAATTGAGCAGTGAGCCAGACAATGGTGGTTCCTTCAACCTAAAACTCCCCAGAGTTCCGCATTCCGCTACGCGCAGTGCTGTGACAACTGTATTTACCCACTGAATTGTACATGAACGAGAAATATAAATGTTAATATATATATATGGTATGTATAAACTAGACATACAATAATTATGCAATTAATAAACTTCAAATACTAAGCAGAACTAGGTACTAATAATGATGTTGAAACTAAAATAAACTAAAAATATTTATACGTTTAACTAAACTTATAGTGTAGTATATTTAAATGTCTGAACACATTTATGCACAAGTCTATCATCTGTACCATGTGTAGCTTAGTCTTTGCACTTTAAATACTCTGATATAAGCTCTTTTCACTTTAAATACTCTGATATAGGCGTGTACGACATATTGTGTTCCCAAGCTGGTAAAGTATGAAACGTAAAGAATGCTCATCAAGGCTTCTGAAAATATAAAGGAAAACAGCAGCAGAATATTGCTAAAAGAGGTGGGTGGGTAAAAAATGGGTTTAAAAAGGAAACTTTCAACTGAAAATTAGCGTGGAAAAATCTCTTTGTTTAAAGGACAAAACGCGTCAGTGCTGCCAAGGCGCTTGCAACTCCGAAACATAAAATAACAAGAACACGTCAACTAAATGTTTGACTTAGAGGCCAAGGTTAACGGAGTTGCTCCCGTTCAAATATTTAAAGTTATGAAAGAGTTACCTCTCTTACACTGAGATTAAACCCAATTATCACATACGGATAATTGGAATTAACAGTATTAATCTTTAATATATTTCTACTCAGATTATGCAAAAGGGCAATTATATTAGTATTACAATACTGGCTTTCATTTCTTAACAGCCCTTTCTTCCAGTGAATAGGGACAGCCCGATTCATCCTTCCAGAGCTTTTATCTCCGTCTTCTTGACGTCATATGTTCTTTCACTGAAGGGGTTAGGTCTGACTTCTACACGTGCCCAAAACAAATAACAAAACAAAGAAGTGCTGTTACTTCAAGGTTTGTGCGACTTGAGCGGTTGACAGGCTAGTTTACTGAAATGTAAACATTATTTTTGTCAATAGCAAATCAGCGATTGTCATTTTGTGATATTTTATTTTAAAATTGTGAATAAAGATGCAAGTAAACTGTTGCTTCCTTTTTTGTTTCATGACAATGGCATAAAATTATACAGTTATCGCTTGTCAACGACTACATTCATACATGTAACCAAATTTCTTTCGTCTTTTTATAGCAATATCCATCAGTTCATGGAAGTCAATATGGGACTCTATTGCAAAATTGTGGATTTAATAACCACTATAAGAGCAAATGACGGGTATGTTACTGTTATCACTGAATAACACTTTTGACTTTTGATTAACGAGATTATTTTTACTAGAATATTCTTCAAATTCTGTTTTACATGTGAACATATAACTCACTATTCTTCATGAATATTAACGTTTATATATTTACAAAAAAAGACAATTGAAATTTATGCTATTTTCATGGACTATGCATAATCATTACAGATAAGATTTGATAAACACAATACAATGTAGATGTAGAATTACAAGAAATCTATCTTAAATTAGGATAAGATACTTTTGAGAAAACATGCAAATGTATGCAAATCATTCAGCAGTACAAATATTCGATTTGAACATGGCAATGACATTGTAAAATCTAGGGCATGTTTTGGCAATGCAACCAACAACACATGTCCATGAAAGCAATTGATTTCAAAACATTATTTTATGATACTAAAGGCTCAGTTGAGCTATTGCAATCTATCACCGTCCGTCGTGTGTCGTGTATTTTGCGTAAACTTTACATTTTAATCTTATCCTCCAAAACTACTGAGCCAAATTAGATGAAACTTGATGATTATCATGTCAAGGTAACAGGTTTTCAAAATTATGTTCAGGGTATAGTCACACCCAACAAGATGGCCGCTGTTACTAAAATAGCTAAAACACAAAAAAAATCTTTTCTCTGAAACCAAAAGGTGCAGGAAAATTTTGATTGGATATTTAAATTCAGGATACTAAATGACATTAAAATTGTGTTTTTATGAAAATTAGGAAAAATAGGTTACGGTTTTTTGCATAAAATTATGTAATTTTAAAAATGAGACATTTATTGTTATAACTCAATAACGGCTGAAGATAATTGTATGGAGTTTTCACTGTTCATGTCCCATGGCATGAGATTTTCAGTTAATTAAAGGTATTGACATGACGAATCATTTTGATACATAGATGAAGGTCATGGAATAAAATGTCAAGGTCACAGATGCACAAATATATCAAAATAGTTAATTATCTGCAAAACTATAACTTTTTGTATAGGCATGCATATTGGAGTATTGTAGGTAATAGCACAATGGCCTTTTTGATATAGGAATAAAGGTCATGGGTATAAAGGTCAAGGTCACAGATGCAAACAAGTACTGAAATGGTCATTTATCTCAAAAACTTTAAATTTTTTGTATAGGCATGTATATTAGAATATTGTAGATATTGGCCTAGCAGTCATTTTGATATATGAATGAAGGTCATGAGTTCAAAGGTCAAGGTCACAAATGCAAGCAAGTACTGAAATGGTTCATTATCTCAAAAACTATAATTTTTTAGCTCACCTGAGCCACAGACTCAGATGAGCTATTGCAATCTATCACCGTCCGTCGTGCGTCGTATGTAAACTTTACATTTTATCTTCTCCTCCAAAACTACTGGGCCAAATTTAATGAAGCTTGTCGATTATCATGCCTGGGTAACAGCCTTTCAAAAGTGTGTTCGGGGTTTGGCCACGCCCAACAAGATGGACACTGTTACTAAAATAAAAAAAGACAAAAAAATCTTCTTCTCTGAAACCCTGAAACCAAAAGGTGCAGGCAAATTTTGATGGGATATTTAGAATTAGCATACCTGGAAACATTAAAATTTTGTTTTTCATGAAAATTGAACGAAAAATAGGTTACGCGTTTTTTGCGTAAAATTATGTAATGTTGAAAATGAGACATTTATTGTTATAACTCGATAACGGTTGAAGATAATTGTACGGAGTTTTCACTGTTGATCTTGTCTTGCTATTTTTTTCCCAAAGATGTCAAGGTCAAAGGTCAAGGTCATGTCCCTGTTTTTGACCTTTGATAAAACATGCTATTTTTTAAACATCTTAGATGATAATGGCATGGGATTTTCAGTTAATTGTAGGTATTGACATGACGATCATTTTGATACATAGATCAAGGTCATGATTTCAAAGGTCAAGGTCAAGGATGCACAACTATTACCGTCATTGATATCTGCAAAACTGTTAACTTTTTGTATAGGCATACATATTAGAATATTGTAGGTAATGGTACAATGAACATTTTGATATATAGATAAAGGTCATGGGTTCAAAGGTCAAGGTCATAGATGCGAAAGAATACCGAAATGGTTAATTATCTAGAAAACTATTAACTTTTTGTATAGACATGTATATTAGAATATTGTAGGAATTTATTTAACGATCACTTTGATATATAGATTAAGGTCATGGGTTCAAAGGTCAAGGTCACAGATGCAAATCAATACCAAAATGGTTAATTATCTCGAAAACTATTAACTTTTTGTATAGATATGTATATTAGAATATTGTAGGTTTTGATTTAACGATCATTTTAAATTATAGATTAATGCCATGGGTTCAAAGGTCAAGGTCATAGATGCGAAAGATTATCGAAATGGTTTATCTCGAAAACTATAAACTTGTTGTATAAACATGTATACTAGTATATTTTAGGTTTTGATTTCACAATCATTTTGATATATAGATTAATGTCATGCGTTCAAAGGTCAAGGTCACAGATGCGAAAGAATACTGAAATGGTTAATTATCTCAAAAACTATAAACTTTTTGTATAGACATGTATAATACAATATTGTAGGAATTGATTTAATGATCATTTTGATATATACATTAAAGTCATGGATTCAAAGGTCAAGGTCACAGATGTGAAAGAATACAAAAATTGTTAATTATCTCAAAAACTATAAAAAAAATTGTATAAACATGTATATTAGAATATTGTAGGAGTTGATTTAACAATCATTTTGATATATAGATTAAGGTCATGGGTTTAAAGGTCAAGTTACAGATGGAAAAGGATACTGAAATGGTTAATTATCTCGAAAACTATTAACTTTTTGTATAGGCATGTATATTCGAATATTGTATGTAATGTCTTGGATAAAGGTCATAGTTTTATACTTTTCTTTTTACTTTTTAGCTGTAATAAATAATGTATTGTAGCGAGACTATATATGTATATACTTTGTAGCATTCTCGGGACAAGGTATGATTAATTTGCAAAAATCTTTGCATTTAATTCTGCCTTACTGCTGAAAATAAGGAGTTTTCTTAAATAAATGTTATTGGCCATTGAACCTCTGCATAAGATATGTACTTAGCCTCGGGTGAGCGTTAAGGACCATGGGCCTCTTGTTTGTATAGGCATGTATATTGGAATATTGTAGGTATTGACCTAACGATCATTTTGATATATAAATGAAGGTTATAGGTTTAAAGGTCAAGTCATAGATGGGAACAAATACGAAAATGGGTCATTATCTAAAAAAATATAAACTTTTTGTATAGGCATGTATATTGAAATATTAGAAGCATTTGTACAACAATCATTTTGACATATAGATAAAGGTCATAGGTTCAAAGGTCAAGATCATAGATGCGAATGAATACTTAAATGGTTAATCATCTCAAAAACTATAAACTTTTGTATAGACATGTAAATTAGAATATTATAGACATTTGCACAATGATCATTTTGATATATGAATGAAGGTCATAGGTTCAAAGGTCAAGGTCTTAGATGTGAATGCATACATAAATGGTTAATTATCTCAAAAACTATAAACTTTTTATATAGGCATGCACATTAGAATATTATAGGCATTTGCTCAACGATCCTTTTGATAAATGAATGAAGGTCATAGGCTTAAAGGTCAAGGTCATAGATGCGAACGCATACTTAAATGATTAATTATCTCAAAAACTATCAGTTTTTTGTATAGCCATTTACAATGTATATTAGAATATTGTAGGTATATATATATATATATATATATATATGAAGATCATGGGTTCAAAACTTTTGTTTTTACTTTTTCAGCTGTTTATAAATAATATTGTAGCTAGACTTTAGATATTTTATATGTAGCATTCTTAGGACAAGTTATAATTAATTTGCAAAGATTCTTGCATATGATTAGCCCTTACTGTGAAAATATTGACAATCTCTTTAATTAATGTTATTGACCATTGAACCTCTTATGAGATATGTACTCCTTCTCAGGTGAGCTTTAAGGCCCATGGGCCTCTTGTTTTGTTTTTTTACAGAATATTACAGGAAGTCTACCTTCAAGAGCAGCAAGTGTTTTTAGAAAATTGGTCTTTTGAGTTTAACAAAGCCATACACTCATTAGAGGAGTTACACAAGTAATTATCTCATTTGATAAAAAGTTTGTTATATTTTTTATTTTTGAAACGTGAATGAGTTTGACTAAATGGAAAATATCCGTATTGGATAGTTCACGAATATCAATAAGATTTGACCAAGGTTTTACAATAATTTTCACTAAGTTTTCCTTTAACTTAAATTTAGCAAAGTTTGGCAATCTTATTTATTTGGAAATACTAAATATTTTTGACGGAACCAAATACTAATGCTGTAAGCCTTATATTCCTGAATATATCAAATATAAGATTTCTAGTTTGTCAGATTTAAGTGAAGAAAAATCTTAGTAAGAATTGATTTTAAAACTTTGTCCTGTGAGTTATGTTCTAAATCTATTCCAAAATAAGACTGAACCAACGTTGCCAACAATTACGTCAAATAGTCAGTTGTGTAGCGACGTCTATAAACGACTCGTACAACAGTTTTCATCTTGGTTTCACATGAAAAAACCTGTAGCCTAAGTTCCGTGGTTTATCACAATTTCATTATTGAAGTAAGACTATCCATTTCTTTTTTATATCTACAACAATATCTTCAAGATTTATTTTGCATATGGGTTTCACTCGTGGTGCCTCCTACATTTCGGTAAAAAGCATTAAAAAAAATAAAATAAAAAGTTTTAAAAAATCTCCAAATTGTTCAAGTTTTAATAAATTTTTTTGGAACCATACATATAAGTTAGGTCTCATATTCTGGGTGTTTCAGAAAGCTCATTTAAAATACTACAAAATATGAGAAAATACCTTCTCTTAACAGCTCGTTTTCGAGATAAATGACGTTACGCCAGAAGTACAAAAATAACACTAATAACTTGCTTATGAGACAATGCGAGTGTTGTGTTGAGCTGGCCATAGATTTGTACTCACACACATTGAATATATTCATGTACGATGGTACTATATTATCCTTTCTAAAACTTTTTCTAATTTATTCATCATTTTCCGTGTTTTGCGTGCAACAATTCATTACCATAGCATTTTCTCTTTTTTTCAAATTTAGACCGTGGACGAAAATACGAAACTAGTGTATGATACCTTATACAGTGTCTAATCGCGTTCATTTGTCTTGTAACTGGAAATCGCAATTTCACACTAGTCACATGGCGAGACTTATAAATTCCGAATCGTTGTAGCCTACACAACCAAGTTTCATTCAAATGGAATTGCCAATGTCTTTTATATGATTTGTACATGAAGAACCTGTATGGGAATGTTATTGACCTCAAACGTTTAATATACTAGATTGCCTCTTTATATAATAGTATTGCATTTTATAATTCCATCGGTGAGCGGCATTAGTCATATGGTCCTGTTCATAAGATGTACATATACTTCTAACGAAAGTGATGGAAGCAAGATAGTTGTACACATGAAATATGTTGTTTATATTTTTATTTTTTAATAATTTTATTTAAATCAAACAGTTATGTTTATTGTTAAACCCGTTTTATATTTACAACATTAAAATGTCGTTTCGTTTCATAATGAGAAATTATTGAAATCAAAATATTGTTTAGATTTTGACATGAGAAAAAATGAAGGACCAAAATATTTATCAAACTCACTCATGAAATGAAATATAACTTAATATTTTGAGAAATTTAATTTTATTAAATACTTCAAAAAGTCCATTTTATAATAACATTTTTTCCGACATTCGTTTTTTTTTCAATTTTGATTGATACTTAGAAATTCATATTTAAATACTCAGATGTAACTACATACTAATATTTGTTGTGTATATTTTTTATCTTAGCATTAATATCAACATGATTTCTAATGTTTTCTTGCAGATTGCTAGCGTTTTTTATGATAATGCAGTTGCAGTTGAGACAGACAATACACGAATTGGAGAACTATATAAAAAGTTATCAGAGGTACAATAATCTAGTTAGAAGCGAATAAATCCAAACTATTGTGAACATAATGCTCTTGAAACCCTTTTAAATGATTAATATGGTTTATAGATCCGAGAACAAATTTTGGAAAATAAACAGTTGTCTTCAATTAATCATATAAATTAATATATATTCTATAACTAGTTTTTTCAAAGTCTTAAGATTTGTTTTTGAAATGAATACATCTAATATGTTGATTTCGTTTTCAAGCAAAGAGAGCGACTTGGATCTTATGGATGTTTCAACAACAGATGATGGTGCACATTCTGTAAGGTAAAAAACAATATTATAAATTCAATTGAATGTTTTTATATAGAACACACATACACAGAAAAAGTTCAAATGATGCCAATAAACTGGATATACCTGTAAATTGAAATTCTCTAAAGTGCACAAGACAGTAAATGATGAAAAATTTTACTATTTATATTTATGGTGGAAAATGGTCGTAGTATGAAGATTGAACGTTGGCTGTATTTCATCTTCTAGAAAGTGATACAAAACCATTAAAACATTCCTGCAAAAATGTTGAGTGTTAAACAGAACATATAGCAATGCACTTGACAGCAGTAACTAAGACCATACCGTGATAAACAACATGAAATGGTAATTTACATTTGGTTTACGAACAATGCAAGATATATGCTCACCCGCCCCACGGCCCGACTTTCCTGGTGAAAATTCTAATTTGCTTGTTTGAAAGTTTGCAATTGTTAGGACTGTTATTTTGTTGTTTTTTTATTCTATGTGTAAATTTTAAAGGCTTTAAATTTGTGATTATGATCATTATCTTAAACCTTATAGATAAGTTTATTTAAGTAATACTTCTGGAGTACCAGTTACCTTTGACCATGTATGTGCTTTTGCTTTTGTATTAGCACATTAAATGATACTCTAATCTGACTTGTCATTTTCAACGTTTGAACTTTGCTTCTTGATTGTGATTCGGCCATTGATAAGTATGTTTGTTTTTCATCATAATGTAAACATCTACGTAAAACTTTGTAAATGAAAGGCACTGAAGTCCTATTCATCAAAACGTATTTGTTGCAATCAAATTAAAAACTGCTTACAAATAGTTTGTTGACCAAAAGAAATTGTAAGCAAGGCTTATCAAGGCCTCCAAAAAAGTTTTATGGCCGTCATCAAAAAGTTGTTGGTAAGTATCGTGGCTTTTTATCCAAAATTACCCTGGATATATTTGAAGGCCAATAGTTTCAAGTTCCCTTCAATTCCCAATTTACCTCACACGTGATGGGTATACGAGGGTACTTCAAAAAGTTTTGAGACTAACAGAGGAAAAATAAGAAAAAGCATTATTTTGCTTGTAATTTTTATTTTCATCGGTTTTTGATATAGCTTCTTATTTCAGACTTCTCTTCAAGCTTCATTTTACATCAAAATATCATTAGTGTATATGACTAACCTTTGTTTAAGTCCAAATATCTCTGTAATTACTGAATAATTTTTTACGAAATTTCATACGTATATCACCCGTGATTTTACCTATTCAATCCCAGTTATCTTGTACATACGTGTCACTACAATGTTATGGAAGCCAATAAGTCTCAAAACTTTTTGAAGTGCCGTCGTAACTAGCTAAATGAGCTACTTACTCTTCCGGAGCACAAGGACTCGCTTGAATGATGGAAGTCCACGTGTTTAATCTAATTTGCCAACTTAAAATCTTTTACTATGATTTTGAATTGCGATTCGTGTTTGTTTTGGATTGTAAATGCAGTTTTCGATTTTCATAATTTATTATTTTCATTTCACAGTGATGGATTGTTGCAACAGAGAAGTCTCCAAATCCAAAACAAAAACGTTCATCCTAGTGGTGTAACCACAGATTTGGATCAGTATGTAGCTTGATAGTCAAAGTCTTTAATTTTACATTATATTAGTTAGCAATAAAATAAAAAAAATTTAGTGGTTGATAAATGTATCGTGATTGGTTTTTTTTGTTCAATTAAAACATTTTTATATTAATGTAGCACCCGATGTAGTTACAACTTTAATCAAATCAGTGTTTAAAATATGGTTAAAGTGTATGGAAGAGGTTGTCAAAAATTATTCTTACATATTTCTTTTATCATAATCATTGAAAATAAATAATGTGAAACCTAATTATTATTATTATTATTATATATATATATATATATATATATATATATATATATATAAATTAAAAAATACATTAAAATGTTTTCTAAAACATGAGGTAATTTTATATGTTAAAAACTTAAAACTAAGCTAATACATATTACCTTTCATATGTAACAAGAACAAACTTACACAACGGTGACACATGCTTTGCAAAGAATAAATTCAATTATGTTTTAGAATACATTTTAACTTATTTTTATGTTTTTATTATATACAATTACCTCACACAAAGGATAAAATTTATCGACATATTTCGATAAATGTTACATTTGCATTGTCTATTTGACAAAATAATGTCACTAATATTACAGATTACAAACGGTTTTACAAACCCTTGAAAATGGTGGCTATGTCGCCGAAACTTCGGGGATTTTGTAGTACTTTTTATGACATATTTTGAATTATATATAGTGAGCTTGAAATAAAAGACACGACTGATTACTCAAGTTCTGCTTCATATTTAGACTTATACCTGAGTTATGACGCACAGGAAGGCTACATTTCAAACTTTATGACAAACGTGATGACTTCAATTTTTCTATTGTCAACTTTCCTTTTTTACGCAGCAATATACCTGCTTCTCCTGCTTATGGTGTATTTGTTTTCCAAAATATGCTATGGTAGAGCTTGTTTCCACTACGGGGACTTTGTACAACGAGGTAGACTGCTTGCAAACAAATTGTTGACTCTCAGAAAGGAAGAATTTAAATAATGAGATTACTGATTACTTTCATAGTACTAACACACATACTAATAAGAATACATTGCGGATTGGTATCATCTGGGTTTTTTTATTGCAGACGACAAAACATCTGTTGGATCAATTGCAAAAAAAGAAACCTATTTGGGTGCTTTGAAAAAAGAAAATGACATCTTGCGCCGGTAAGTTCAATAATAAAATCTAGGTCGCATATTATTCTATAGGATAGTGTAGGTTATAAGATTTTCAGCTACAAAACACAAAAATACCTACTTGTTCTTTTATAAAACTTTATATTAATCCTTTTCTCTAAATGATAATGATTCAAGCAAACATAAATGAATGTGGAAATTACAATTCCAAAGTAAAGTAAAATAGCCTAAAATAAGCAAATTAGGTTTAACACATGAACTTCCATCCGAGAAACGAGGCCAGGTATTCCGGAAGGATTAGTACCTCCTAATTAGCTAGAAAAAGATATACCTCTAAATTCCTACAAAATGTAACTATTTTTATATTCCAATATGTTGTTGATTTGTCTCTTATTTATTATAATCGTAACATAGATTTTACTTCTTGTTTGCGGTGTTTTAGTAGAAAAAATCGATCGCAAACCTATTAAGTTTTATTGACAAATTTCTGTTTTGTGAATTATTTGGTTAACAATTATAGCTGTTAGGCCGGTCCATCGATAGTTTTAAGACGACGTAGTTTCAATAATTTGCGCTTTGTAAGTTAAATCAAACTTGATCAAAATAAACTAGTAGTTTTTCCAAGTAGATCAGTGTTTTACTGGCTAAACAGTCGAACATGAATGTTACTTTTAAAAGTATGTCAGCATTAATCATATATTTATTGTCTTTTATATAGTACAGTTGAAGAGAGTGATGAACAAAAAGCAAAATTTGAACGCGACTTAAAAGTATATCAGGAAGAAATTGAAAGTTTAAAAAAGAAAGTAGAAGTCTTGACCACCGAAAGAAATGACATAAACGTGAAATATCTTGCCTTTTATCAGCAGAATCCGCAAAACATGTCTGGTGAGTAGATATATCAATTGATTATATGTTTGAGTATTCATATAATTCAGAAACAATTCTTAATCGATATATTTTAAACATAATACACACACATACCTCTCCTCTTCTCTTCAAACATGCCAAAAACAAATTGTGTTAAACACGTATACTCTCACTACGAAAATGAGACCACTTACTCTGGAAGCGTAAGGCCCCCTGTGTATTTAGCAGCTAGCTTCACATGTGCCATATATGCGTAATTTTAACTGGTTCAGACAGAAATCGAATGTGTCTATCACATTTCAAATTAAACTATTTATGACGTCTGTCAATCATAAGTCTTATTCTACATTTCCTCAACAATTTTCCATAGAATAGTACAAAATTTACACAAGAGACTGCTTGCAAATACATTGTTAACTCAGGAATATTGCAAGCCTAAGCTTATCAAGGCCCTCAAAAAGTTTATGGCCGTCATCACAGTATTGTTGATAAGTTTGATGCCTCTATATCAAGCATTGTCCTAGATATATTTGACGTTTCATAGTTCCATGTTCCTTTCAAACAATTTCGATTACACACGTGGTGGGTGTAGCTAGCTAAACAGAAGGTGCTTACCCTTCCGGAGCACCAGGTATCACTTCCCTCGTGAAAGTTTACGTGTCTAACCTGACTTGTAAGTTCCAAAGTTTTTATTTTGATTGTGATTCGGACATGGATAAGTATGTTTGTTTTTGATTATTTACAATTCTTATTATACTCACTGTATAGTCCGTCAGCGATATTGTGGCAGAGTGTTTATTATACACAAAATCTATTAATACCGCGCTATCGTATATATATATATATATATATATATATATATATATATATATATATATATATATATATATATATTCACTCCTTCATGTGTTCATTTGTGAACTCCACCTTTATATATCCCTTTCTACATTATATTTATAAACACTCTGCCTCAATATCGCTGACGGACTATAACAATTTAGATACGAAGTCCCAAAAAGTGTTTAGAAATACAATAGAAGCCGTCTACAAGGGAGGTTTTTATCTCAGTCAGTCAGTATAAAATCTGTGGTTAGACTGTTACCTATTTTTTAAATTATCAAACATTTTTCAGAACCATCTTTCTTTATTGAAATCATACCTGTCTTTTATATGCAGTTCAAATAATATGAATAAAGAACAATTGGGATACAATTTTGCTGGCCTTTATAAGCGGGTGGCCCTTATATAGAGGTGTCCATTAAAGTAGGTTGGAATGTACTTATTATAGCATTGTACCATGAGGGGCAACAATATTTTATGCCAACAAAACTACACTTGAAACTAAAGCCACAAAACTGTGTACCAGCAATCTTCGGTTCTTCTTGGGCATTAAAACGTTTCTTTGGTTGTGGATTGTGATCTGGAAAATACTTTTACCACTTATTTTGGTAAAAATTATCAGAGTGAAAGTTAAATATAAAAATATATTTCTTAGAAATATGAAACATTAATCAGACAATAAATATTTTAAATAAGACATGTGCTTATGTAAACTGTTTTACTAATTTTATATTTTGTTTAGATGTCCTGCTAACGGAATATATTTAACATATTTTAAAACTACACTAGATGTTTTACAAAAAATCATCTCATTAAATTGAAACTTGTGAATATGACCTTATAGGTCAACTTCAACTTATGCTTGTTTCTCATATAAAAGCTTGGAAGCTGAACAGGGATTCTTGCTTTTTTGTGGTGCATCAACCGGGCTGCAAATACGAATAGGAGTATTTGATAGATAACATATTACAATTTTAAATAATTTGTATACCATTAGACATCAACTGCGCACCATTGCTTGCTGATTTGCTGACTGTCGTCAAATCTTTAAATTCCACACAAAGATTTATAGATGATGTCCTGTCTCTTAGTTATCTTAAATTTGGAGACTATGTGTATGTCATCTGTCCTAATGAGCTTGAAATAAAAGATACGACTGAATCTCCAACCGACCTCACTTCCCTTGTGGGGATTCATGTGTTAAAATTAACTTGATAATTTTTACTTAGTTTTTAGCTCACCTGACCGAAAGATCATGTGAACTTACGGCATAGCGCAGCGTGTGTATGTGGATGCGTGTGTGCGTGCGTGCGTGCGTCGTTAACACCTATTTTCGACATCTCCTCTGAAACTACAAGACAGATTTCAATGTAACTTGGTGAGAAGTATATATGGGCCGGTGCAATTCAGATTTGATCATGGCGTGGTCATGGCTACCATAACTAAATGTAGGTCAAGGTGACCTAGGGGTGCAAAAATCTTAAAAAATCGTCTTCTCCGAAACCAATTATTGGAGAAAAATTCTGATATGATATTTGGCTTCTCTAGGGTCTTAAGCCTATATATAGTTTGTTCATTTTGTGAAATTTAGACAAAAAATAGGTTACGCGTTTTGGCGTTTAATTTTGAAAAAATCGTAAAATAGCTTCAAGTTGTTATAACTTGACTATTTGACCAAATAATGACATGGAGTTTTCAGTTGTGACATATTCTTTTAAAAATTTTCAAATGAGGTCAAGGTCAATTGTGAAGGTCATGACCTAATTTTTTGGCCACTGATTTTAATTATTATCTGGAAAATTACACACTTTTTGTATAGACATGTAATTTAGAATGCAAAACAATACTGAAATGGTTAATTATCTTGACAACTATAAACGTTTTTTATAGGCTTGTATATTAGAATGTTGTAGGTATTGATACATTTATCATTTTGATGTAAAGAAAAAAGTAATTGGGTTTAGTATTTATGTTTTTTTAAATCTATCAGCTAGCCATTAGTTATCAGGTGAGCGTATCAGGCCCATGGGCCTCTTGTTTTAAGTAACAGTAATCCAAAAGTTGTGTCTGGCATATCAGCTAAAATCCAAGGTGGCTCCTGTTCCTATAAATAGCAAAAACACGAAAGACCATTGCAAATTTATTTTCCAACCACTTTAGTTCCAGTTGCAACTGCAAATACGAGGTGGAATGCCATTTCACAAGATTTGCATGTTATTTATCAAAAATGTCAATTACCTGCCAGTTGAGCATTCCAGGCCCTATTGGACCACTTGTTATATTTCGATTCACTTAAGGTTACTAACAAATTACGTTACAAAATTTATACATAAACAACATTGACATGTTATGAAAAGCGTGCCAATGCCTTAATTGAGTCGTACAGTTTTTGTTAATCGATTTTTTATAATTAACAGTAAATCTACAGAATGGGAAAAGAAATATAATGCATTGATGAAAGAAAAAGAAAAACAGAGATTGGAATACGTCGAAATGAAAAACCACTTAGAGAAAGTAATCCAAGAAAGACAGAGTTACTATAACAAATATTATGATGCAAAAAAACACGTAGATACATACAACAAGGCGTATACATCGTTAGAAAATCAGATAAAGACAAAGGATAGGGAAATACAAAATCGGAAGGCAATTATTGACCATCAACAAAAAGAACTAGAGCAACTGAAGAAATCAAAAGATGAATTACTTACGAGGTATAATGAATAACTGACATAATTAAAATAGGAAAGTTCATGAAATTCTAGTTTCTTGATTAATTCACTATGACAAGGAAATTTGGTCAATTAGGATTCTATGTCAGTAAGTATTTTTGTGGTTTTCATTATTTCAAAAGGTTCGTAACTCCCAATCAAAATAAGCAAATTAACTCGGATTAATGTTATGCATATATTGTATCACTGTTAATGCTTTGCACATAATCAAACAGACAGCATTAATAAAATCAAACATTCTGCAAGCGACATTATCTAGAATAAACCATGGCATAAAACAAGATGATGACAAATATCACGTTTTTCTCATTCTTCCATCAATGTTCATACTATCTTTTTATACATTATACCAACACAAAATCAGAAAAGATATAATATTAGAGAAATGATACTATCGTGAAACGGTGTCATATAGTATTTGCAAATGAAGTAAAGAAACTTGTTACTAGGAGCATCAGCTAAATCAAATAAAAAACAACCAGGATCAAAACGAAATTCAAGTTAGTAATAAAATAGCCAAACAAGACAAAGAAGATAAAACACCTAAAGGGGACTATTGGTATAAAATTTTCGACTTTAAGACTGCACCAGAAAAAGTGTCTAGTAGTTTGGTTATTTGAGGGCTACACAAATTAACCACCCTATCGTATTTTCGATTGTCCGACATGGTTATGATTTTTATGTTTTATTACCTGGATACAAAATTACACGTGTATCAAGAGTCCTAAATTATCGTAATTATTTACCACTCAATTGTAAATTAGTAATTAAATTAAAGTTAGTTAAATATGCAGTTTAATTTTTGAATTAAGATTTATTTAACAAATCAATAAACAAACACCCCTTGGCATTTTAATTTTTGAATTAAGAATTATTTAACGAATCAATAAACAAACACCCCTTGTATGCAAAAACGTTGATAAAACTTATTTTATATAAATTATTTTCTAGAAAACTTTTAGTAAAATAATATACTACATGGAACTAATATGCTTTAATGAAGCAAATTAAGCACCATCTATATGTTTCACAAAACAGATCCTCCAATATTCAACACATTTATTACTTTTAGGTTAAGTAAGTTGGCGGGAACCAAACTGACTCATGGAAATGCAGATATCACCGATCTGAGTGATGAAAACAGGCCAGTGAAAATTGCTGAAAAATTTTCTGAACTGTATGATAATGAATGGACAGATGCGTTAGAAGAGCTGATTTCACTTACATCCTCAGAAAAAAGAGCTATCGAGATAAACTTGGACATTGTTTCGGTATGACAATAATTAGTATGTTATCGTAAGATGTTGAATTTAATATGCAAAATTAAACATGTTCGAAGCAATCATGAAAAACAGACGAAAACACATTTTTATGAAAGGAAAGAAAATTAGAATAAACATATGTCATAGTAACAATGATTATAGAAATTCCTTCTTTTCAGCGCTTCTGTATAGTTATAAGATTCTTTATAGTCTGTGATCATATAACCTAATTTGTATTGGTTCATCATTGATATATGTTACCATGAAAAGAATAAAATTAAAATAATGTATTTAACGCGGTCATGGGAAACACTTTTTGTACAGCGTGAACAAAGTGAACGCGTACATTGCTATCGCTTTCTTCCAAGATATCAAGCTTCTTTGCTATGAAATTATAAGATATGAGTACACCTGTAAATAGTGCGCCTGATAAATGAGCGTGAAAGAAGTATATCTGTTTTATCGTGAGATATGTATTCTGAGACGGGTAATGCATTTGGTTACATATGCACATTTGGAATAAATTTTCGGAATACATTTCGGAATCTAGTAAAATATTGCGATGGGATGTATCTAATAATTTCTGCAATTTGGCGAACTGATCATATGTTTACAATAAAAAGTAGTTCGAGAAGTTTGCGTCCTACGATGTAAAATCATAACTTTTTATGAAATGAACAGCAACGGCAGGTTGATTAATTAATTCTTCGTGAAATCTACGGAAATTTAAATTTATTTTGAAGGTTATGATAACGTATTTTGATGTTAAGACAATTGTGTCATATTTTAAAATGTTTATCGATTAGATTTTACTTTCGTAAAAGGGAGATAATTCGTACAGTGTTGTGTGTAAATTTTAAATACAGTCGTTTTACCAGTTCCGAACAGGGTTTCATATAAGCGCTGCTGCAGACGTCATCCACAAGCAGAGGAAATAAAATTTATGTGGTGTAATATTACAAATGTTTACTGATTCCAAAATATCGACACCTGTCCTCAAAAACACGTGGTAGTATGTTTTCTTGAAAAAAGCATTTCCGTAATCACGATTTGTTTACATCGTTAAACTAGGTCACCAACAATCTATCGACCTGTCCTGCACATACATTTAGGAAGCGGTTGAAGTTTATATTATTTAAACAATTAATGCCCATACATTCAAGTAGGAGCAAATTGAGAAAGTTATTTTGCGATTCCTTTAATTGAACGGGATTGAAATTTTAGATTATTCGGTAATAAAAATTCGGATCTGGTAAAACAACTAAATGATCCAGTTACATACAACTAGAATGTACTCCCTCATAGCGACGGTAAGATCTGCAAAACTCTACTTTCTCTCTATCCGAAATGACAAAACGATCGGGTACAATTTTTTTAAATTTTAATTACCGATTATCTTTTTCATATATTTATGAAATTATTGTTTTCTACCATTTAATTCAGCAATACATGGTTAAGTACATTGTTTCTTTTTCCAAAAAAAAAAAAAAACATCCGTCGGACTATGCATAGATCGACCCCCCCCCCCGAATTTTCGCTGTACAACAGCACGACAGTGCTATGTTTAATTAATTCTTTAATTTGGTAGAAATTTTACCCTAAAAAAGCCACAGAAGCATTAGCAACAATTACAACCAATATATATAATGTAAGAAAGTTTAATCAAAACGAACATACCAATCTATGTTCAAATCACAATCAAAAGGCAAAGTAAAAATTTTGAAACTGTTAAATTATTTTAAACAACGTGAAATATTCAATAGAGTTGACAAAATGTGAACAAATTCATAAATTGTATCAGCGAATTAAAATTGATGAAATATAATTTTTTATGCTCTTTAATGCGATATTAATATGAATAACCAATGATTGTTCTTTACAGACAGCATTCAAATTTTGCAAAGACATTTCCACGCAGTATGTAGAGAAACTACTACACTCTTTGGCACATTTACCACATGTAGAAATTGAGCCAGGCGTACAGGAGGTAAGGCAATGATTGTATCATTAATTTCATTAGTAGTGGGTACCGGCTTTAACCATGATTTCTGATACTGGCATACAAACAGACATATGAGTTTAATTAATTCCCTGTTAGAAAAACGAGGAAGGGACTTCATTGTTCTTTGTCTGTCTGTTTGTCTTAGTGGTTCACAAATGATGTTTCGAGTTATTGATTACAAATTACATTGATAAATCATACAACGGTCTATTATGGAGTCCTTTTGTGAGATTGTTCTTGGGGTCCAAAGGTCTCTTGTTTAGGTTACAATGGTATAGGATTGACCAATTATATTGAAGAAGAATACAATGACAGTATTTGAAAAGTTTTATTTGTGGAATACTTTTTTTGGTTGAAAAATAAATAAAAATTATGTTGGTCACTCTTTCTTAAAATAATTTTTATATGTTAAAGTAAGAAATAACCAACTTCAATGAAGCATATCAAAATGATAGTATTTAAGAGTTTTTGGATCCAACGTTCAGTTATATAGGTAACTGTAACTAGTGCCTGACATGGGACATATAAGCTTCCAAATTGCTTCAATCATACTGTTGATGATACGGTACGAGAGTTCCATGCAATAATGGTACATATAAAGCATATACGAGGGGAAGTCAGAAAGTTCATAGAACAGCGTATTCAAAATGTTAAGTTTAGGGCTCAAATGTCAATAATTTACCGGCGAATGACCGAGGTGTACAGTAACAGTGGCCCTACCTATTCCACAGTGGCAAAATGGTCAGCTAAATTTAAACGTGGGCTCATCTCACTGAAGGATGACCAACGGTCACAAAGGAAATTGCCACGTCTGTGGAGATCTTCATCATGAATGATCGTCGAATTAGGATTGATGACATAGCTAGGGAGTGTGACATTTCACATGAAAGTGTATACACGGTTAACCACGATCATCTTGGGATGTCAAAAGTATCCGCAAGATGGATCCCCAGGAACCTTAATGTGCAGGTCGCTTCCAAAGACTCCAGTCAAGTCGGGAGCTTCTTGGCATTTATAATGATAACCCGGAGAGCTTCCATTTACGTTTAGTAACTGGTGATGAAACATGGATTCATCCTTGGGACCCAGAAGCCAAAAAAGAGTCCAAGCAATGGAAGCATCTTGGCTCACCGTTTTGGGATTCTAAGGGTGTTCTGTTGATCAATTATAAACCTGCTGGAATCTCTATCACTGGGGTTCACTGTGCTAATCTAATGAATCAGCTGAAACCTGCTATTAAATTAAAAAGGAGAGTCGAGTGGTTTTACTTCTTCACGACAATGCTCCTGTGCACAAATCAAGGATTGCACAAGCAGCGATTCGTGAATGCAAGTTCGAACAACTTAATCACCCACCCTACAGTCCCGATTTGGCACCCAGTGATTATTTCCTATTTAGCAATTTGAAATCCTATTTACGGGGAATCAGATTTTCTGATGATGATGGACTTAAGGTTGCCACAGAGGCATGGTTTCAGGACCAAATCGAAGACTTCTATTTCAAAGGTATAGACAGTCTGAAAGAAAAGTTGGCTTAATACATTTGGGTAAATGGGGATTATATTGAAAAAAATATATATATGGGTTGTTGCGGCAATATATACCCCGTTCTATGCACTTTTTGACCTCCCCTCGTAGGATGGATGGTACATTGCATATGAATACCATAAGCTAAATTAGAGCGTTTAGTAATACAAAGCTGGTCATAAAATCATTCACTACATGGCTTCCTGACTATATTCTGGAAAAAAGTTATTTGTCTCGCTTAAATAGCTAAAACTTGAAAACGTGAGACAAATGGATAAGCAAATTGTCAGTTAACCACATTTTCGTTTGGGTACATTATATTTTTGCTGACAAATTCTTTTAAATTACATTCCTAAAAAGTAGGAGCCAGATGATCACAATTACATTTCAAGGTTTGTCGAAAATATCGGTTAACTCGACTTAGGCACATAATATTCTCTCCATACGGAAAAAATCTACGTTGGTTATACATTTGTAACAGGTTTACAATTTGTTAAATGGATTTCAATCATTATATAAATTTGGCTGAATTGACATTCTGTTTTTGTTAATGTTCATCTTTGTGTTTAATATCATTCTCATTGTAGCCAGACACTGAGACGGGTGCAACCTTAACCCAACCTATTAAAAAAGACATTGAAGATATAAGACGTACATTAGCTCCTCAGCTAATATCTGTTGCTCAACAAGTATGTACAATTGGACCTTCTTAAAGGCTGCATCTATATAAAGGTCACCTGCTTTTAAATGCCAGTCAAAGTATATCCCAATAGTTCTTTATTCATATTATTTAGAACTGTATATAAGGACCAGCTGTCTTTAAATTCCTCTTTTACTGGTTCCCTTGGATGGCCTTTATAGAGAAGTTTGATTGTATTATGATTGTGGTTTTGTATTGTCAAGAAGGAAGAATTAACACCTTACCTCGGAACGTATTATGATATTTATGCCAGCTGGCTTGATAAAGCATTTTTCCCCGAAAATCCGGTATCTTCCACCGTTCCGAAACTAGCCTAAGCATCAGTAACATTTTCCTGTCTCGGTTGTAAAAAAGATTGACTTTTATCAATATTACATTACGCCCATTCGACAGTCCCTATGCAAAAAAGAGCTCCTGGGTAGAAATTTATGAATTTCACTTTTTGTTATATTTTTGAAGCACCAAAATTGGGTTATGGAACAATAATAATAAATGTAAAATCAGTTGATTAGTTTTTCATAACAAATTTCATTTTAGTTGGTGTTTGGTGTTTTCTGGAATATGTTTTAGTTGTTCTAGAGACCCTTTCTAATTACAGAACGTAATATTCAATCATGCGTATCTATACAATTATTTTTATAGAATAATCTTGTTGTTTTAGCGATTTGAAATGGTGGCAGCAAAAGTCATACAATCTCATTTACAAGAACTTCAAGTTCAGAAGACATTCCTCGGTCGATCTGTTGGATGTGGTTCTTCATCTGCTCAAAGAGCTGAAGGGTTTGGTAATTCATCCCTTGGTACAACATCTTACCCTGATAGCGTTCATATATCTAATCTGCAAAATTCTACTCAACCATCTTTGCAAGATTTGACATCATTGCTGGAGAAATTGCCGCATACTACTTATTTTGCAAAGAAATGTGCAAACCTGTGTTGGCTGATGCAACTACGTAACCCAAAGGTTCATATGCTCTATGATACCACCAAGTACAAAGGCAAAGAATTTAATGGAGATTTGTTTCGTGCTTACACGAAGACAGGAAAACAGTTTGGATATCTTGTGTGGCCAGTTTTGTTGCTTCACGAAAATGGACCTACTTTAGGAAAGGGAGTAGCCCAGCCAATTTAAATACGTCATTTTATTGTCATTAAATGTAGTACAGAAAACAATAAACCTAGATATATTAGTGTTTTATTTTACCATTCCAGATAAATTTTGGATTTTTCTGTATATCTAGTTCTAGATGTTTTTTTTATAATCCTGACAATGTTTAATGTGTAAGTAATATTTTACCTCCTTACTTTATTTTTTTTATAAAAATGTAACTTGACGTCTGTACTGCCACAAAGACATAGTTGAAATGTTTATTCTGTATTTACTTATAAGTTTATATATTGAATCAATGTTTGAATGTCTTTAGAGAGAGAAAGAGAGAGAGCAACATTTTGGAAAATTGTAAGTGTTTGATAACACAAAAACATACCAAGCAATGTCCAAAACAAAGTAAAAACTTTGTTAACTGACACATTAAGATTTATTCCTAAACAAATATTCACTTTTTATGATCTAATATACGCTTTTTGCTTGTTCATAAATTCAAAGCTTGTTATAATGTTATTTATTGACAAACATAGTTTAAATTATTTAAAAAGTAATTACTTAGCCATTTATCCTTATATAACGTTTTTTTCTGACAAATGTTTGTCTGACCCAATTGTTGCAGGTTTTACGAATGATGTATTTTAATCTGTGTCTCAAAGTGCTAGACAGAATGGTATTAAATTCGATTTAAAATATTTTGATGGGTGTAGATTTAAAAGTTTTATCGACATGGTGGTATGAAATCTGTAATTGCCGCCGTCACTTTTAAAACAAGCACAAAATGTAAATAGCTTCTTTGGTTATGGATCGACTTATTCCAAAGGCGACATACAAAAAATGTATTACAGGTATAATAATTGACAGATTGTAATTACATTTGATATAGATAGTTGGTGTATATATGCATTAACAAATGCAAAGTTGTAATGAAATTTTAGGTTGTCTGTTTTTCATTCAACGAATACTAAGGTTTTTTTATAATCCAAATCAACATCTTCTTTTGATGCATCTATTCCGTCTTGAAAAAATAATTTCTGATTGTATCAGCAAATTTGGTTTGACATGTGACTTTTTTGGAAAGTTCCATTTTAGTTTTGCATTTTTTTATATGCACAGAATTAATGGATAGATAGTTATGTACAGTAGTCTTTACATATCCATGTAATGTTGTTATATTATGCCTTTTAAATAATTAAAATATATTTTTGTTTGAAAATTTGCTTTGTTTCTAGTGTATCAGTTTAAAGTTAAATACACAAAAAAGTAAAATTGTACTTTGTATCCAAAAATACCCAAAATCAACGAATAACACTTGCTTATGAAATTATGAAAGAAACAGTCAATCAACACAAGAAGACAATGTTAATTATGTCAACTGATTTCAAAGCCTCGGGCTTTAGATTGACCCTGAATTAAATGATACAATAATATTCATTTGTCGATATATTACTACTGTAAGAACGTTCTAACTAACCCATTCATAAACTTGAAAGGTAATTGGTTAAATGTAGCTACATGTTTGTACAGTTTCAATCATGTTTATTTCCCCAATAGTTATTCTGAATTTTATAAATCATAACACAATTTAAAATGTATCAAAATAAACAAGATTGAAAGGGTTCTGAAGAGCGTGCTTTGTAAAACTTTCACAAAACTATCCACTTAAACCGTTTCCATCTCCCTTTTTGGTTGGAGATGTCCATCTATGCTAGAGTTGTCGATATAGTACAACAAACTTTAACAGCAAACAGTGTTTGTACGAAAATGGCCATCAGCCATTTTGATATAGTAAAACGTCTTGGCAAACTAATAGAATACTCTTCTTACTGAAGAACAAAACGTGAAATAAAAATGAAACAAGTCTTTGGCAACACAAAATCCAGCGAAACAAAGAACATGATAAAAACTAACCTTAAATAAAAACAAATAAAAGCCAAACACACCAATCCATACCCGAATCACAATCAAAAGCAAAATAAAAAACTTTGGAACTGACAAATTAGGTTAAACACGTGAACTTTCACCAGGAAGTGAGGCCGGGTGCTCCGAAAGGCAAGCACCTCCCGCCAAGCCAGCTAAACAATACAAGAAAAGGCAAGCACAATGGGAACAATGATTATAAACTTCCCGACTTTAGACTGCCGGATAGTGGTATAAAGTATGCTAAGTGCTAAACTTTTAATATCAAAATCATCCTTCTTTTTCACGCAGTTATCCTGCAATACTTTTATTTACAAATTAAAGATAACTTATTTTAAATGTATTTTGTCTTGCCTTTCTTACGTTCTTTATGATTCATGTCTTAATTTCGCAAAAAATAATTTAAGTTAAGTTTTGAAAAATCAAAAAAAAAATGTTCCTCCATGTCCAAATCACAATCCCTAAGTAATATTGAAACTTTGAAATCAAACAAAGTAATACATGTCTAAATCAAATATCAGAAGCAAAGAACAAATTTTGAAACTGACAGATTTAACACGTGAAGTGAGACCGAGTAGCCGAGATTTTATCGCGTGTTTATTTTAAATATATTTTTTATTTAAAATATTTATCAATGACAGAAATCAAATGATTTTTGTTTAAAAAACAATGATAGATGCACATCTTGTAGTATCTGTTTACAAAAGTTTCTACTTTTTCATTCCTGATAAAATAAAACAACAGTTATCCCCCTTTTACCATGTCCATGTACTTGAATAAGATCAGGGATATTAGATTCTCAACAAACCCTTTATAGCACATGCACTTACTATAATATATGGCCATTGCCTTTATTTTTGCGTGAAAGACTTTACTATAACTAAGTGATTGATTCTTTTTTAAAAAATTGAAAATTTTAAGATTTTAGAACTTTTCTAATAAAAAAAACAACAAGACTAATTCAAATTGACAAGTTAGGTTGAACATGTGAACTTCTACGAAGAAAGTGAGTCCGGGTGCTCCGGGAGGCTAATACCTCCTGTTTATTTTGCTTGATTTCCAATTCTACATTTAATGTTCACTGTTAAAATATGTATACATGTATTTGAATTAATAGGAAAAGAGATAATCAAGCAAATGTCCAAAACAACAAAATACAAAAACCAAAAAAAGAAAACGGAATACAATATCCAACTCATAACGGGCACCTGAAGAACATTTTACAAGTCCAACCCAAAAGATTGGAGGCCCCTGTAAATACAGTTTTTTATCTCGGCATGTCAGTTATTACAAATTTTGTCATGTTTATTTATTACCCGTTATACATTTCAAAGACAAAAATACTGTCAAAAGTGTTTTCAGAGACTGAGAAAGAGCAGGTGGTCTAAAACATAAATAAAAGTTCTCTACGTCAAATGATAAAATGAAACATCTTTTGGGATTAATACACGTTTACTTCAAATATATGCCTTATTTAAATATAAATGCTAGTACAAAAAATCAGATTTTCTGTATTTTCATATACTCATATTTTCATTACAGAATGGACTCTTTATATATGGACTAAATGGAAGATACGAAATATTTAAAAGAGATTTAATTTTTTACCATTTAGTCCATATTATGGAGAATTTTGTTTTTAATTATTTTCATTTGTTGTACTACCCATAGTTCTCTTATCTTTTACAGATATCTCTTAACAAAACATAAAACTCTTAGACCTTCAAGACTGCTGTTTTACAAATGTTATATAAGGGTGTCTTTAAACTTTTGAGTTTGACCTGTAAAATGTATGTAGAAAGATAAAACGAGTCACATAAAAAGTAATATTTTGCATCTGGACATGTAGTCTTTTTGACGTTAAGACCAGACAACCCCTATTGACGGCCTCTCTTTAGTTCTACTCCAGTCCGGGAAAAAATCACTATTAACTATGTTTATATAACCTTTAGTATTTTACAAACCAGAAACGTCAGTTATTTAAACAGTAATTGTAATTATCTGTCTATTTTAAGGAGCGCTTTGGGACTATAAATATAATTTACTAGATTGTATCTATTAATTGCGATCAAGTTTTTATCAATGGTTAGACTTAATAGCATTATTGATGTTTACCCAATATGGCTCAGTTCTCCAAATTGATGATTAAGCTTCAAGTTTTAGTCATGATTTTTTGGTCCCTGGACCTTGTAACGACTGATTCAGAACATAATGTTTATATAATCATTTGGATATTGTTTTATATAAATCACGATTTAGGTATCTCTGGATAATTCGAAATGGTTCGTAAATATTTGTTAACAAACTTGCGTAAATTATCGTGAAAAAATATCAAGTGCTTTAGAACGAGTATATGTCCACTTGAGTGTGTTCGAGGCTTGGCTAGTAAAAATATTAAAAATATATGCAGAAACAAATTAAATTGAATCTTTTTCATATCGGAGATTATCATATACACAATCTGTATATGTTCCACACAGTTGCTGCATTTCCATTAATTAACTTAAATAAAACACAAGTATTAACCAAGCAAAGCATTTGATAACAAAACCTAGTTAGCACCCGGCCTAACTTCTTTTACGTGTTTAACCTAACTTTTCAGTTTTAAAGTTTTCACTTTCCTTTTAGACTGTGATTTGGACATGGATTAGGATGTTTGTTTTACCAAGGATATGATCAAAAACAAACATACTAATCCATATCCGAATCACAATCCAGAAGCAAAGTAAAAACTTTGGGACTGACAAGTTATGTCAGACACGTGAACTAACCCCAGGGAAGTGAGGCCGGGTGCTCCGGAAGGGTAAGCACCTTCTGTTTAGCTAGCTACACCCGCCTATATTGAATTTAAATATAGCTCTCGAATAAGAAATGTCCCATCATTGGAAGTCTACAACTAAAGCACATGCCTATCACTAACACATGTGGCCCACTGTATTTATATATTAAACTCGGGGATATTGCATGCCATAGTTTATCTAGGCACTCAAAAGTTTTATGGCAGTTATCATAATATTATATTTCTGATATCCAAATCGAATTATATCCTATACACACAAAAGGTTTAAGGGCTTGAAGGTTGTGGAAATCTTTTTCATTTCAATTTTTTGTACGTTTTTTAACATTAAGAAGGTTCTGTTTACCGACAGTCATGAGGATACTTGTTATATTACACAACAGATGCCAATAATAATTAACTTTCAGAAGCATAAAATTATATTGGGCCAGACATACATTTTCACAAACAATGAAAAAACTATAATGAGTCTGGAAAGCCATAACTTGTCAATCACATGATATTCATCCATTTGATTAAAATATCAAAATAACTTGATAATTCTGTCACTAATGTAAAGTTAAAATGATTTCTTTAGAGAATTTGTAACGCCTGGTATTATACCCAGAGCTTGTATAGTTGTCTGATTGTCTTTACATAGCCAGAGGAGAGCAATGTATTGACAACGTTTCCTTAAAATTAAATATTTTTTCTTTGTGTTTTTTGCTGAACTATCGCTTCCAAATAAATAGGTTTTACTATTGAAAATAGAAGAAAAGATCTTAGCTAGAAAACATGCATTGTATGAAAGGATAATAAAGCCAAGCTTATGAAACAACAGGGGCAAGCGGTTCAAGAAAACACGAGAAGCCTAACAACTGAAAATTGAAACAACAAAGAAGATAACAAGAAAAGATAAAAACAGTATTAACTGAGATCAATACATATCTTTACAGTTGAATACTACTGGGGCAAATGGCAACATATAACCTAGAAGTGTAAGTGAAAATGTAAAATTATAAAGACTTAAAAATTAACAACATCAACTCAAGCAATAATAAGTATATATGCATTTCATATTTAACATAAAAAGCTTCTGGGCTGGTATCTCTGCTAATAGGATAAGCATCTGGGAAAATAATAAACCCACTAGGGAATCGATTAACATTGTTATTCAAAATATTCTGTTTGTAAATTAAAAAAGTTCCTCAAAAATTAAACAATGCATACTTCTTCAAAGTATCGTCTAAGTTGGATTTAGCAAAACAAATTATCGTCCTCCTAATGTTGTCATTTCAACGTCGTAACATATTTGAATTTCCACAAGTTCTGTCTGAGCACTACGAATTTAGAAATTTATTCCAAAACCAAAGTCTAGTGTTGAAAAATTGAAACTGGTTTAGTAATAATTACATGGTATAGTTAATTTTTGTCTTTTACTTTCTTGGCCTGCCGTGTTTGTATGTTTTTCGCATTAATTATTATTATTATTATTATATTTCATGTAAATTTCTCGGAATCTGATTAGTCAAACGCAGGACGTTAATCTGGTATAATTTTACGAATTCTAATAACAGAAAAGGTAATGTTAAAAAAATGCACGTCCCTCCTTAACGTCGGGATGGTAATATTTACGACTGGTGTTAATGAAAAAAAAATTACCGCCCTCGCGTGCGCTCGTACTTTTACAAGTTCCGTATTTTTCCATTTCGACATTTAGTATTTCCCAAACCGTTTGCAAACAAACAACAGACAAACGATGGCGTTTGTCAATACTTCTGACGACGACATAAAAAACAAATCACCGAGAAAGACGGGGTGAACCTGAAAAGACATGAAATATAATAAAAACATTCCACCTTTGGTTCTGGGTGTTATAGTGGATTATCTCACTCTGAAAAAATTAACATTCTCGACTTCGTCTCGAATCCAATAAATTTACATCCTCACAACAAAAGATTTTTTAAACTTAAATATTATACTATTGTTAATTTAGAACACTAGACATCCGCTTCATAATACAATACCTTATCAGGTGTACATGAACCAAAATTGTGAAGCATAACCGTTTTATATGGCTTGAAAAAATATTCAAAGTACCAAATGAATATATATTTAACAAAATTTCGATAAGGGAATACTTTGCATGAGGGCAAATAATCTAACTTATCTGTTGGATTTATTCAGTAAATAAATAAAAATAAATAAAACAAACACCTTGGTCTAGTTACCCATATGGACGTGAACATTTAGTCCATATTATGGAGAATTTGTTAATAAATATTTTCATTAGGTTTACTACTCATAGTTCACTTATGTTTTACAGATATCTCTTAAAAACATAAATCACTAAGACCGTCAGCACTGTTGTTTTACAAAGCTTATATGTCTCTATCCTTTTTGGTCGGATACATATAATGTATGTAGAAAGCTAAAGCGGACTGTACATAAACAGTTATATTTTACAACTGAACATGTGTTCTTTGACGTTAAGACCAGACAACCCCTATTGACGGCCTCTCTTTAGTTCTACTCCAGTCCGGGAAAAAAATCACTATTAACTATATTTATATAACCTTTAGTATTTTACAAACCAGAAACTTCAGTTATTTAAACAGTAATTGTAATTATCTGTCTATTTTAAGGAGAGCTTTGGGACTATAAATATAATTTACTAGATTGTATCTATTAATTGCGATCAAGTTTTTATCAATGGTTAGACTTAATAACATTATTGATGTTTACCTAATATGGCTCAGTTCTCCAAATTGATGATTAAGCTTCAAGTTTTAGTCATGATGTTTTGGTCCCTGGACCTTGTAACGACTGATTCAGAACAAAATGTTTATATAATCATTTGGATATTGTTTTATATAAATCACGATTTAGGTATCTCTGGATAATTCGAAATGGTTCGTAAATATTTGTTAACGAACTTGCGTAAATAAATTATCGTGAAAAAATATCAAGTGCTTTAGAACGAGTATACGTCTATTTGCGTGTGTTCGAGGCTTGGCTAGTAAAAATATTAAAAATATACGTAGTATAAAATTAAATTGCATCTTTTTCATATCGGAGATATATACGATCTGTATATGTTCCACACAGTTGCTGCATTTCCATTAATTAACTTAAATAAAACACAAGTATTAACCAAGCAAAGCATTTGATAACAAAACCTAGTTAGCACCCGGCCTAACTTCCTTTACGTGTTTAACCTAACTTTTCAGTTTTAAAGTTTTCACTTTCCTTTTAGACTGTGATTTGGACATGGATTAGGATGTTTGTTTTACCAAGGATATGATTAAAAACAAACATACTAATCCATATCCGAATCACAATCCAGAAGCAAAGTAAAAACTTTGGGACTGACAAGTTATGTCAGACACGTGAACTAACCCCAGGGAAGTGAGGCCGGGTGCTCCGGAAGGGTAAGCACCTTCTGTTTAGCTAGCTACACCCGCCTATATTGAATTTAAATATAGCTCTCGAATAAGAAATGTCCCATCATTGGAAGTCTACAACTAAAGCACATGCCTATCACTAACACATGTGGCCCACTGTATTTATATATCAAACTCGGGGATATTGCATGCCATAGTTTATCTAGGCACTCAAAAGTTTTATGGCAGTTATCATAATATTATATTTCTGATATCCAAATCGAATTATATCCTATACACACAAAAGGTTTAAGGGCTTGAAGGTTGTGGAAATCTTTTTCATTTCAATTTTTTGTAAGTTTTTTAACATTAAGAAGGTTCTGTTTACCGACAGTCATGAGGATACTTGTTATATTACACAACAGATGCCAATAATAATTAACTTTCAGAAGCATAAAATTATATTGGGCCAGACATACATTTTCACAAACAATGAAAAAAACTGAAATGAGTCTGGAAAGCCATAACTTGTCAATCACATGATATTCATCCATTTGATTAAAATATCAAAATAACTTGATAATTCTGTCACTAATGTAAAGTTAAAATGATTTCTTTAGAGAATTTGTAACGCCTGGTATTATACCCAGAGCTTGTATAGTTGTCTGATTGTCTTTACATAGCCAGAGGAGAGCAATGTATTGACAACGTTTCCTTAAAATTAAATATTTTTTCTTTGTGTTTTTTGCTGAACTATCGCTTCCAAATAAATAGGTTTTACTATTGAAAATAGAAGAAAAGATCTTAGCTAGAAAACATGCATTGTATGAAAGGATAATAAAGCCAAGATTATGAAACAACAGGCGAGCGGTTCAAGAAAACACGAGAAGCCTAACAACTGAAACAACAAAGAAGATAACAAGAAAAAATAAAAACAGTATTAACTGAGATCAATACATATCTTTACAGTTGAATACTACTGGGGCAAATGGCAACATATAACCTAGAAGTGTAAGTGAAAATGTAAAATTATAAAGACTTAAAAATTAACAACATCAACTCAAGCAATAATAAGTATATATGCATTTCATATTTAACATAAAAAGCTTCTGGGCTGGTATCTCTGCTAATAGAATAAGCATCTGGGAAAATAATAAACCCACTAGGGAATCGATTAACATTGTTATTCAAAATATTCTGTTTGTAAATTAAAAAAGTTCCTCAAAAATTAAACAATGCATACTTATTCAAAGTATCGTCTAAGTTGGATTTAGCAAAACAAATTATCGTCCTCCTAATGTTGTCATTTCAACGTCGTAACATATTTGAATTTCCACAAGTTCTGTCTGAGCACTACGAATTTAGAAATTTATTCCAAAACCAAAGTCTAGTGTTGCAAAATTGAAACTGGTTTAGTAATAATTACATGGTATAGTTAATTTTTGTCTTTTACTTTCTTGGCCTGCCGTGTTTGTATGTTTTTCGCATTAATTATTATTATTATTATATTTCATGTAAATTTCTCGGAATCTGATTAGTCAAACGCAGGACGTTAATCTGGTATAATTTTACGAATTTTAATAACAGAAAAGGTAATGTTTAAAAAATGCACATCCCTCCTTAACGTCGGGATGGTAATATTTACGACTGGTGTTAATGAAAAAATTACCGCCCTCGCGTGCGCTCGTACTTTTACAAGTTCCGTATTTTTTCATTTCGACATTTAGTATTTCCCGAACCGTTTGCAAACAAACAACAGACAAACGATGGCGTTTGTAAGTACTTCTGACGACGACATAAAAAACAAATCACCGAGAAAGACGGGGTGAACCTGAAAAGACATGAAATATAATAAAAACATTCCACCTTTGGTTCTGGGTGTTATAGTGGATTATCTCACTCTGAAAAAATTAACATCCTCGACTTCGTCTCGAATCCAATAAATTTACATCCTCACAAAAAGTTTTTTTAAACTTAAATATTATACCATTGTTAATTTAGAACACTTGACATCCGCTTCATAATACAATACCTCATCAGGTATACATCACTCGATAAGGGGATACTTTGCATGAGGGCAAATAATCTAACTTATCTGTTGGATTTATTCAGTAAATAAATAAAAAAAACACCTTGGTCTCGTTTCCCATATGGACGTGAACATGATTACCAGTTTTCAAAAAAAAATATTTTTTGGATTCTGATTTGAACATGGACATGTATGTTTATGTTTGATGCATCATATACAGTCTATATCTGTTTAATTTACATACGAGGGGAGGTCAATAAGTTCATAGAACGGGGTAAATATTGCCGCAACAAACCATGCATTTTATTATTATTTTTCAATATACTCCCCATTTACCCCAATGCACTTAGCCTACTTTTCTTTCAGACTGTCTATACCTTTGAAATAGACGTCTTCGGTTTGGTCCTGAAACCATGCCTCTGTGGCAGCCCTAAGTCCATCATCATCAGGAAATCTGATTTCCCGTAAATGGGATTTCAAATTTCTAAATAGGAAATAATCACTGGATGCTTAATCGAGACTGTAGGGTGGATGATTAAGTTCGAACTTGCATTCACGAATCGCTGCTTGTGCAATCCTTGACTTGTGCACAGGAGCATTGTCGTGAAGAAGCAATAGCCCTCGGCTCAACTTTCCCCACCTTTTTAATTTAAAACCAGCTTTCAGCTGCTTCATTAGATCAGCATAGTAAGTCCCAGTGATAGAGATTCCAGCAGGTTTATAACTGATTAACAGAACACTCTTAGAATCCAAAAACACAGTGGTCATGACTTTGCCAGCTGATGGTTGGGTTTTGAATTTCTTTGGTGGGGTGAGCCAGGGTGCTTCCATTGCATAGACTCTTTTTTGGTTTCTAGGTCCCAATGATGAATCCATGTTTCATCACCAGTTACTAAACGTAAATGGAAGCTCTCCGGGTTATCATTATAAATGCCAAGAAGCTCCCGACTTGACTGGCGTCTTGGAAGCGATCCTGCACATTAAGGTTTCTGTGGACCCATCTTGCGGATACTTTTGACATCCCAAGATGCTCGTGGATAACCGTGTATACACTTCCATGTGAAATGTCACACTCTCTAGCTATGTCATCAATCCTAATTCGACGATCATTCATGATGAGGGTCTCCACAGACGTGACAATTTCCTTTGTGATGGCATTAGCTGGCCCATCTGACCATGGGTCATCCTTTCAGTAAGGTGCGCCCACGTTTAAATCCATCTGACCATTTTGCCACTGTGGGATAGGCAAGACCACTGTCACCGTACACCTCGGCTATTCACCAGAAAATTTCTATTGCATTTGATCCCTCTACTGTGAGGAACTTTATTACTGACCTAAACTCAACATTTTTCTTTTCATCATTGCTTGATGGTCACCAACTTTGAATCCTTTTGAGAATTATACATATATGTTGTGACAAATAAACTTGATATGTTTAAAATGGCGAAATGTTGTGTTGTCTAAATAAGTAAAGAAAATGTGTGTTACGCTTGCCTGAATACGCTGTTCTATGAACTGTCTGACTTCCCCTCGTATTATACCCGTTTTAATTTTACATTTTTAGACGGCCGTTTCGGAATACAATTCCTCATTAGTAGTGCTTTAATCAAAATAATGAAACTTTTTTCAAGATGTTGAAAAGATACCCAAAGAACCAAAATATTTTTGATGCAATTTGTAAAATCAAAACTAGTATAATATGTAATTTACCACCGATCTTAAATTAAAATATACAACCGGTAAATGCCATTTCATATCATGGTTTATCAGTAACAGGTTGAATTAGATTATCTTAAACATTGCATCATCGTTATTATAGGTATTTCCATATTTTCAATTAAAGATAGTTATGCCAAGATTAAACGGACCTTGAATTAGACAGGATGTCCCAAGTGAAAATAGTTCCGATTATATAAAGCAATATAATATTTTGACATGCAATTTAATTGAGATTTTAACATGATAGATGTGGAATCGTCGAATCGATGTAATACAATTATAGACTCAAACGATATGGTCAGTAAATCATAAATCCATTAAAACTGGTTAATTTCACATTTATAATCAGCATAATCTAGTAAAATAAAAACAAAGATATAAATCCATATTCAAGCCACAACCTTAAAACAAAGTAAATAATGGCATATTTAATCACGTAAATCTTCATGGGGAATTAAGTAAGGGTGTCTCGGAGGTATCACTGAGGGTAAAATAGCAAATTACCAAAAACAACAAAAACCAGAACAACAGATATTTATTATTTTTTAATAATTTTTAATCAAAATTTTAAAAACTTTTACACTGTTGTTGTGAATCTGGGTGCAAACCATTTTGAAAACCTTTCAAAATAGTTTCTTCTGTCATTATCAGTTCCTATTGTTAAATACAATTTTTTCCCATTGTTCTAATTAATATTTTTTAATCAAAACCAAAATCAACATCAAACATACCCTTTCCAACCACATCTCGATATTTAAAATTGCCTAAACGCGGCTGTTTACAACCATCAATGCATACATAGAATAAATCATAAGTGGTTCAGCAGGTGGTCATTTTATGCTTGGATTTTTCAAGAAGAATTTTGCTATAACATTTTTTTAGGTTTTTGTTTATCGAACATTTATCATTACCTTTTCTTGTTGTAAATATAAATATTTGATAAAAACAGCTCAGAACACAACAGATTAGCAAACAACAATGTTTGACATATTAAACTACATCGTATTCATTGCAAACGGGTGTCAAAATCTGGGGTGCAGTAAATAGGGCTTTAGAGATGGTAATATTTGAAATCTCTTTTTAATAGCTAAACATCATACCAAAGCAAAACAACAGAAAAATCAATTTTAGCAAAACAAATCCTACGGGAGCTGTTTTTTCTGCCACTTCACTCCACAATATATAGGTGTCCTCATATTTCCAATTAATGAACTACACAGGAAGTCTCCGCTAGAAAATAGTTCCGATTATATAACAGCTTACACATTTTACGTCGAATTTAATTTACATTTTACGAGATGAATGGAAAATCAATGAAAACATGTATAAAATAGATTTAGTTAGTCAAATCTAAATCCCATTAACACTTGCTTGTTTCCCTTATAAACATCATTATCTACAGGTGTAGGGCAGCAAAAGTTGGAAAATGTCAGACTCCCTCGCAATTTTTTATTTTTTCCTATAATTACTATTTCTGCACCAAACACTCAATGTCAGAATACGTGCTGTTATTTCAAATCACAACTTATAACGAAATAACTGCGGAATGTCATACTTGTGAATAAATGTGTTTTACCTATCCTTTCTGGTATTTTAATTTTCACAAGTAAAATAACACAAATTTACATATTTTGAAATGGCTGAAAGTTAACTGTTTAAATGCTTGTTTGATAGATGAATTGATCAGTTTTATAGTTGGTTAAATCATTGACAGATAAATCCATTTATCACAGTTATTTAAAACACATTCATTTTTTATAATTAATTTTGTACCAAAAAATTATCCATGAATTAATAAATTACATTTCCAAAGCAAATTAAAAAACAAGCCTCCTTTGAAAACAAACAAACCAATTTTAACATATGAACTTATATAAGGGAATAAGATCAGTTGAACAATCTCAATATGATTTTAACACTCAAATATCCAGGAACTCATTTACAACCATGGATATACATGGATTTGAAGTTCCATAGTTCCATGTTTTTACCAAGTTGTTATTAAACCTGTGGAGTGTTAGCTACATCAATAGGGGGAGTGTACCCTTCTTGAATACCCGGCCTCACTTCTCAGGTGTAAGTTTATGTTTAATCCAAATTGCCGGTCTAAAATGTTTCACTTAGCTTTTGAATTGTGGTTTTGACATAACATACCTTGATATGTTTGTTTTGGATTTGAAATGAAAAAAAACTTGCTTTTTAATAAACCTTGTTTTTATTCCTTTTGCTAATCATATTTCAAATATGAAAATAATTATCAATAAAAACCAATAAGAACTTCTTATTTGAGTCAGTAATTGAATCGTTTAGCAAAGATAATTAATTTTTTATGTTTAAAGCATAAGTTATTGGGTTTTTTATCTTATTTATATATTTAAATATATTTTAAGTGTTAAGTAATCATTAATTGTATTATATTTATGATGGTTCAATCTCGGTTAAAGTTGTTGTTATTATAATACTGAACATCTTTTATCGTTACATTTCACAAAGTCGCAAAATTAAGGTGTACTTCTTCATGCAAAGTATTCCCTTGCCTTAATTTGATTATATATATTTTAGTCCTTTGGATATTTATACAACTCTTCGAAAAACATTTTGGTCTAATTAAGGAATGATTGTAATTTTTTTTCTATCTATGGGGTCATAGACAAAATTATTTGGTGCACGCGGCATAAAATCGCGAAGCGGTTTATGCATACGCGTGCACCAAATAATTTTGTCTATGACCCCATAGATAGAAAAAAATTACAATCATTCCTTATAATTAAATTCAAAAATAAGTTCAATATTCATAACATTCATGTAATCTTTAAATTATACACATGAAACAAAAAACCAGCGCATTAAAACAAAAAATGGCGCATTAATCTAAAAGCGGAACACAGCTGATTGCCAATGGCAACAGCCGGTAGCTCTGAAAAATATGACGTCAGCTAATATGACGTCAAAAAATTATGTCTATGGGATCATAGATACAAAAAATTTACAACACTGAATAGTATTAAAATTTAATTATGTACTACTGATGAGGAATTGTATCCCGAAACGATTGTTTACTGCTGTAAAAATTAACACTGGTATAATATGTAATTTAGTACCCGTCTTTGGACGCCTAATGTCATATACAATTATTTTGTGTTGTTTTTATGTTGTGTAGTCTGACGTTGATGTATTATCTTTTGTTGTTTTTTTTGTTTATGGTTACGTTTTCTATAGCATGTCTTTACAAATTACATTATATTCCAACCTGCCTATAAAAGCCAACCAAGGGAACAAGTAAAAGTGGCCTTTATGGGCAGGTGACCTTTATATACAGGCTGAAATAATATGAATAAAGAACAGTTGGGATACAATTGTAATGACCTTTATAAACAGGTGCCACTTATATAGAGGTGGCCTTAAAGGCATGTTGAACTTTATTTCATTTTTGACGTACGTAGGTAGATATTATACATTGTAGGACTAATAAAGTCAAACCTTATGATTTTTTATGTATTTGTGTACAAAAAAGAATTTACATGTAGATTAAAAGAAAATAATTTATCCCTTTACAAGTCTCATTCAGAGTTTTTTAATCAAACCGTTATCGAAAAATAAATTTAACGTTACAATTTTTTTAATTCAAGTTATAGAATATATCAATTTAATTTTTCATGATTACAATTATGATAAGCAACAATTCTAATATCTTAGTGAAATTAGATGACGGAAATTGATTCAATGATGTTTTAATTTTATTCAGTTATATAACACTATTTAAACAAACTAGAAACTCCAATTATTAACATGTTTACTTGAGTTATTTGCAAATTTGTTTTTCTAAACAAATAAATGGATTTATTCAATGGAACAAGAAGTTGTTAATTTACCTATCTTAAAAGATCCATTAGAGAAGCAACACTGAAATTAAACAAGAGTCATAATTAAGATTTTATCAGAGTTATCATCATTGAAACTTTTATAATAAATGCAGATTAAACCTTTATTGAAAAGCATTCTTGAATGACCCTGATCGCAATTGATTGATTAATAAACAATAGTCTTTTGGGGTTTGTTTATGTTTTGTTGCCTAATGTTGATGCTTCGATTCATTTATTTCCTGGGTTTTTTATTATTTAAAAACTCACGATTTACATTACAATTACTTTTTTATATTTCGTTTTATTTTAGTCATAGATTGAATCAGCAACATTTTAGTTTTCATTCATCAAATTATAAATTATGATTGCAATCATGATAAGCAACAGTTCTAATTTCACAGTAAACTTATATGATAGGAAATGATTTAATAATGTTTTAATTTTAATCGGTTATATAATACTACTTAAACAAACTATAAACATCAATAATCAACATGTTTACTTGAAGTATTTGTATATTGGTTTTGTTAAACAAATAAATGGATTTTTCAATAGAACAAGAAGCTATTAATTTACACTTCTTAAAAGATCCATTAGAGATGTTGAAGTTAACAAACCGTAATTAAAATTTTAATCAGATTTTTTAAAACCGTTTTAACATGTATAGTAAATAGAGACGTTCATATTGAAACCTTATTGAATAGCATCCTTTAAAGTTCATGTCCGTAATTGATAGATTAAATTTTACTCTAACTAAAGGATTATAGTCATAATCCAATTATAATTACTAGAAATCTCTCTTCATCATGATCCATTGGGAAAAGACAGATGGGTACGTGTAAATAAACCATACATCATACAAAACAATCACCTTTAATGCATTACCAAAAAAAATAAAACAAATAGTAACAAACAAATTATAAACAATCTTAATTCAATATACAGGATGTTTAATTGGTGATAATATACAACAAACATTAGCCTAGATTATGTTCAATGCAAGCTAGATAGATACAAATATGAAGATTCTAGTATTGAAATGGTATACACAAAGATGCACCTAAAACCACCCGCGTACTTGGACCTGCAAAACATTGTTAATGTAACCAAGGAAACGGGAAAACAAACAACGGTAAAACAACAACAAGACCACGAGTTAAGTGCAACTAAGTGAAAGCTTCTTGTCGTAATAAAGTTTCAGTCTTCAAGTTAGGGGTGGCTTTAGCAATGTTCATCCAGATTAACATTTTCAACTTAAGCTACTCGAATCAATTTATTTTGTTTTGGTTTCTTCTTTAATATGATCATGTTGATTGACAGCATAATGTCTTCTTTGTGTTACAATATATATGCAAAGAACATTGACCTGTCCGCTTCACCTTTGTTTTTGATATCCATTATGGACATATAAATATGATTAATAGGCGGTCAAAACGTATATATTTCGCCTATATAAAGTGAATACTAATAATGGAAACGTGTATATGTATTAACTGCGAATCCTAACGCTATCCATGTATTGTGTGAACCCGCCTATATAAATATTTCCAATGAAAGGTCAAACGGACAAGTCAAAGTTTATACCTTTCGTCGACAAGATTGTTTTTATACTTTTTATAAGTTCTTGATATTTTGTTATATACCTCGCTTTATACTATACACAATCAACATTCACAGCAAGCCTACGGAATTAACGATACAAAGTCTTCTAATATATAATGTATGCAAAATCTCAAAATTCCTTCAAACGAAAATTACATTTTCTACCATAATTTTCTATCCATACAAAACCTCAAACCGCACCTAGTGGAAGCGTTTAATCAGCTTTATCAAAAGAATTTGTAATTTGCATCTCAAAAGACATAAAACGCAAGCAGACAACAAACTGCATAATTGATGTTTGATATAAAATTGAATACATCAAGCAGACGATGAACAAATTGGAAGATTTTATATAAAGAAACGTATATGATACAAGCAATGAATAATTTAACGCATTTGATATTCTGTAAGATGCCGACATATAAAGATAGGTATAGATAATTTTACTGATTTCAGTCTCAAAGCTATTCCACAGAGATTTCATTACAAATGTAAAAGATTTTATAATGTATTCTATTTTATAAATTACTTTTTATACTGAATTTACGACAGACATGGAAATCAAATAACAATATGTGACAAACAAGTATGTTATATGACAGCCATTACAATATTGTTGATAAGTATTATGTATCCAAATTACCCTGGATATAAATGACGCCCCATAGTTTCATGTTCCTCTCATTACCAATTCCAATGGGGTTCGCCGCTGTACCACGTGATATCTTCTAACGTGTCTGTGAAACGCTTGTTTCCAATGGACATGGAATCGCACAATATGAAGTTTTCCAATAAAAACGACGTTATTCCGGGAATTTGTGACGTTGACGTTTTCCAAAACGTTCCACACAAATGTTAAGAGGTATTGATCACGTGGTACGGCGGCGAACCCCATTGCACAATTGACTGTTGTAGCAAGCTAAACAGGAGGTGATTTCCCTTCCAGAATACGCGGCTTCACTAATCCCTGGTGAAAGTTTACTCGTTTGACCTATTTTGCCGGTCTTAATTTTTTTACTTTGCTTTTGGATTGTTGTTTGGATATGACCTGGTGTGTTTGTTACCTCATGGCTACATCCATATGGAAATACCATAGAGAAGTGTGAAGTTTTTACTTTCAACCGAATGTTTTATTGTATTATTCTGTTATTTTGTATCGAACATATTATACCAGTTTTATATTTACAGCACTAGACGGCCGTTTCGGAATACAATTCCTCATCCAGTAGTGCTTGGACCAAAATTATGAAACCAAAATTATTTTGAAGACGTTGAAAAACTACCCAAAGGACCAAAATATATTTTATCAAATTAAGCTAAGGAAATACTTTGCATGAGGGAGTATACCTTACTTTTTGAGAAATTTCCAATTTTAACTTGCAGGAAATTTAAACAATTTTAGTATATTTCTGACAATAATACGAAATTATTGCCTACTGAGTTAATGATATCTTTGGGGCACCAGCCATCAGCAGAGATTTCGGCTCAGGGGTTTAAATTGCATATTATACCAGTTTTAATATAATTCCTGCAATCACAGCTTTCAATTTCGACCGTTTTGAGATGTTTATTTGGTGATACCAACGTACCTTGACTAACGTGACCATGTGACAGCTTTATATTTTGAAACTGGGGTGATCGTTAACTACAACTTACGATTAGGATCTGCAAGTTATAAGGCAAACAACATTGACCTGTTCATTTGACCTTTCATTAAGAATATTTATATAGAAGTATATTAAATAAATGGGTAGTAGTAGGATTCACTGTTAATAATATATATACAAGGTATATGATTAGTGTTCACATTATGTCGACAAAATAAACCCACGTGATTCCTAAACGTTAATGCACTCGTCCACAATAAATATTTAAAAAAAATGTCAAGCGGACAGGTCAAAGTTGTTTATGTATAAATATGTTTTTATTTGTGTTATTATAAGCAAAAGAAAACAAAAGAAATGTGATAACAACGAATAGAGCAACTCTCATTAATAATAAAATAGTTATATAATGGCCAATATTAGAAGACGCGTTCCTATAATCAAATGTTATTGCCCAAACAAATGGGTTATAATCTATGTTGTGCAGATCCTAGTGTGCCAAATTTGTCAGTATGTTTGCCGAACAAGATAGTGTGGTCAACATACTCCTATTTTAGTCCCAGTATAGAATTGCGTGTCTCAATATAATTGAAATCATCTTGACTTTTGTGTGAAGTACAATTTGAACTAACTATTAAAACAAAACTACCTATACACTGTACCTTCTTAACATTTTTAAAATTAAAATTATTCATTTATTTATTTATTTATTTATTTATAACATTTATATGATTATTTATTAATATTCAATACCCTCATTACAATATATTAGGACTAAGTTCGGTCAAGGGGTAGCTATTTCTATCTTTCACTTGATATGTCTCAATGACGCAATTACACATATGACATTTTAAGTAGATGTAGCAAGTAGGACAAAGAGTATCAAATGTTTTATTTTTAACTGACACAACATAACAGGTGAATAACATGTCATAGTTAAATCTCTGTCAATACTAATGTAAATAATGTCAATAGCGTTGAATTTGAAGATATTTTTTATGACTTCAAAATATGATTTAAAATACCAAATTTTACACAACCAGCACAAAAAACCGACATCATAGTTTCAATTAATTGCGTTTCCAAAATATGGGTCATATTCCTCTTTTTAATTCTTTTCAATTTTTGTTCTTTGTATTTTGTGTTTGTTTTTTCTGATCCTATAGATTCAGCAAGCCGGTTTTATCTTTTTTCCGTGCTGAAAACGACTACATAATCTCTCAATTGTTTCCCAATTACATGTCATACCAGTTTTAATTTTACAGCGCTAGACGGCCGTTTCGGAATACAATTCCTCATCAGCAGTGCTTGGGCTAAAATTATGAAACCAAAACCTTTTCCCCAAGATGTTGTAAAAAACCCAAAGGACCAATATATATTTCGCCAAAATCAGCTAAGGAAATTCATACGCTATGGTATACACTTTGTACAACGAAGCAGGCCGCTTGCAAATAAATTGTTGATCCAAGGATATTGCAATCCTAGGCTAATGAAGGCCCTCAAAAAGCATTATGGTCGTGATCGCAGTATTGGTGATAAGTTTGATGACCCTGTGTCCAGGATTGCCCTGAATAATTTTGAAATCCCATAGCTCCATGTTCCTTTCACTCAATTATAATTACGCACGTTGCGGGTGTAGCTACCTAAACAGGAGGTGCTTACTCTTCCGAAGAATCCGGCCTCATTTCCATGGTGGAAGTTTACGTGTGTACAATAACTTGTCAATTTCAAACTTTTTACTTTGTTTCTGGATTGTGATTCGGGCAAGGATTAGTATGTTTGTTTTTGAATGGATAAGATGCCAGTCAATCGGAAAGATAACATTCAGTATTCCTACTTGTCCGTATGTATCGCTGACTAGGATGGAATTAAATTATGCTTTATGACATATCATTGATTATTGAAACTACAAGTAATCTCGAATTTAGGATCCTTGAATGTTGAGTTTGTCTCATTTATCACTCAGTAATATGAATTGTATTTAGCAAAAGCAAAACGTCATTGGAACTTTATTCAAATGAATTGTTGATATTGTGAAGATAATATATATATATATATATATATATATATATATCATTTCCTTATGTGTGAAAACCCAGAAAACAATGCCCCCTTTATGTAAAGTAAAATAGAGGGCCTTCAAACTTACATTAAGCAATCGCGTTAATAAAACAAACATACTAATCAACATCCGAAACACATTTCAGAAGCAAAGTAAACACTTTGAAACTGACAAGTTAGGTTAAACACGTGGAATTTCAACAAGGAAGTAAGGTCTTGTGCTCCGGAAGGTTAAGCACCTCCTGTTTAGCTAGCTACACCTGTTATGTGTGTAATCAAAATTTAGTAAAAGGAACATGATACTATTGGACGTCAAATATATCCAGGGCAATCCTGGACACAGATACATCAAATTTATCAAAAATACTGTGATGACGGTCATTAAACTTTTTGAGGTCTTGATAAGCCTAGACTTGAAATATCCCTAGGTCAACTTACAGTACCTGGAAAAACTTTAATTTGCATGTGTATACATACTTAAATTCTAAAATTGATTAATAGTTCACTCAAGCATGCCAACCATTATTTCCAGTAGAAATACGCGTGCATTTAATTTTCTGTAGTCACGTGACTTTTTATTACAGTATAATCACAAATTACCACGGTGTATGTTTCCATGGAATTATCCTCACGTGACATCGCATTACGATATCAATGCTGGCAATCTCGCATGACGTGTGTGTGTATTCTTTGAATTCTGTAACTTATTACCCATTTGGGAGCTGACAAGATCTTGTTTAGCTATTTCATTATTGTGTTTTTCCACATTTTATGAAATGCTGAGGTATAAACAGAAAAAAGGTGTATAATGAAATATAGAGTATTTGTAGATGGATGATATGTAGTCTGTATAACAAAGATAATACCAACATACCAGGTTGTGGTTATGTTCTGTTCAAATCCACAACCGAGTTGTTGCTTCTTTGTTTGTATTCTGTGTACTAGGAAAACACATACATACTGGCTTGTTGGTACACTCTTTGAATTGTTGTAAATAACTGTGCTGGTATTTGACCACACCACTGGCTTCTGTATACTCTGTATAACTAGGGAAACACATACATACTGGCTTGTTGGTACACTCTTTGAATTGTTGTAAATAACTGTGCTGGTATTTGACCACACCACTGGCTTCTGTATACTCTGTATAACTAGGGAAACACATACATACTGGCTTGTTGGTACAATCTTTGAATTGTTGTAAATAACTGTGCTGGTATTGGACCACACCACTGGCTTCTGTATACTCTGTATAACTAGGGAAACACAAACTAGGTTGTTAGTACATTGTTCAAATGGTTGTACAATTACTGTGCTAGTTTTGGTCCACACCACTGGATAGATGTTGTCCTTATGTCTCGTTTGTAATCGACAACCGGTTTGTTGTTACATTTAAAATGAATGGTTGTACAATAAGCAGCTTAGATCGGTTTTGGCTGCTGATACTACTGGACATCTTTTGTCATTATGTCCCATTCTAATTCTGTTTTCCCATATTTTATTAACTTTTGAGATATAAACAGAACAAGGTGAATAATGAAATATATAATATAAAGGCTCCATTGTATCAACGGCAATACCATAAGTGTGCTGGTTTCTTGAAGAATATTAACCACACCACTGAACAGTTTTGTCTTTGTCATTTTTCCAGTTCTAATCCTCAATTGACTTTTGCTTCATTGTTGAAATAGTATGTTGGTCCTAGTTTTACAATCTTTTTTTAATTAAAATTTCTTAAACTTAATTTTGGCAATATTTTATGGCAACACATATATAAAATTATTTCAGCTAACTTAGAGTATAGTTGTAAAAAGCTTTGATTGTTCTTCAAAATGACACCATGAACGCATAAATATCTTGAAGATTAACGCATTTATTCAGATTTAACATTCGCCAGATATAAGTTAAGGAAAAATTTAATTAAAGAATAATTGTTGAACTGTGGCCTGGTTTCAAAAAGAATTCCAAAACACCGTTGGTCATTTTTACCATTATGTCCAGGTCTCATCCTCAGCTAACCTGTTGCTTCATTACTTAAATGTTTGTATAGTTTATCAAAAATTTCAACCACACCACTGGACAATTTTTATCCACAAGCTGGGTATTTAGAATCATTAAGCTCTCTCTATATACATATTTGTTGTCCTTCTCTTGGTTATTGTTTTATCCGTATGCTGCATTTCTTAGAGTTTTGGTTGCATTTGCTATATATATGCAGATGCTTTCTTTAACTCTAAAAAGCTTCATGTTATATTATCCACAAGACAATAAGGCATGCCACTAAAAAACCAGAAGAAGAAAATAAATGAAATTTAACCGGTTTATTTTTAATAATTATATAAAAAGAGCTTGAAAAATTTTGATGTTTTGGAATTATAGGTAATTATAATGGGAACCAAGGAAATTATTTTCTCTAGTTTAATTGAAGATGTCCGTCTAGTCAGTAATTTTGTTTAATGAATCTGAATAGTTGTTAATAATGTAAACTAAACATCTTAACATCTTCGATTTGATTTGAGATGTTAATCTAATTGGTCAATATGATATCACAAGTTACGTTGTAGTGTTTGATATCAAATAGGACATTTTTATTTATTTATTTATTTATTCATTTTATTATTTTTATTTATTTATTTATTTATTTATTTATTTATTTATTTATTTATTTTTATTTATTATTTTTTATTATTGTTTTGCAAAAATATACATGTTTGACAATATAAATTACAGACTTATAACGATATCAAATACATTTGGATATACAAATATAATAACATAAGGAGTATTCATAAACTTGTACTTGATATTTAAAAAAACAAAAAATTTTATTTGAAACTTCAATAAATAGATAAATAAATAAATAAAATTTAAAAAATAAAAAAATTAAAATAAAATAAAAAAATTAATAAAAACATTTTTTTCTATTGAAGGTTTAGTTAATACAGGTCAAACAGAATAATATTTTATACGTAATACGACAGCTGTTTTTGAAAAGGTAAAACTGTCACAAGATTTATGTCATATGACCAGACACTTACCACTTATTTCAAGCCCCCTATCACCCTAAATCATGATAGTGTTATTGTAACCATGGTTATGATAAACCTTAAACACTTGATATTTATTTATTGTCCCCTTAAAACCTATTTATCTACATTAAGTTGTACTTTCTCAACTATTTAATATAAACAAATAAGATTTTCTACATGTATTTGAATGTTTAAAAATATCCAACGGCAAGAATGCCTTATGTGCAGTTTGTTTTCTATTGAAAAGTTTTAAATGGCGAACGACAAGCGGGTGCCCTGTGTAGATTTAAAAAAAAAAATACTAGAGTAAAGAAAAAATTACATACAATGGAGTTTGCCGCTGTACCACGTGATACCCTATACCTTTTGTACGGATTAATTATTCCCAATGGATATGGAATCCGAATCACATATGATAACTTTTCTATACAAACGACGTTATTTCGGGAATTTGCGAAGTTAACGTTTTCCGATATTGACCACATGGAACAGAAACAAATCTCATTAGAATTATGGTACTTGACATGTCATCATGTACAAACTGTCTCTAACGAGCCAATTCTGATATTACTGCGAACAGATAGCGCCCGATTTACTGCGCTTCATGATACGTCATGAGAACGTAATGAGACATCATTTAACGTCAGCTCATAGGAATGACCTAATACATTCATATTATGTTTGTATAACTCGGGTTATTTTTAGATATGTAAGTGCACGTGATATTTAATAGTTTCATGTATGTTTCATTGATTTTACCTATAATAATAACGAACATTATGGATAATAGAAATTCTAAGCAGTAATAAAAAGGTCCCTGTTAGCGAGAATTAAAAAAGGTCAAAATCTAAGATGGCCCCATAAAATAATATTGAAAACAAGCTTGGTACTATATGATAATATATGCAAAAACATTGACCTGTCTGTTTGACTTTGAATTTTAACTGTGAACTAGTACATTTATGTAAATAGAACACGGGTATTAATTTCGTTGATAACAATGGAAACATGCACTGTTTACGTATTAACTGCGAATCCTAACACTACCCATGTATTGGGTGATTCGTTGTATATAAATATACAAATAGAAAGTTCAAGCGAAAAGTACAATGGCGTTTGCCTTGATATATGCAATTCGCCAATATATGCATTACTATATAGACGGTCTCAACTTGCATGCACAACTATCGTAAATTGTTGCTCTTTGCTTTTTTGGTGGTATTTTTATCAAAATGTTTTAACTTTCGTTTTGGCAACTTTGCAACATGAAAACTTCTGTTTTTGAAATTAAAGTAACAGCTTTACTTCATTTTAATGCCAAACAGATATGTTATTAAGCCATGCAGTCAATTACCCATCACAAATGATGACTACCCTGATTCTTATTAATGTTTCCAGTGATGATTTACTACGATACATGTCGGATTGTACAAGTTGGTATATTTGTAATTTGCCAATACACTTGTAACCTTTATATTTTTATCAAAACGTTTTAATGTTCATTTTTTTAAACTTTGAAATATGGAAAACTTGTTTTTGAACGTAAAGTATTAAATTTACTTCATTTTCATGTCAAACAGATATGTCATTAAGTCAATTACCTCTACAAGTGATGGTTATCATGGTTTTTATTGATGGATCAAGTGACGGTTTACCGTTTGATGTATGCCATTAGCTATAAGTACCATGCATAGAGTACAAACCTGTCAAAAGTTTAACCACCACTGCGGTAGCTCAGTTGGTAGAGTGCTCGGTCCGTAAGTGGGAGGTCGTTGGTTCGATCCGTGGCCGGGTCTGACTCAAGATTTGAAAGTGGATTCTTTCGCTAAGCACTTGGCATTTCGAAATAAAAGTCACGATTCTTTTGGATGAGAACTTCAAATGAATGAGGTCCCGTGTCACAGTGGACTTGACACGCTAAAGAATCCTGCTGCATAGTGTCATCAGCGAAACGCACAGGCAAAACTTCCTCTATAGCTGGCGACGTCCCGATATAAGAAAAATATTCTTAACTGGGAAGTTAAACACCATTACTCAACTCCAAAGTTTAACACCAGACTGATAGATTAGTACCAAATTGGCTGCCCATTTCGACCCCTCGTTGGTTATACCTCGACAGGTGTGCTACCTATCTTTCGACAGCTTTTCCGTCACTTGCTATACATATATATCTCGGCCACTGAAAAGCAGATCGTCGACTCCTCTTCGTTAAATAAGTGTTAAACTTTCGACAGGTCTGTACTGCACTCGCTTGATTTTCATGATCATTAAACTTCTGATTGTAAAAAGCATCAGTGATCAATCCGTTTGAACATATTCGAGTTCATCATAAACTGTTACCTTTGCTGTTGATCGTGTTGTTAATGAACCAATTAAAAAGCAAAGAAGTATTCTCGGTTAAAAATTCAAATGATTACAATAATATTTTCTAACCTTTCTTTATATTTCGTTTTGAATCGTAATTACCAAAAAAATCTTTATGATTTACAAGGAGAATTTTTTATAATGTTGTTTCATTTTTCAATTTATTTATTTATTTATTTATTTATTTATTTTATTTTATTTTATTTTATTTATTTATTTATTTATTTATTTATTTATTTATTTATTTATTTATTTATTTATTTATTGTTGCTTTTGATTTTCTCTTAATTTCTAGATAATTAGATATAAAACCACCCTTTATTACAAAGGTAACTTTCCCATTTCTCTGCTGTCACATATGCAAAAAATAAAATATAACACGACATAATACAAATAAATGCAAAACAGCCAATCGTGACAAGAAAAACAAACACAAATTGGGACCACTAGTTAAAATCTGCGACGACTTCGGAACGGCACTAGATTGAATACCCATCGATGTGGTTATAGTATTATTAAAGTCTCCCAATCACCCCACTTAATTAACAACCAGATGGACATAAAAGAATTTATATTAAACAAAATATAACATGACAAACCTTATAAAGGGGGATCAAAGTAGGTATCAGCAGAGGAAGGAATCTCGCAATATATTTATGTATAAAAACTGATTTTAAATTTTAGTGTCAATAGATATGTTACTTAATGACAAGAAAACATTGCATGTATTTGCAATCACTGTTTAAAAAATCTTTAAAATTATAAATTTTATTAACTGCCATGTGCTAATTTTATATTTTTATGAAATAATGCGTTTAAAATCAGTATATGACTTAACTATTATTGGATCCTCCGTGGAAAAACTGTTTTTGGTTGGGAGGGATGAACAAAATTTACAATAAAGTTTACCAATTAGTAAGTTAAAGATCAGTTTAGTGCATGGGGGCTTGGGTTTTTAAAACTAATTTTAAGTTTTAGGATTATTTAAAAATTTATGGTCGATGTCTTCTACGATTCAATTGCCTTCTAAAACTGACTTCGTAGTCTAAGTCTACCAACGATCTAAGTCCACACTGTAAATACTAAATCTCTACTGAAACCTACTTTGGTAAATCATGTCAGTTAATAATATTATGTTGTGAATTAAACAGCTCCACCTTATTGCTCCAAGGAACTATTTTCCTTGACGAGACAAAACAAACTTAATATTTTATGCGGTTTTTATTTTTTCAGCTTAAAGCCGCCTGAAGCTTCCTAAAAACAGCACGCAAAGTCATATTATCCATATAATCATGAAATTATATGACTCTGGAGAAATATAGAGCAAACTAACTGTTCCTGTAATACAATGGATTTATTAATATATTTATTTATTTCCCGAATTGCTAACGTTTAGAGCTGTATACTACATTTATGATGTTTAATTGAAATAAACTCTGTTTGAGACCAAATGAAGTTATAGGACTATAATTACATTTGCTAATGTGACGTAACTCTTCTCTTGCTTACGCCTATACCCGTGACGTCATTGATTAGCTGTTCTAGCAATTGGAATTGCATGTCGTACACTACAATGTTTTAAATTTATTTCAGGATTAAAAAACAAAAATATGATTTCCAGAAAATGCGAAAGGTATATATAACCATTGAACTGTCTAGAAATGGCGTTTTTAGTGCTATAACGTCAATTGCCGTGCAAAGCAAACTAACCATAACACACTAGGGCGCATTATTCAGTTTGCTTTTCACGGCAATGGAAGTTATATAGCACTATAAAGACCATTTCTAGACAGTTCAATGGTTAATTAAATCTTGTGACATTCTTGAATTAAATATATGAAATCCTGCAGCAAGTCAGAGTATTTATAGAACCATATGGTGGTATTCATTCGGGTCAGCTGAGTAATGTACGTTTTAAATGTAAATTCATAATACTGGTACACATAACAAACAAGGGTTGTCATTATATTGAGACCATAAATGATACATTTCCTAACCTTGGAAGGGTACTGGGCTTAATGAACAAAATAGTTTCAGGTTATATGGATGAAATAGTACCATTGCCCGTATAACAGTCTTATGGATAATGGATATGCCAAACATACTGTAAACGTATTTAATTTCGCGTGTATTTATTTTCGCGATATAGAAAATTTAGACATATCAACGTAGTTAAATTTTCGCGATTTTGAAATATGCATTTTAACACAACAAGCATAATAAAATTTTCGCTCAAAATTAATTTTCGAGCAAAACAAACGACCGCGAAATAGGCGAAAATTAAAACACCGCGAAAATAAATACGTTCACAATACGTAATCCTTTATTATGTTACTGTAAGGACATTGTTCAAGGCGTGAACGTATATCAAAATTATTACAGATCTAGACTTCCTAGATCGATAACTTATTGAAGTAATTGAAAATATATAATCTTATCTGGGTTAAATAAAATATTTTAAATGATATTAGATTTTAGATACTCTAAATTGCCTATTATATTTTGTCAAGCTGTACTTATTTTCAAATCTCCAACGATTGTGTTCTCGATCTGCTTATTAACAACCCACTTTGAAAAAATTTCGCACTTTTGAAAAAAATTTTCAAAGTGCGTTGAGTTTAACCCGGATTTAACGCAATTTGATTTTTTTTCAAAGTGCGTAATTTTTTAAAGTTGGTTACTACACTGCTTATTGATGAAAGGTTCGTTAGCTTAACTTAATGGTAAGTGAAAATTCAGTGATAAATAAATAATATTTTATATAAAAATAGTTTGAATGGTAATTGCTTCTTTTTTATCACAACAATAATAATTGTGTGCTTTAACTTTTAATGTTTCAGTAACATTGCCTAAACCATAAAATACAAAATTTGGCAAACCAACAGGTTATGCTAACACGGCTTTGAACAGCCGGTCCCTGGTTAAAAGAAATACACATGTAAATAAAAAGCTGACATTATTCACCAAACCTTAAGTAACTAATTTCACTTTGGTATTCCTACCAAAATGAATGAATAAATATAACCGCAACGTAAAATCAGTACTGATGTATGAAAGTGAAAGCTGGAGAGTTACAAAGACAGATATGAGATCACTGTGTAGCTTCCACCATAGCTGTCTCCGTCAAATTTACAAAATTGTTTGGCCCTATACAATCCAAAATGTCGATGTATTGAAAACGACAAATTTAAAATGAATCATCAGTGAAATAAAACATTTCAGTTGTCTAGGACATGTCTTTACAAAGTCAGGAAGTAACATCATCAAAGCTGTCGTTAGATGGACATTAGACCAGGGGTAGGAAAAAAAAAAAAAAAAACAACCTGACGCAGAACAGTTTAAATAAAAGAACTAGAGCTGGCATTTGGAGAGGCAGAGACCAAAGCCAAGATGGAGCTGAGTGGCGATATCTTGTATTGACCTGACCTTATGCTCCATCGCGAGCGAGGAAGATATGTAGGGTAGGTTAGGTTCTTAATCGGGATTATATGGTCTCAGCTACATCTATTCTCTCACAGGATTCTAGTTATGGCAATTATTGCAATCTATTGTCAATAACCAACATTAAAAATGTTATGTAATTAATTTGAACTTAAGTGGTGTAACAATGATAATTATGCTCGTTAATTTACACAAAACCAATTAAATCGAAGCGATCTAATGTTAAAGATATTATGTTCATTCATACATAGAGTTTTCCTAAAAGATTTCAATCGGAACTATGTTTTCAAATGTCATAGAAATTAAAAATTTAAACAAGGGAGTTCAATCATCTCTTTAAAAGAGAGAAACGTGTAACACGAACAATCCATGGGACGAATACATCAATAACGTGATTTTAAAGCCGGGTTCAATAATATAATTATTTTGTTTTTTATATTTTTAACTTAAAATTAAATGAATGAAAATTCAAATAAAAACAGAAGCTTCAGAAAAAAATTTGATTAAGCAATTTTGTCGATTTTGGTATTTTTGAATTATGTCATTGTATTGGTAAAACAAAAATCAAATTTAAAAACAGAGGCGATAAGCAATTTTGTCGATTTTAGTATTTTTAAATTATGTCATTGTATAGTCAAATCAACATCAAATCAAAATCAGCTTCTTGGCGTGTAGCAATTATTTCGAGTTTTGGTTTTTTAAATTAATATTAGCAAAAAACTCAAATAGTCAAATGTAAAATACAGAGGAATTTTTTTCGATATTGTTTTTTAAATAAAAATCAATAAACAAAAAAATAAAATCTAAAAAACCCAATGCTGTAGGGAATCATTTTAATTATATATAATTACAACAATTTACCTTGCCACATACAAAGTGTTAATCAATCCGGAGAGCAAATACAGAAATACACTATAGACCTGTCTGAAGTTTAACATTGAGCTAAAGAGTAGGAACTGAAGTTCGACTGTTAAGTAGCCGAGATATGGATAGCTAGTTACTAAAAGCTTCAGAAATACAGTACAGACCTGTTGAAGGTTTAACACTAAGCTAACAAATCGGTAGCTCCTGTCGGACTCTCGTTTGCTCTATCGCGGTAGTTTGTCATCAGCTGCTATAATATATCTCTTGTAAGTTTTCAACACTCAGCTAACCAATCGGTAGCTCCTCTCGGACTCTTGCTTGCTCTATCGTGGCAGTTTGTCATCAGCTGCTATAATATCTCTTGTAAGTTTTCAACACTGAGCTAACCAATCGGTAGCTCCTCTCGGACTCTCGTTTGCTCTATCGCGACAGTTTGTCATCAGCTGCTATAATATCTCTTGTAAGTTTTCAACACTGAGCTAACCAATCGGTAGCTCCTCCCGGACTCTCGTTTGCTCTATCGCGGTAGTTTGTCATCACCTGCTATAATATCTCTTGGAAGTTTTTGGGTCGCTGGCTCTCCATATATCGGTCATTCGAAATTCGAATTTTGACTCTTTTTCGTTAGCTCAGTGTTAAACTGACATAGCGGCTGCCTATAAAGTCATTGTTAACGAGGGCCAAGATTAGGTGCCAATTCGATAGCTTACTCTTAAACTTTAGACAGAACTGTACTGTATAACTTGATTAATGACATTTACAAATTTCCAATATGTTATTGCTTTGTTGTCGAGTTTTGTTACTTGGGTTCAGTAATTTAACGATTTTCAAATTTAAACATCCATGTCAATTAACAAAAACAGTAATTCAATGTTGAACTTGAAAAATATCACGATTCGCGGTTGTTGGAAGCACTTTATAAACTATATGAACTGAACTTTAAGTTTGCTATGGTAGAGCTCATTATCATTATACAGCAAAGCAAGCTACACATGGGGTGCTTACCTTCCCGGAGAACGCGGTCTCACTTCCTTTGTGTAAGTCCACATGTTAAACTCGGTTTGCCAGTTTTCAAAGTTTTTACTTTGTTTTGGACATGAATTGGTGATTTTTAAATTAAGACGGATTCTTTCTCCAAGTGTTAATCGGCGAAGATTAATTGAATGGGGTTTTACGTCCCAGTCAGTATATATCACATATATAGAAATGTCACCAGCTATAGGTGAAGTGGCAGAATTGTTTATCTTTGCAGGAGGTTTCTTTAATGTGCCATGCCTGTTGTGACATGGGACATCGCTTTTTAAGGTCTCTTCCGGTGGATCCCGTGACTTTTATTTCTAAATGCCGAGGGCTTGGCGAACGAACAGTCACTATCTATTTTCAAGTCCTGGTCAGACTTCGACCTGAGGTCGAACCCATATCCTCACAAACGACGTCAGCACTCTATCAACTGAGTTACCGTTGTGGCAAATCGACGAAGATATGAGATATAAATAGTTTAATATTTACCAGTTCTCAATAATAATATTTTGTATTGAACATAAACATTAATTTTATATAACTGTTCACATAGAAAACGTTTGTTGCAATTACGGTAGTATTTTGGTAGTTACATCTAACAGATAAACAATTGACAGATCGCCGGCCCACCCACTATGTTCCGACAAATGGTCGACATTTTTTAATTACACGGGGAAAAAATGAAAACTCGACCTGAATTGTGCGGTTAAATCACGCCACCGACACTAGAACGTCATTAGTTGCCGTGCCGCTGTTTTAGAACCTTGATAGCGGTCAATATCCTACCTCTCACTAGTTTCTGTGAATTTTATTCGACGATGCTGGTCACGTGGTGACCTAATATAATCCATATCGGGTCAGGTCTGTTCATATCATGTCAGTATGAGAGTTATTTCCCCTGACCAACGTCAATGGCGCCCGCCTCGTAGTAAACACGTCATATTTATCACATCTATTTACGGAAAATACAGACACTAGTAAAGGTGTTGTGATATTGAAACAAAATATTTGATGTTCAAGGATAAAAGTGCAATTGATTTCTTTGACGGAAGCTGCTAGTAAGTAAAATTCATTATTATTTTCAATATTTTGTCAGACAGAATGTCAAACGATGGTATTTTTTAGTAACTCAGTCACCATTCACATGTCGCTGTGTGGTCTGGATACATTCAAATTGGTTTTGTAAATAATTTATTGATATGATCGGTATGATATAATAGTTACACAGTGTTTTAGTGACATAATATGATATATAAAGGGTTTGTTTGGAGCTATAGGTTACTAAAACATACAGCAGTGTCTCATCCTGAACTTCTCTCCGGTCTCCGTATCCGTGTACTGTATGTGTTTGTTTAAAGGTATCCACCATGGGTTTTCAGGGTGATCGGTAGGATATAATCGTTACACAGTCTGTTGGTGACCTAATATGGTTAATACAGGGTCCCTGGGACCCTGTATAAACCATATTAGGTCACCAACAGACTGTGTAACTAATAATGTCGGAACATTGTGGACGTGGCCGGCGATACGTCAATTATCGGTACCTGGTTATTTGCAATAGATTGGAGCCCGAGAAAAGAAAAAATAAAGCTGAAAAATATTGTTGTACGCTGTACAGCTTTCCATTAACTTTGTTATCATTAAATCAATATTAGATTATAATAGCTTATGTAAAATAATGTCGAAGGTGATGGAAAATATTTTCAGTGAAGCAATGACGCGAATTTAATCGAAATTCATAATATGTATCTACCTTAATCACCGAGAGAAGGTAAACACATATGGAATTAAATACACAAAAATGTAAGTTTTAAACAATTGAACAGAACCGTAGCTAATGTGAACCACTAAGGGCCTTAATAGATCCTGTTTCAATTGAAATTTTCATCAAATGTGCGGTTTAATCACGCCACCGACACTAGAACGTCATTAGTTGCCGTGCCGCTGTTTTAGAACCTTGATAGCGGTCAATATCCTACCTCTCACTAGTTTCTGTGAATTTTATTCGACGATGCTGGTCACGTGGTGACCTAATATAATCCATATCGGGTCAGGTCTGTTCATATCATGTCAGTATGAGAGTTATTTCCCCTGACCAACGTCAATGGCGCCCGCCTCGTAGTAAACACGTCATATTTATCACATCTATTTACGGAAAATACAGACACTAGTAAAGGTGTTGTGATATTGAAACAAAATATTTGATGTTCAAGGATAAAAGTGCAATTGATTTCTTTGACGGAAGCTGCTAGTAAGTAAAATTCATTATTATTTTCAATATTTTGTCAGACAGAATGTCAAACGATGGTATTTTTTAGTAACTCAGTCACCATTCACATGTCGCTGTGTGGTCTGGATACATTCAAATTGGTTTTGTAAATAATTTATTGATATGATCGGTATGATATAATAGTTACACAGTGTTTTAGTGACATAATATGATATATAAAGGGTTTGTTTGGAGCTATAGGTTACTAAAACATACAGCAGTGTCTCATCCTGAACTTCTCTCCGGTCTCCGTATCCGTGTACTGTATGTTTGTTTAAAGGTATCCACCATGGGTTTTCAGGGTGATCGGTAGGATATAATCGTTACACAGTCTGTTGGTGACCTAATATGGTTAATACAGGGTCCCTGGGACCCTGTATAAACCATATTAGGTCACCAACAGACTGTGTAACTAATAATGTCGGAACATTGTGGACGTGGCCGGCGATACGTCAATTATCGGTACCTGGTTATTTGCAATAGATTGGAGCCCGAGAAAAGAAAAAATAAAGCTGAAAAATATTGTTGTACGCTGTACAGCTTTCCATTAACTTTGTTATCATTAAATCAATATTAGATTATAATAGCTTATGTAAAATAATGTCGAAGGTGATGGAAAATATTTTCAGTGAAGCAATGACGCGAATTTAATCGAAATTCATAATATGTATCTACCTTAATCACCGAGAGAAGGTAAACACATATGGAATTAAATACACAAAAATGTAAGTTTTAAACAATTGAACAGAACCGTAGCTAATGTGAACCACTAAGGGCCTTAATAGATCCTGTTTCAATTGAAATTTTCATCAAATGGGTTCCATGTACATGTAGTTCTTTGCAGCAGAAAACACGAGTATTTAAATCGGTAAAATCATCTTGAACTTTTGTTCCAAATATGGGACGATTTTGTTTGGTTAATTACGCATTTCAATTAAGGTCTGTAAACAAAACAAACAAATGAAAATAAGAAAAACCAAGGACGTATAAAATGTTTTAATTAACCATGATTTACCCAGCTATCTAAAGTGGAAATCGATGGGGAGAGCAAATATTAAATAAATTGATTTGCAATATTTAACATTTTCCACTGATCTAATAAACGGAGAACGTCTTACCGTATATATAATATTGGAACGGGTATACCATGATAGATGGTTCAAAAAAATCTTTGATGGACGGAAACACAGCTAGTAATATAAACCCCAAATACGTTATCAAAACCGACTTGATCGGAGATATTCGTCTAGAAGGAAGTGTGGAATATAGTTTTTATAAAATTAGAATCGACCACGATCCGGGAATCGTTACATAAGATTAAAACGTTAATCGGACGATTTTACTTGGGACGATTCGTCTCGACCTTTGTATTCCTTTTTTTAATTATTCAATCAGAGTTCAAAATGTTGACTGACAAATAAAATATATGTTTAAGCCAAGAGGTCAGCAAATTAACGAAACAACTCCATATACACAGAATGTGTTTGCGGACGAACACAACATGTATTTGCGGCATAATACGGAAGTTGTGCTACTTTCTAGGTGAAAATGGCCGCGAGTTTGGAAACCGACCGATGGCATAATTATTTGCTAGCGCCGATGTTTAAAAAAAATAAATACAAAACATTGTCTTAATTTTCAGAGTGGTAATTAATGAGGAAATACAGTAAATTAATATTTTAAAATATGTGTCGCACATCTTGGAACACGCGTAATCTCATCGGTGAATGCATTATTACATTTTTGTTCCGATCATCGAATGGTAACATGTTTCGAGTTTAAATCAATAATTTTTGTCATATACCATTTTTAAAATTTATCATTCAATGGTTTGCTCAAATTGGTATATGGTATTTTTGTTGTTAATTTTTAATTTGTCTGTAAACAAACAGTTTTAGATAAAAAGTTAAAAGTATTAATCAATGACTAAAATTAATATAAATTGATTTTCAATATTTACCTACTTTCGCTGGTATCTAGTTATTAGAACACCATATATATTACCGGTAATAAATCAGAAATGTAATACTTCAAAGTACATACATGTCGAAAATTAAACACTTTGATAACGAATTTATAGAGAATCGGCAGCTCATCTTGACTATAATTCGACAGTTTTTCGCTAGCTGTGTTCTGTCTTGACAGCCATTTGGGTGCAGTTTTATATCTCGTGACAGCCCCTCTATCACTAGTTGTCTACAGTATATTTGAGCCAATCGGCAGCAGAGTTATGCTTCGTTTTCGTTAAGTTCAATGTTAAACTTTCGATTTGTCTGTATCTTAGCTTGCTATGTAAAATCGTGACATAACTTGCCTATACAAATAAAAGATGGGGCGGCGGCGGCATATCAATATTGTTGTTGTAACTATGTTTATTTTTGCTATGTAAAGTACAGACATGTCGAAAGTTCAACACTGAGCTAAAGATTTAAGGCTGAAACGGCAGATCATCTCGACGTCTGTATCTCGGAAGTATTTTGACAGCTTTCAGTAGCTGCTACCTATGACTCTGTGGTAGCGGTTAGACCACTCTGTAGCCGAGCTTCGACTCCTTTTCGCTTGCTCAGTGTTAACCTTTCGACAGGTCTGTACTGTTTGGTGTTTTAGTAGAACCATTTGCAATATCGCTCCTTTGCTTTTTCAAACTGAACGCGAAGAAGCGAAGGGGCGAAATATCACGATGGCGAAGGAGTAAAGGTGCGATGGGAAAAGAGGAAAGGTACTAGCATTCCTTCGTCTTCGCCACCGAATCTTCGCTTCTTTGCGTTCCTGAAGTCGAAAGCGCAAAGGGGCGATAATAAAAAAACATGGCCTTAAATATGACCTTATAGGAAACTAAAAACGTCAATGACTCTGAGAGTGGAAAAAGAATGGCATTTTGGTGGGAAAGACAGCATTTTACACCTCAGTCAATTTTACTTCACTTATTTCGGTTTGTAGTATGAGTAGTTAGGGAAAGCGTATTGTCCAAAGAACATTTAGCAATATGGGGGGTGAAAGGTTTTTTTAACATTAGGAACTGTATCCTTTCTGTATCTGAAAATTACTAAAATCTATTAACCGTTATCACAAGGTGTTGATTAAAATCAAACATTACCATTTTAACAGTGATATGATTAACTCGATGACAAAAACGGAATATATATATATAAGTTTATCCTACACAATGTTCTGTATTGCAACAAATGTAACAGCTCAAACATTAATACATATATATATAATTAATTGAAATGTGATGAAAGAATCAGTATAACAGATGCATCAAACATATGTTTTGTGGGAAAAAATATTAAACATTCAGATTAACGAATAGACTGAAGTGGAGTAATAGTGTTTAATACTCCAGTCAAAAGCCTTTTAAGTATATAGATGTGGCAGTTCTCGGGAAGATGGAGGAAATCAGAGTGCCCGGAGAAAACCACCGACTCTCGGCAAGCGAATTAGTAGACTTTCTCACATTACAAGCCTGGGTGGGATATGAACTTAGGTGGTGGGAATCGCTGTGATCTAGATCTGTTAGCCTATTCTTTAGACTACTAAGCAACCGAACCCTAAGTATCAATGATATAATCACCTGAAGAAGCCCAAGTGCTGATAAATGACAAGACAAAACATATGTGTGTGATAATGTGGGTGCATTACATGTGATAACAAAGACAAAAATCTTGATATAAACTATACTAAGTATCAGTTTACACTCCGTGTTGCTATAAAAACGCTTCAAAGGTATTGCAAATAATAACATCAAAACGGGTACAATAAAATGTGATATCCTCAGTAAAAAAAACAGTACAATAATGAAGTGCACAGCTTTAAGAAAAGACGAAAAAACAACAAAGATATAAGCATATCAGATGGTCAGTATTTAAATGAAATAAATGTTAGTTAATCCTTTATTGCAACATTTAATGTAGTTGAGACGATATTGAAATAAAATGGAGTGCAAAGCATTCTTGAATGAAGTTTAGTTGTTCATATACAACAGATGTATCGTGTATATTCTTCATCTAGAATATAATTTTCCGAATGTCTGATTAAGGAAGTCTGGGATCAAATTATCATCAAAATATAATTAATTTGTTTGAAAATGATACAAAAACATGTACAGTACAGACCTGTCGAAAGTTTAACACTGTGCCGAATCCGCAACTAATCGCAACCCCTCGCTAGCTTTATCGCAATAAGTTTTCGGCAGTTGGTATGCATCTCTCGGCAGCGTTTTGTCTCCTCCACTCAACAACCAACATTCGATTTTTTTCGTTAGCTCAGTGTTAAACTTTCAGCAGGTCTGTGCTCACCTGCAGTTGTATACAGAGTTTGGCATTTTTGGTTGATAAATACTGTTATTGGATTTATGTTTTATGATTACTAATGCATCTAAAGAAACACAAAATTATTACTTATCTCAAGACTTTCAAGCAGCAGTGATATATTCAAATATAGTTGTTGTTTTAAAAATACTTAGATTTAGATAATTCAAAGATAACATCAAGTGATGAAGACTTGTAAATTTTAGTAACTGCACTTGATGACAGTATAAGTATTATGTTATTTTTTCACAATTTTATCTTGAAACAGACAGGTGAATTAGGTAAATTAAAAACCAAAGAACTGTTATTTTCGAGTTTATGTAAATTTCTGAAGGTATTTGTTTTTTTTTTTTAATTTACAAAGAAAATAACTGATGTCTAGGGCTAAGTAGGTTTGTTTGAGTGTAGAAGACAAATTAAAATTACGGTAAAAACTTACAAATCACTATTCTAAAGGCAGAGTAAAAACAAACATACCAATATATATATCCAAATCACAATCCCAGAGCAGAGTAATAACAAACATACCAACCCATGTCCAAATCACAATTTCAGAGCAAAGTAAAAACAAACATACCAATCCCTGTCCAAATCACAATTCCAGAGCGAAGTAAAAAAAAAACCCATACCAATATATATCCAAAGCACAATCCGAAAGCAAAGTAAAAACAAACATACCAATCCATATCCAAATCAGAATCCGAAAGCCATACCAATCCATGTCCAAATCACAATCCCAGAGCAAAGTAATAACAAACATACCAATCCAAGTCCAAATCACAAACCCACAGCAAAGTAAAACCTTTGAAACTACGAAATTAAGTAAAAACACGTGAACTTATCGCAGGGAGGTGAAATCTTCCAAATAAGGATTTTTTATGTATAATTGGCAAGATATTACTGATTCTATTCAGTATTTAAGTTTAGTACAAATCTCATTTTGTTATTTTTATAATGCATGTACGTTTCTATGAACAGGAAAATCAAATGGAGCACTTGGCACAATAATTAAAAAATCATTAAAATAACTTACATTTACAAACGTTAACAACTTACTCAGTATATTAAGCACACAGCACAATATTACAGAGTTGCACTATAGCAATATGAAATAATTGCTCCTTATATATGAAATATCATCGTAATTACATAACTTCTGAATTCTGGTAATTTAGAATATACATGTTATATGAACATGTAAATCCGAGTTAATTACGCAACGTAAAAAACAGATTTTATATATGTTAACTGACAGTCGAAACACATTGATTTACTTCCAATCTTTATGGAATTCATAAATAATATTTTGAAACATTTGTAACTGATTTTGACCCGCAGACATCACTTCTACCTGCCGTCAGTTAACCTGTATTGAATTTGGGTTAACCGGTTACCGTTTTTACTAACCTTGGCAGTCCCCATAAAAAAATACTATAAGGACATACGTACGTACATGGTAACAATCTACCATATAGATTCGTATGTCCGAAGGGTTGTCTGTGGTGATCATAACAGAGACCAGAATGATGGCCGCTATTCATGCAGAGTTTGACATGGAACACTGTACACATAATGTTAAATTGTTCAATCCACTTATCCAGCTATCGACATAACTTACATTTAATTGTTTTAGAACGAAAGCAGGTACAACAGTTAGTGGTGGTATTTGGGAACTATAATGGTGCCCAAAGTCCTACATACTGCAAGTTTAACATCGATTGGGTGTTTCGATCTTAAAACACAACCACAAATTCTGAACAGAAATACGAATTCTTGTTCAAATCACAATCCAAAAAGCAAAGTAAAATCTTTAAAAACTGACAAAAGTGAACATCACAAGGGAAATGAGGCTTGGTGCTCCAAAACGATAAACGACTCCTGTCTAGCTAGCTACACTGCAACACGTGAAATCAAAATTTGGAAAGCAAGAGACTTGAAACGATTCGTCTTCAAATATATCCAAGACCAAAACTATTGTAAAAAACATGATAGCATCATTCTTTATAAATTTAACTGGTTACATAAACTGTAGTTGGAAGCTTTTGTTTTCTTATTAGAGTGAATTGTACTTTGTTTTGTGGAAATTAGTGGTAAATTACGGTCAATTTTTGAGACAATTACCCCCTGCTGTAACAATGGACTATATGTATAATCTGGAAGAACAAAACGATAAAGAAAACATGCACTTATAGATAGCCATTATACATAAACGAATGTACAATACAGACCTGTCGAAAGTTTAACACTGAGGGGATGAAAAAGAGTCAGAGCTAGGCAGCCGAGTGGCTGAGATGTGGATAGCTAGTGGCCTTAAACAGACAGTAGTAGACGGAAAGCTGTCAAAATCTAGATAACGAGGGGTCGAGCGGGGCTGTCTTCATCAGTAACTCGTCAGCTCAGTGTTAAACTTTCGACAGGTCTGTACTGTATGTGATTGTAGAAGATTGTTGCCAAATTACAGTTTGGTCTAAAATAATAAGTAATTTAAACAGTTTGACCATCTGCTCTGTAATCATCTCTGGGGGTTTTAGCGGTAATGGAATAATAACAAAATATAAATTGTCTCAGTATTAATGGATAGTGATTGGAAAGTGCTTCTGTTCATTATATCTGGTTATGCGAACAATAGACAAAATACATTATTAAACAATATATGATTCAGTTATCTTGAATACTGGTATTCCAACATACATAGTTGATATTGAAATGAAGAGACTTGTATTTATTTATTTACTTATTTATTTATTTATTTATATTTATAAATAATTTATTTATTTATTTATTTATTTATTTAATTAGTTATTTATTTATTTATTTATTTATTTATTTATTTATTTATTTATTTATACTGAATGTTGCCAAAGAATGAAATACACCATGCCATAACTATAACACGAAATCAGTTTCTACAAACCCCCAACTTTGGACGAGTTTTGGACAAAATCACAACGTATTATCCAGTGTTTTAACCAACTCCAAGCTTTGGACGGGCATTTTACAAAAATTGTACAATGTAATGTCCGGTGTTTTTTGTCAACTCCGTGCTTTGGAAAGGCATAGTGATAATGTGATGGACTTTTATTTGGACTTTACAAATATTGATTTTTGTATTATTTTTAATTTTATAATAATAATAATAATAATATATTATTATTATTATTATATATTATTATTATTATTATTATATGATGATGATTATCATTATGGAAGTTCTAAGTGTTTACTTGCTAAGTGTGAAGCTTGTCAATAACTTGACATTACAGATTACCATACATTTGTGGTTTTAGTATACATTCGTTAGGGAAATCAGTACTTATGAATATACAATATTTACAACTGCAATACCCTTCTTCTTCAACCACTGCGGTAGCTCAGTTGGTAGAGTGCTCGCTCCGCAAGTGGCAGGTCGTGGGTTCGAACCCCTACCGGGTCTTACCCTAAACTTAAAAAGTGGGTAGTGACTGTTCTTTCGCCAAGCACTTGGTATTACGAAATGAAAAGCACGGTTCTTTTGGATGGGAACTTAAATTAAACGAGGTCCCGTGTCTTGGTAGGCTTGGTACGATAAAGAACCCTGCTGTATAATGCCATCAACGCAGGGGCAAAATTTCTGCACTTTCGTCTATAGCTGGCGACATCTCGATATAAGCGAAATTTTCTTGACTGGGGCGTTAAACTCCATTACTCAACTCAACTAAACCCTTTGCATCTCCAATAAAATATTTGACATCGACTATTCTTTGCAACTTCATAGAGACATTGCTCTATGCACTGAAGTGATGACGTCAGAAATCAAATGCTCTCGTTGACTGACAGGAGACGATCTATTTGTATGAAAAATTGCACTAACAGCTTATTTCAAAATTGTTTTCAAATTAACATTGAAAATGTGAGACGGCAATCAAATGATTTATTATAAACATTATAAATATAAAAATTAAGGTGTTTTTCCCATGTCTTTATGAACTTGCAAAGTAAAATGGACTGTCGCAATTTTTTGTATAAAAGGCTTTGAGACGGCCCATTATACTTTGCAAGTTCCTACAGACATTGGACAATTACCTTAACAATCTTAATTCGGGTATTTGGGTACTTAACAATCTGCACATTCAAGGTCAGAATGACATTCTAAATATTTTAAATGTTTTAAAATATAATCAGTAACTTCCTTGTTGTTTGGCTGTGTTTTGCATGTTAAATAGCATATTTTGTTACCTAAAGTGTCATACATTGTTCTTCCCTTTGTTCTGGGCAATAGATATGTTTGTTATGCTCTGTTCCTTTGAAGAATATAGTATCGCCTTACAAAAAATAAAACAATGGATTTACCTGTAAATAGTCTTGTTTTTGATCAAGATTGTTTAATTACTTGTACAGGTTATACAAATTAAAGTTTTAAAATCCTAACGTGTGTCTGTGTGTGGTGTGCTGGGGTTTATTGTATTCTGGCTTTTTGATGATTACTGTATTAAATGTTCCTTTATTTGAATTACTAAAAAAGCCTTTTTATGAGGATTGTTTTAATTACATCACGAAGTTGTCATCTTATATAAGATTTTACTGTCTTACTCGTGTGTGTGTGTGTGTGTGGGGGGGGGGGGGGGGTTGATTGCATTATGGCTTCTATTTTTATAGTCGATTTAAAAGTGTACCTCAAGTTGCTTCGTTATAGCCAAGTCAACCTGTGTTGTATAACTAAAAACATGTATGTCATATACATAGTCGACTGTTGGTCCATTGTTGGGTATATCATGGCTTGTTACAAAGTTTTAAATGAGCAATTTTATGAACTACTGGTTATAAAGCAAGTGTAAATGTTGAGGTCATCCATAAGTACTATAACCATACCACTGGACACCATTTTGTCATTAAATCTTGTAGTGTCCATCCTATGTTAGATGTTTTATAATCAGTGGTTCTAATATATGTTGTTTTGTGTTGTTACAAGTTGTTTTTTAATAACTCGTTTGTTCTTTAGTGTTCTTGGCTTCGTTGCGTTGACATATCTTCAGCTACCCGTTGCTACGTTTCTTCTATTTTACATAAGGTCATACTCTGTATGTACATGGCTTTACAATATATTATATTCTGTGTGATAGATAGATTTGGTCTATCTTCATCATACACATTGTGTACGTTTGAGAGAGAGAGAGAGAGAGAGAGAGAGAGAGAGAAGAGAGAGAGAGATCTTCCACATACAACACGAACAATCTACGAACTTAGTTGAGAGAGAGAGAGAGAGAGAGAGAGAGCTTCGGCTTCCATATACGACGACACAAAAAAATCTAAGAACTGATCATGAGTTGAGAGAGAGAAGAGAAAGAGAGAGAGCGTGGGATCGATTATATACATGTTTAGTGGTGTGACGGTGATTGATCATGACAAGTAGACAGATTGCTTGTATATTGGTTAATACCGTTCATTAAGCGATAAAGGTCGTCTATAGAGATTACAACAATAACGAGTTCAGAACAATTATCTAGAGATTTACATCACAATGAACAATTAATACAGGAGGGAATTAAACACAGGTTCTTACGTAATAAACACTGCACATACACAGTTTGATTCGTGTAGTTAGGCACTTAAAGTCAAAGACAGTTCATGTATTCGAAAATTATGATTTCGGCGTTACGTCAAATTGTGCAAAGACGATCCCAAAGGGATGGCCATTGTATTAACCAATTATAATTATGTTTTTTGATAAGGGTACATGTAGTTTAATCAAGACAGTTCATTAATTCGAAATGGTAATTTCGGTGTTATGTCAAATTATGCAAAGGTCATCCCGGGACTATTTATCTTGGGATGAACATTGCATCAACACACAGTTGTTCATGTTATGTAATGGACAACGAATATATATATACAATTTGTCAAGGGTACATTTGGGTTTGAATAGATATTAAAAAGGAAAATACTTCTGAACACTAAAATTCTAACTTTGAACGAAATAGCCAAATGAGGATAGAATCAAACCATTTTGAACATTTTTTGTATAAAATCATAACATACAATTTAACTACTGTGGAAACAAAAGAAAGCCCTACCACTCAAAATTAACAAAAACAAAAGCAAACATACCAATCCTTATCCAAATCACAAACCGCTAAACAAAGTAAAAAACTTTGAAACTGGCAAACTAATACATAGAATTCTACTAGGGAAGTGAGGCCAGGTGCTCCAGAAGGGTAAGCGCCTCATGTTCACCCGCCACGTGTGAAATCAAAATTGAGAATATAAGAAACGTGGAATTATTTATCTATGGAAAACATAGAAATTTTAAAGGTTAATGATGCACTTTAATTATCTGGAGATGAAAATTACATAGAGTAATCCATCCTGCATAATGAATGTTGAGGGAATATAGCATAAAGGTTCTTAATGAACACTGAATATGTATGTGTTATTATTGAGAGATTGGACTCGAAATAGATTGATTTGAGAAAAGCAGTGGCCATAATGTAACATTTGCTGTGGGCTTAGCTCTTGAAATGATGTAGAACTTGATCTGAATTCTATGTTTGGTGTCACAATGATGAGAAACAAAAAAGTGGAAAAAGAGCGTCATTTTCACAAACATTGAAGCATTGAATCCAACATTGAAGCATTGAATCCACGACACCATCTTTTCTGAAATGGACAAAGTACATAATGTTTTCTTTGCCCATTTCACAAAAGTGGTAAACTACATCAATGCTCAAAACATTCGGAAAACAATATTTAGTGATTATCGCTATGTGAGCATCACAGCACGACTGCACAAAACCTAATTTCGTTCATTAGTGATGCCAGAAAAAAGCAAAGCATTAAGTGTCGCACATACATAAGTTTTGATTTACAATCAAGTGATGATGATCTTTACTAGAGTAACTTGGTTCGCCAGTGTACCACTTGATTTCCATAACGTTTCTATGGAACAATTATTTCAATTACAGATGGATTCGCATCAATATATATTTTTCTCGTAAAAATGACGTTACTCCGGGAAATTCCGACGTAAACGTTTTTCCTAAAACGTTCCACACAAACGTTAAGGAGTATTGATCGTGTAGTACGCTAGAGAATCCCATAGTGCTTATACCCCGTCAAAAAATTCTACTTATGTTGGACCGGAATACCTGGAAACAATATCGAATGTCGGCAAGCAAATCACATTAGGATCAGCCCGAGTGAGATTGTGACTATGTGGTTGTCGGAGGCGTTGTGCCAAAAGCAAATGAGGACCCTTAGTTGTTGGAATAAAAACACGAAAAGAGAGAGATGGACAAATTGATATAAACAATATATTTTCTTACCCGTAAGAAACTTAAACATCTGAATGAGATTTTTCTGCTCAATAAACACAATGAATAATTACAACACAAATTATGACAACAAAGACAACACGTAATGATATGGATTGAGTTTGTTATTGAGTTATCTCCCTTGGCTGATTTTAAGTTATCCCCCTTGGATGATGTTGAGTTATCTCTCTTGGTTGATAAATTTCATATTTTCATAATCTCTTTATAATGTATGATTGAGAATTTATTTGTATAATAAACTGTAGAAGTACTTATAATATCTGTTAAACATGTTAAATAACTATTGATATTAGTAATATAAGTCTGATTCTCCGGAAAAATGATATTTCCTTTTCCTATCCGTTATAAACATTTGTGCACCAGGTCATAAATTGAACATATATTCGCTTTATAAACATAAGCTAAATATATCTGTATACATGTAGGAAACTTTGGTCACTTTTCCCTTTATAAACTAAAATTTTAAAACATTGTATATAATTTGGATACAATTCGGAACACGTCTTCAAACAACTACTGTATGACGTCATAATGACGTTATCAACTTTCATAACTTTCCACTTGTGACGTAAACATTTCCATTCCAGACGAGTGTAAATGATCCATTTCCATACAACGACACAATTTAAAACAACGTAACTTTGAACGTACAATGGATCTCAGGTTCTTTCTAAACCGCCGATCACCGATGGCGTAAATGAATGGATTTACAGCACTTGTAATGAAAAACGATTTGCTCATGATGGGGAACAATCCTAAAACCAGTGGACTAGGTGGCGCCACTAATCCCTTTTTAAATGTCGAAATAACCTTTAATGTGAAAAATGGCATATAACTCAAAATAAACGTTAATGTGATAGCGAACATAATTTTTGTAACTTTTCTATTTTTTACCTTTAATCTGCTCCTCTTGTTAATCCTTTCCAGGTACTCCCGGTTAAATTTTGTGCTCATTTTTATTTTGTACACAATAAGCGCATATACAGAAGCTAACACTATAAATATTACTAGAAACACGCCTAATAATAAAACAGTGTAAATAAACGGGTAGTCGGATTTCCGTATATCATCATCCGTAGAGCAGGCGTATCCCGTTATATTCCCGTCAAATCTCTTAATTTTCTGTCCATATATAAATGCATTTGGCCATGAAAACACTATGGCCAAACCGAATGCTATACCACATGATAATTTCGCCGCCGAATATGAAAGTTGAACTCCAAGGGGGCTGTTTATTTTCCGGAATCGGTCAATTGCTATAACTAATAAAATGAATGCAGATCCGGTTGTTAAGGTTTTGCCGATAAACAAACAAATTTTACAAGCGTTTTCACTATAAAACATATAAGGGTACCTGTTATCAACGATCTCCACCGGTATATAAATACAACACGACATTATATCTATCACTGATAAACACAAAATAAAAGTCCTATAATTAGACTTACTATATCTAAATGTATACACTATTATCACAATTAAATTACCAAGTATGCCCAAAACCATCAAAACCGACAGGTACACTATGGTCGGTAATCTGGCCATGGCATTCTCATCATTGAGCTGCTGTAGCGTTTTATAAATCCCAGAATTAGATTGTAACAACATGGAAGTAACATTTATAACAGACATATTGTCCTCTCTGCCGCCGATTTCAAAATTGTCTTCTGTCCCATTGTCGGCATACACGTGAACGCCCACCCAGGATAGCTGCTTTGAATTGGTGGCTTCAGGGAGAGTTTTCTCTTCCGCCGTCATCGACATTGTATAGGCCCAACTTCTCGCAAATCAATAATGATATCTGATAACGACATGTGAACTTATATCCAACTTCCAACAGGAGTACACAATCACAAATCATATCATTTCTCATTTGTTGTATTGACATTGTTAATGGTAATGAAAAAATCTATTTGCATTTTGTGTTGTACTTGCCATCATTATGTTCACCGGCCGTAGTAGAGTAGGAATTATGAAAATAACGTTGTAAATTGAAACAGTAATCAATTTGCCAATGAATTAATCAATAACTACAATAAGTTATTACAGTTGTATTGGTAACCCCGGTTATAAATGTATGTACTATACCTGCGCTGTTAAAACGATACTACTCCTGTACGTGGAATCTTTATAGAAAGTTTCAAAACATCTTAATGATCCAGAAAGAAACATCTCTGTGATCTAAACAGGAACAGGTGCCCCATCTGGTTTGATTTCCTGAACGCGCGAAAACGTCAAAAACATTGTAATTTCATTACACAAAGCTCGCGGTCTTACACAAATTTACATGTGTTTATCAATGGCTTCGTCCTATATTTAACACGCTGATATAGTTTTAAATAGCCCTCGTTTTAAATATTTAATTGTTAAATGTAAATGAAAAGGTAGGGTAAATAGGGTTTATTTAAAGCTTTTGAGAATTTGCTGTCGGTTTTTCAATTCATATCTGTAAAATTAGATAATCTTGTTAATATTTGTTTAGAATTAATATGTCAATAAATTTAAACACTGGAAACTTGAAGAGGATTTATTATACGGCATTTAAATGTTTGATTTTGAATACCCGTCTTTATATTATTGGGTAGCTACGTTGTTTTCTTTTTTGACATTATCTGTGATACTTCCTGTGTGTTGGGGGCTTCGACGGACGAGGTGTGTGTGTGTGTGTGTGTGTGTGTGGTGTGTGTGTGTGTGTGTGCTTTATATTGTGTTTTCACTCTGAACATGCAATGGAGATTGTTCGACGTTTCTTTCGTTACAATAATAGTTTCCAATTTTGGAGATTCAAAATACAAAAGAGTTATATTAGAGGGGAATATTAAAAAAAACTTGATTGATATTCGTAAGAAATGCATTGTGTTTATTTGTATTTTATGAAAGGTCGCCTTTCTGAAACAGCTTTCAAACTCTTTTGCACTCAAAAGACAAGTGAAACTATGAAATCGTTACTGCATATGTAAAACTACTATCTGTAACATTCTTTTCTAAGTTCCTCTTTTGTATGCTGAAATAAATGCAAATTCATGGCCGTTATCATAGTATAATGTATCTGTATCCAAAATTAATATGGATATATTTGAAATTCCATAGCACAGTTTGTCTTTCACTCTCAAAATTGCGTGTGCAGCTAGCTAAACAGGTGTTGCTTAACCTTGCGGAGCACCGTACCTTGCGATTGGTTCACGTATTTGACTAAATTTGCCTGTCTCAAAGCTTTTATTTTGCTTTGGGATTATGCTATTGACATGGATTTGTATGTTTATTTTTTGATTATTTTCATTTATTTATTTATTTATTTATTTATTTATTTATTTATTTATTTATTTATTTTATTTTTTTATTTTTTTTTTTCTAATTTAAGTGTCACAATGTCTATATGGGCATTAAGTGTCAATTCAGATCTATGTTTCAACTTTATTTTTCATACCTGTATCTTGTTTACACCTTTGGCCAACAGAAGTTTTTGATTTATGTTCCAGGAAATCATACGGTGATGTTACATGTTGTATACACACAACTTTACTTCAACTAGCTTCATATCCAGTTGTGCAATATTTTAATTCAAATCTAATAAATTTGGAATATGATACAGGTTTTCATTTACGTCCATTCTCTAATAGTATTAGCACTGCAAGATAACGCCATGAAACCATTATTTTAAAATGTTACGGCGATACGGCGGATTATACCGCATCGTAAGTCCAATAAATCTACTTGTGTTTTTAATGTTTAAATTTATACATATGATCCCTGAAAGCATTTGATAAATGTACTTCCAGTGGCTATATGACAAATTTCTGAGTTTTATAATGAAATAACAGCTCGTTCATCAGAGTCTTGACATGTACCATATTCCTGGCTTTGATGGTAGATAAAACACGATATATAAGTAGAGTCCTTGTGGGACGTGTATTACTAATATATCTGATACGCCGTGGACAATCATATTAAATTTTCATACAAATTCAAGATTAAAAGACTTTGTTCATTTGTGCGGCATAATTGACTCCAGATATTCCATTCCTGGTACTTACAGTAATCACATAGATTAGATGTTCTCTCTACAGAGCCATTCGGATGTTCAAATTTGCTTTTATGTCAGAAAGTATGTATAACATTGATAAGGAAAGCAAAGAGTGGGGTAGAATAATGATGTTCTATGCCCAAAAAAGATTCTTTTTATTTAAATATCGAGGCGATCCATTCTGTGATGATGTAGTGGAGTAATGGTGGTTTACGTCTTGTCTGAGATTGTTTTTTGTTTCAAGTGAGTGATCAGAAAAATCGATCCCAATAAGATTCCATTTCTCACTATAATTTTGTTGAAAATGCCAAAACACGATCGTTTCACATTTTACTGTAGGCCGAAAGGTGAAAAACTCTCTACATACGATGTCCATTTTACTGCAAAGTAACGTCATCAAGCTTTAAGTCTTTAAGGCTTTAGTTGGCCTCCTGTATGAGAAAAGAATGGATTTCCCAGTAATCATTCAACTTGCGGATGCGCACGAGAACACGATGCAATACCGAGACTTTTACTAACGACAGAAAACATGACAAGGGACGAAAATCCTTGTCAGATGGTGAGAAAATGGTTGTGTTATATTTGGATTTCCACAACTTTGCATTGGTCGACCCACTACTGATAAGGAATTTTATTTCGAAACGGTTGTCTAGTGCTGCAAAATTACAACGGGTTTAGTAAGAAATTATGTGGACATGCATCCATGTGCATGTATTTTAATGTCCCATTACAATGATTGGTGACAAACGGTTAACCGGTTTCATGGATTTGCGATAAATGCTTGTATGAAAGAATCATTTCACTGAATCTCGTTTAAACTGTTTACTCTACTAAAGTGAAAACAACTGTTCTATTTACATTGATATTTATACTTAGTTAGATATGAGAAGAAACAACAAACATTCAAGATATTCGTTTATTTATTTCTGGATTTAGTTTATCAGAAAAATATGTGAATATTTGTTAAACTAAGAAATAGGAAAATTAGTTAATTAGTTAATCTGACGCTAATTAAAGCCTTACTGAGACAAACATAACCTCCACAGTGAGTTAATGTATTATAAACAACCCCCTACGGATTTTTGTGTTACTGCGCTATAAATAGTATTAACACTTTTACTATTGGCTACTGACTTATAAGTATGCATTGCTAATAAATATTTTGCTTATTTTTTTTAATTATTTTTGTTAATTTTTTTTATATTTGATAGTAAGGTGTAGATGACTTAGTTATAATCATTCGTGTTTTGTATCTCTAGTGTTATTGTCAAGAAGATTTCGCAATACAATGTCTCGATCCGGTTGTTGACTACGGTAGTGCTCAGATATTGGTATTTTACAACGGTATCTATGGAAGTTTTACCATTTTTACTGGATACAATTATATATAAGCATTTCCATAGATTGAAGCTGATGAAACACCATTTGTTTGTAGAATATCATTTGACCTAGAACTACAAACAACAATCGATTTATCAGGTTTGCCAAAACGCGTTCTAAGCCAATCAGAGAACGGCAAAGTCATTGGTCATATTATAATGAAACTAATTGATTTTCGATCCGATAGATGAAATTTTAAGGTATTATTAAACTAAAAAATATGGTATTATATGAATATATTATTTTTAGAGGTTGACAAATTCTTATGTGTACCTCAAAAGCCAATGATAAGTATTGTATATAAACACAGATTGAAGATAAACGCAGAAAATAATAAGATATGGTGTTAAGTTGTGTCCCGTGTTCAAAGCTTCACTTTGCTTTTGGGATTGTGATTTGGACATGAACTGTATACTAGTATGTGTTTTTGATAAAAGACGAAGAGCAGCCAGTTTGCATCACGTCATTTTAAATCATACTATAGTGTTAAATTTGTTATCAGATGTGTATTTTCTATAATTTATCAAATTACATAATGTATTTGACATATACTTTAAAATTATCCAGAAACAATTCAATATACTATCGACGTCATGGCTATGCAGATAAATGAAATTCATTGGATTATTTTTGTTTTGTATCGAATTGACATTCTAGGCGTAGTAATACATGTATTACAAAAGGCCTTTAAAAAGTGCATTTTATATTATTGCATTTATACACGACCTTGATATACCAATATAATCTGAAAATTATTTATTTGTTAGAAACATGAGTGGGGACATGTTAACTGGATAGATTTTATGAAATAAATTAATTGGCATGTCAAATGAAATAACCACAATAATGTTACATAATTCGAAATCCGAAAATAAAACCAAGTCTACATATGATAATAGACGAAATGTACTGCCATTGACTGATTGTATAAAATATTCTTTTCATTTATCATGCGAACATTCTAGACCAATTTTGAAGTAATTAAGCTGCAATGAATTTAAAATGGCCAACAATAAAGTCATCACCCATGCAATGCAATGCATAGTACAACATAGATTTCAGGAGCGAATATCATAACTAGATATTAATGTACAAGATATATCAATAATTTTTTCGAACAAAATTAAAACTTGATATACAGTGATAATCATGTCTAAATCACAATTTCAAAAGCAAAATAAAAATTTGGAAAACTGTACTAACTGATCTTAAATTTAACACGTGCATTTCTACCAGGGAGTGAGACCGGGTGCGTCGGAGGGTTAAGCGCCTTCTGATTAGCTAGCTTCACCCGCCACGTTTGTTATCAAAATTGAAAATGACAGGAACATGGAATCTTTCGACATCCAATATATCCAGGTTAATTTTACTTATAAAAAAAATGTGACGAAGGTCATGCAACTTTTAAGAACCTAAAAAATCTTAAGCTTGCAATGTCCTTTTGCCAATGGTTTATATGTAACCAGGTTGCTTCGTTGTATAAAGTTTCAATAGTGGAAACAAACTCTTCTATTGCGTATTAATTCTGAAATAAATATACCAACGTCAGGAGAAACAGGTACATTGCTGCAAAGAAAAGGAAAGAAGCAGAGAAAAATTGAAATCATCACGTTTGTCATACAACTTTAAATACCACATCAACATAAATGTCAAAAACAAACATACTGGTCCATGTTCGAATTACACTTCAGAAGCAAAGCAAAAACTTTGAAACTGACTGTTAGGTTAAATGTATAACTATTACGTAACCCAGGATAAAAAATAAAATTGATTCATATGATATCAGAGGAAATGTTTTGCCATCGACAGAATTAATGACATGTACTTTGCATTTATCATGTGATAATTTTACACTAATTTTGAATTAATATAGCTGCAATCCATTTAAATGGCCAGCAACACGATTATAACTCCTGCAATGCATTGTAGTTGAAAACAGCATGCAGATTTTGAAGATTGAATTGTTGTATTTTTAATAACTAGATATTGACGTAAGAGATATTTCAATTAATTCCGTCGAACAATAATAAAATCTGATATACAGAGAAGGAAATGTCAAAATACCAATTTTGGATTGGGGAAATAAACACTTTGAAAACTGACAAATAAAGTTTAATACGTCAACTTTGACTAGGAAGCTGTTCCTGCAGGTAAGCACCTGTTGTTTAGCTAGCTACATCCGCTATGTGTAAAATCAAAATTGAAAATGAAAGGGACATGGAACTATGTGGTATTTTAAATAGATACAGGGCAAATTTATATACAGATACATCATACTTAGCTAAACCCGCTACGTGTGTAATTAAACATGTGTACTTGTGTAAAAGGAACATGGAACTGTGAGACGTCAAATAAATCCAAGGCGATTCTGGACACAGAGACATCAAACTTATCAACAACACTATGATGATGGCCATAAAACTTTTTGAGGGCCTTGTTAAGACCTGGCTTGCAATATTCCTTCGTTAACTTTTTTGCAAGTAGCTTGCGCTTCGTTGTTTAACGTTCCCATAACGGTAATAACGTCTATAGTAGCGTAATAATTGTAAAACAAATACACTATAAACAAGAGAAGCAGACACATTGCTGCATAGAAAATAGAAAAAAATTAACAATGGAAAAACTTAAATTATTACGTTTGTCAAACAGCTCCAAATATCACATAAAAAAAATGCATAACTGTTACGTAATCTAGGATAAAGTATAAAATTAAGTCATATGATAACAGAGGAAATGTGATAATTCTACACCAATTTTGAATTAATATCGCTGCAATCAATTTAAATGGCCAGCGTCAAGATTATCATCACTCATGAAATGCACTACACAGAATTGAAATCGCTAGCCACCAGATCAGCATTACTCATGCAATTCATTGTACAGCATACAGATTTGAAGAGTGAAATAATGTATTTTTATACCTGGGTATTGATGTACGAGATATTTTAATTAATTTAGTCGAACAATAAAACTTGGCATGCGGTGAAGCACATGTCGAAATCATTATCCCAAAAGCAGAATAAAAACTTTAAAAACTGACAAATTAAGTTGAACACATAAACTTACATCAAGGGAATGAAGCCGGATGCTCCGGAAGGATAAACGCATTTCGTCAAGCTAGCTAAACCCGCCACGCGTGTTATCAAGATTGAAAATAAAAGAACCGTGGACATTTGGAACGTCAAATATATCCAGGGTGATTCTGGATACAGAATACAGAGACAACATACTACAACATGGCCGTCGTCACATATTTGTTGATAAGTTTGACGTCTTGGATTGGTCTGAATACATTTGACGTCCCATAGTTCCATGTTCCTCTCACACAATTTTGAATACACACGTGACGGGTGTAGCTAGCTACAGGAGGTGCTTACCCTACCGGAGCATCCGGCCTCACTTCCCTGGTGGAAGTTCACGTGTCTAACTTGACTTGTCAGTTTCATAGTTTTTACTTTGCTTCTGGATTGTGATTCGGACATGGATTAGTATGTTGGTATTTGATTATAACATGTTGTTTAAATATGATCTATATTATCAGTAGTTGTATTGTATTTTCAGGTTATAAAATTTAATAATTCAGTAAATAAATATACAACTTTATTACATTAATACCCACATGAAAATCAAATTTCCAATGTTCAAATCATTTTAATAAATATAGAATGTTGTGATGGGAAAACTACTGTTACAATATATACTAAGAAAACTCTACAAATATTTAAATATCGCACTACACAACAATGCCTTTTTCATTATTCCTTCTGGAAATTCAAACAATTATCACATGAAAATAGGACAAACGACAAACTTAACATGGTTTACAAATTTCAGTTGATACGCTTGTTTTACAATTCACAACAAAGTAAGAAGCATTCTATGATCATAAAATCTACAACAATAGTGTTTTCTATAGATGGATTTGTTTTTACTTGTTAAAGCGATTGTTTTATTTTGATACGGAAATTGAATTTCTTGGTCGATTTATCTTCGTGGTTAAAAGTACTCTGCACAAAAAACTAAAATTAATGAATATGATATTTCTATTTCATAGTATACAGTTCATGACCTATTTCACATATTGTTTTATATATATGCCAAACAAATACAAAAAACATTTTGATTTTTTTATGAATAATATTCACCTTTAAAAAGAGATTCACAATCCCGACATTCTAGATTATATGAAACTTAAACTTTTGAACTTTTTGAAAAAAAGGAATACTAGACTCCTTTTGAGAACAACATTGGATTAACCCTACATCAACACTTCAAACTCCGAATTTTAGTATTTGGATGTTGAGAAAACCACTATTACAATATATATCAAAATGCATAAGACCTCAAATAATACCTAGTATGATGAACCACGGATTAGTAAAACGACATGGACATAGCAACGTGGTTAACTTATTTATAACCGTTAAAACTATTGGTCCTACCAACATTTAGAGGCAAATAGACATATCAATGTGTATCCAAGGTTGCCCTGGATATTTGTGTCCCATATTTCATTGCATCCCATTTTATAGTTTCGTACGTGGAGGGTGTAACTAGCAAAACATGATGTGTTTACCTTTCCGAAACGCCCGATGTCACTTTCTTGAAGACATTTTGTGTTTTTAACTAAATTTAATATTTTTCATATATATTACTTTGCCTCTCGACAAAGTCTGCTTGCAAACACGACCACTTAATAACAAGTTACAAACAATTTCAGTTTATTTTTTTGCATGACGTCAAGATCTTGCAAAGCCCTAACCTAAGTTTTTGCGACTGTATCAACAAGAGATATGTTGAAAATTCTTCATCATCTACATAATAACAAAATTTAACTCTTATCATTCATGCAAAAATTCTAAACCTACATGAATTTAATATCATAGCAATCAATTTAAATTGAGATTCTCGCAAATGCATTACCAACAAACATAGTTTTTAAACAATGAGTTGTTGAATTTTTTATCAATAAACATGGGCATAAAACACATTTAATCATCATGATGAAGCATAAAATGTGATATACCCCTTGGATAACAGAAAATCATCAAATTGTCATGTGTAAATCTAAATACATATGTTGATTAAAATATTAAATTTTTTTATCAGTGAAGCAGAAGACTGTGTCATTTCATATCAGACGTATATTGCATGGGTATATAGAATACTATATGCCTTATGAGAATTTTCAATACATAACGACCCTAATCCACATCTAAAAGTCAAGTATTGGAATGTTTGAGCTTTGTAAGTTATATCCAGGACCTCAAAGAATCCTCCACCAATATGACACACGATACATTATAAACAACATATTATTGAAGAATGGATTGATACCGTTTTAATAACTATGTACATGTATTGAAATACAAGATATTTTATTGCGATGAACACGAAATTCTACCTGTTTGCTGCATAAAGAATCGCAGGAAATCATGAAACTTTTATGTTATGTGCAAAGCGGGATTGATAACTTGTTTTGAAATGGTTTTATTCGTAAAGAATAATCAGGAGTTTTGGCATTCAAATGTATATTTAATATTAAGTGACATATGAGAACAAACTTTGTTTAATTCTCAAAGAGGTGGGAGAGGAGAAGAGAGAGAGAGAGAGAGAGAGAGAGAGGAGAAAGAGAGAGAGAGAAGAGAGAGAGAGAGAGAAGAGAGAAAAAATATAACAAATATTTTATTTATCTTGAATAAGTTTCTTAATATGAAGGTGGATAAAACAAACGTTGCAGGTCCAATGCCAATATGAGACCAAATTATAAACCGAAGCAAAGGCCTGTGATGAGGGAATTTTACTACCAGGGCTTCTGATATATCTTCAAATATTCAGAAGCAATCGGATTGTTAGAAAACTGGAATAACACTATAGGTAATGGCCTCAAATTAATGATTAATTTTTATTAAAAAATACCTATCTTCATCTCATACAATAACTTCAAATAATTTTATTTTATGAATCAATTGACGTCTCATGAAGATAACATTAATCCTTAATTTACCCGGATTGTAAGAACCATTGATTCAATCTTAGATCCAGAATTATCTATTTTTGCATTCATCATGTTTTATTTCTAAACCAATTTGAAATTAATATCGCTGTAATCAATTGAAATGGCCAGCAATAAAACTATCACTCATGCAACACTAACAAACAACATATATTTTTGAAGAGTTGATTATTGTGTTTTTCATAACTAGATATTGATATGAGATATTACAATAAGGATAAAATAAAACACTTGAAATACATTATACATGTATAAACAATTTCAGGTAATATAGTGTACAAATATTGAAAGTTTGTTTTGAATTCCATTTTTGTTCTTTGTAATATGAAGAATAAACGAAAGTTTATAATCGGAGGCATAAGATTTTTTATTCTTGTATTCTTGTTTGGTTGGTTAGTTGAGTTAAGTCGAGTAATGGTGTTTAACGTCCCAGTCAAGAAAATTTCACTTGTATCGAGATGTCGCCAGCTATAGGCGAACGTGCAGAATTTTGCCTGTGCGATGTGCTGATGGAATTATACAGCAGGTTCTTTAGCGTGCCAAGCCCACAGTGGAACGGGATCTCGTTTATGTTAAGTTCCCATCCAAAGAAGATTTTACAGTTATAAAAATGTTTATATCAAGTCAAGAGAAAGATGATTTGCAAGGTACTTAAATATGTTTTATATTAAATGATATGTTCTGTGATAATTTTACATGAAATGATATCGCTGCAATAAATCAAAATGTGTATCAAAAATGATCATGGTTCGTGCATTTCTAAGAAACAACATTGTTTTGAACAATGGGTTATAATATTTTCCACAGCTAAATATTGATATACATGACACTTAACAATGAAACATAAAACTTGATAAACGCTCTGGACTACAGGAAATCATCAAATTTTCATGAGTGAATCTGAAAACATATATTGAGAAATGTATGCATTTTTTACCTGTTAAACAAAAGAACATGAGACAAATTTATATCAGAAAAGTATTTTATCGTATATGGAATATATAATGACTTATGTACATGGATTGGTGTGTTTGTTTTTACATGAGAGTTACAAAACCAACCCACATCAAAAAAGTCAAACATAAATATTTGAATGTTTGAAAATGGATTTTGTAACATATCCAGAACCTAAAAGACTTCCACTAATATGACACACGATTAGTTGTCAATATAGTCATCAATAAAGTTTTGAAGAATGGATTATTGCGTTTTATTAAATACGTTTTTGCTTTGAAAGAGAGAGAGGGGGGGTAGAGAGATTTGGTGCATTTAAATTAGACCTATATATATGTAGTTTAATTAAACAAGCGCTCTTGTATATGACAAAAGCCACAACTAATATTCTGAGGCCACAGATCTTACACGCTTTCAATTTCTGAATATATAAACGAACCGACGAAAACAAAATTAACTAGTTCATTTACTGGCTCTACAATTGGAAATTTGAAACTACGTTATAATCCATGACTTTATATTAATTTGGATTTTGAAATAACCCTGTTCACCTGATAAATAAAATTCAAACGACTTTTTTTGCAGGTGAAAATGTTGTGATGAGCGAATATTACAACCATTGCATTTGATAGATCTATAAATATCCAGAAGCAATCGGACTGTTGGAAATTTTTAATAAAACTTTAGTTAATGACGTCAAATTAATTTTTATTAAAAAAAATCTTCATCTCATTCATAAATTTAAATAATTTTATTTTAGGAATCAATTGACATCTCGACTCATGACAATAACAGTAATCATTAATTGAATTGAATTATTATTATTGGATTATTAAAAACATTATTTCATATTTAGAAGTGGAATTATCTATTTTTGAATATACATATATAATGAAGTAATTCTAAACCAATTTGAAATTAATATAGCTGCAATCAATTGAAATGGCCAGCAATAAAACCATCACTCATGCAATACTAACAGACAACATACAATATTTAAGAGTGGATTATTGTGTATTTCATAACACAATATTGATATATGAGATATCACAATTATGATAAAATAACAACTTGAACTACACCATAGGTAATAATAGAATTTCGGTATTTGTGATCTGAATACATGAGCTGCATAGAAACGGAAACTTGACAAAACATAAAGTCATCATGTTTGTCATACAGCTCTAAATGCAGTTTTTCGTTGGTTTCAAGGTTGATGTATAAGTCGCAATATGATGCAGAATTTGAAGGACGCTATAGCATGCATCAAGATAAAAATGAATACTCTACAAATATGACATAAAATGAAACACAAATAACATTAACTTTTAAGGAATGAGGCGTTATATTTTTTATAATTAAACATTGACAAACAAGATGATTTTTGCGATAAAACACAATATTTGATTTGTATTATTTATATAGAATCACAGGAAATCATCAAATATTTATGTGTTGACCAGAATACGTGTATTGATAACTTGTTTTGAAATTGTTACTATCACTGTGTTGTTTATTCAAGTTTATATTCAATGTAAAGTGATACATGACAACTAACACGGTTTGATACTTCAAGCACCAGAGAGAGAGAGAGAGAGAGAGAGAGAGAGAGAGAGAGAGAGAGAGAGAGAGAGAGAGAGAGAGAGAATAAATAATCGTATTCCCACGGTTTTGGACGGAGCACTTTTATTCCGAAGCGGCTGTTGAAGTGCTGCAAAATTGAAACAGTTTTAGTAATAATAAAATTCTAAAAACATGCAGTTGGATAAAAGAAATCCAGTGATGCACATATTTACACCATTGGATCTAATTGCTAAAAATGCTAAGAAATAATCAAAGCTTTGGAAATCTGAAAACCAGTGCAGTTTATAACCTCAATTATTATATTTTTGAAAATAACTATGTTCATCTGATATATCAACTGTAATAAATTTTATTTTTATGAATTAATTTACATCTCATACGGGTAATCATAATCCGTAATTTAATCGGAGTATAAAATCCATTGATCTGCTCTCACCACTGGAACTTTACAGGAACAGCTTCGTCATCTAAAGATAAAATGATGTACAGTACATGACTGTCGTAAAAATAACACTAAGCTAACGAATAAATACCGAACCGGCAGCTCATCTCGCACCCTCCCTCTTCTCTCGACAACTTTTTGGAAGTTTGTATGTCTTCGACCACACTAGATATCCATATTTCGACCTCTAGCTGTCCATATATCGGCCATTTCGCAGCCGAGCTTCGACTCTTTTGCGTTAGCTCAGCGTTGCGACAGGGCTATCCATTTATTATACGATAATTCTAATCCAATTTGAATTTAATATCATTGCAATCAATTGAAATGGCTATCGACAAGTACATCATTCATGCAATATTCAAAACATGTAGTTTCGAAGAATAGATTATATAATTGTATAAGCAGATATTGATTATCGAGATATTACAGTTATGATCAAACATAAAAATTAATATAAATAAACTAAATAACAGGATATCATGAAAATTTATGGGCAAAATTAAGTGCATATACAGTAAGGTCTAGATAACAGCCACCATTTGCATCTGATACCAATCCCTATCCAAATCATAACTCCAAAGGAAAGTAAAAACTTTGAAAACGGGTAGAAAAGGTTACAGTTTTTATTACAAACGTGGCAGGTGTAGCTAGCTAAAAAGGAAGTGCTTACCCTTCCGGAGCACCCGGCTTCACTTCCCTGATGGAAACTCAGGTGTCTAATCTAACTTGTCAGTTCCTAAGTTTTTACTTTGCTTCTGGATTGTGATTCGTACATGAATTAGTATGTTTGTTTTTGATTACACTACGTTAACGTCCATCAGGAAATCGAGACCGGTTTTTCAGGAAAAAATAACACCTCCTCATGTTTAGTTAGCTACACTTGTCATGTATGTTAATACTAGTCACGTATCAAAACACTGTGTTTTGTAATCTGGCTCTCTCACACTTACAAACTGGTCAGTAGATAGCTATAATAAAAACAATAACATACCAGTCCATGTTTAAAACAAAATTCAAAAAGCAAAGTTAAAACTGAAAAAATGAACAAATTAATTAAATACGTGAATTCAACTATGGAAGTGAGGCGGCATGTAAGAAAATGTATGGCTAAAAGAAGTTTTGATGGCATTGATAAGCAATTCGTGGCAATATTCCTGAATAAAGCAAAATATCAATTTTAACAGTTTTAAGCGCGTAGAAGAATTAATATTGTATTATTTTTGCTTCATGTTTGCTTTCCTCAATATATAACCCCTGGGTCCTCTTAGCCTTCATAGCACTCAAGCTTAACACAAATAATATTGCATGCTGTTAAATCACTCATGATGTACACACACAAATATATAAATAATATTCATGTCAGTGATCAATTTACTCAAATTTTAACAATATTCCATTGAGTGGTTAATGTCGTTTCTATGTTGAAAATATTGACACACAATCAGAAAATCGTGTTAATGGAACTGTTGTGTCACGTGACTGGTGATGTCCTAATGAAACTGATGAGATGATCTATTTTGCGTTTATTAAAAGCTTGTATCATTTGATTACACTCTGTGTTGGTGTAAATATCATTCTGATCATGATTATATGTGTGACCTGGGGATAAAAGTCAACATAATTATGGTTAAAAACATTCCATGTATTTTCTGTTGTTTTTACTGTACCTGAAATAAAATGACTAGATATATGGCGCAAAGACACAAAATGTCAAAGTACTTCAGGGTCGTAAAAACTGGGGCAATGAAAAGGCAATAAGAACTAAACACGAAACAATAACATCACGGTATCGTATATGTATTCAGGTATATTATTTATATAAAATGCGTTTTTGTACATCTATTTTTCTTATTTCAACAAATTCAAAATATTTGAATTCCCACAATTTTTATCCGAGTACTATACGGATAAGGAATTGTATTTCTAAAAGACCATCAAGTAAAAATTAAAACCGGTTTAATAATAATTACGGTCGTATCCTATTTTTGACTAAGAGCATAAATAATAAAAAGGTTTGATTTGGTAAATATTATTACTACACGAGTTAAATGACGAAATACAAAGCGTTCTTAACATTACTGTAAAATTGATTTTTTTTCATTGTTTCCAAGTTTAGTGGCTCTGAGTCTTAGAGAAAATACAATTTCGTGGGGTGAAAAATTCGTGACCTGTGATTTCCGACTAATCTTAAATACACTATGTAATATATACTGTTTCGCTGACATGTTAATTCTATAGTTGAGGTATCGAATAGAACAACAAAAATTGGAAAACCACAAAATATAAACATGATGGAGTATCGCTATGAAGCGCCACATGGTGGTCATTTTCACACTTATACCCATTCGGAACAACAAATTAAGCATGCCCGCTAAACAGACGGTACTTACCCTTCCGGAGTACCCGGTCTCACTTCCACGTGTTTCACTCAATTGGGCGGCTTCAAAGTTTTAATTTGGGATTGTGGTTTGGACATGGCTTGATATGTTTGTTTTTTCACTTTGCTTTTTGATTGTGGTTTTGACATGGATTGGTATGTTTATTTTATTATTGCTTTGGGATTGTGGTTTTGACATTTATTGACATGGTTGTTTTTGATTTGCAAACGTTTTGCTTGTGAACTGCGGATGTTTGCTAGTGCTGGTTATATATACAACTAAACATTTACTTAGCACACTATGTTGGAGTCGAACTCAAAAATCAATATCAAAATAAAAACAAACCTTTGTTAATGGAAATTAATCTTGTGAAAAATAATCGTGAAACAAATACCAATAAAGTAAAAACATTTGAGAGTTAAAACAATATCAATCAATGAATAGCCTGTACCAATGTTAATTGTTCGATAGGACTAGACTAGAATATAGACGTAAAAGCTGTATAAGAGTACTGGACACGTTTTAAGGAAACTTTTTATTTCCATCCATTAGTGATGTCTTAGATATTAGAAACACTTTTGATTCATCAACACGCAAAATGTTATAATCGTACTTAGAAAATGAAAAGTCGCAAAAAGCCATAAAACAAAAACAATTTTATATTCTGACTACCGTAGTATGTATAATCATTAGCTTTCTATCCGTCTGTGTTTTTTAAAATTGGTAAAGATTAACCACTTCGCATTATATATAATTTTTCCATGTAATTCTTGCAATTTTTGTTTCACGGTGTACACTGACTGATCATATTGAGCTCGCACTAACAGAACATTTTCAGGCAAAACTTCGATACGACAAAATCGTCGATAGCTGTCAACTCAAAGAAATTTTGCTGATTTGCTTTTTCATGTCATGATACCTATCATCTGCGATTTCAGGCTAGTTTCACATTTGTTAAATTGGTCTTGCAATCATTTTTTCAAGCTGCTCTTTCTCCTAGTTTTGTCTTTCTCCATGATATCCAGGTGAATTTACTCTGTCGCCTTAAGCTCACTATTACACCAGATTGAAAAGAAAGATGACACAAAGTCGGTACCATAATTTTATATTGAACAAAACACACACACATGCTGCTTATTTGCTTTGTTAGGGTTTGGAATCTCTTTTATTTCCACCAACGCACATATATTTTTGTCTGGACAAAATGTCATCTTGTTACGTGTAATAGTACTTTAATTACATTTCTTTTTTACAGGCGAATTGTCAATAAATATGCTATTTTCAACATTAATGAAACTTATTTGTGTGCTATAGATTTTAACATCATTTTTGTCTCTCTTTTGTTCTTCAGACATATCTGAATATCAACTTTGAGCACTAATCGAAGATTTTTATCAGTAAAAAAGCTTATCAATATTCAAACTGTAACAATGGCATCGATGCATAAAATCTATATTGAAATTAAAGTGATTGTTACCTAGTAATGATAATGACAAAATTCATTCTTTTCCACAAGAAATCAACTTGACGGCTGATATCTGCTACCGTATTATGTAAGTTACGTATTCTTTTTACTTTTAATCTATATGTAAAATCCCCATTTCAATGTGAGTGTAGTCATGGTGTTTAAAGCCTCATTCAAGTTTCTTTCACTAATATCGAAGCGGTCAGTTTTACGATGATGAAAAAAACCACCGGAGAAAACCATCTACCATTGGCAAGCACATTCGTAAAGTTTTTTCACATCAGGATTTAACTAAGTGGGATTCGAGGAGGTGAGAGGGTTTTAATCCGTAAGTGACCACCGAGGTCCCACTGAATGACATGGACAGATGTCATAAATACTAGTCAGGTATTGTGTTTTGTAATTTGTCTCTCTCACAATTACAGACTGGTCAGTAGATAGCTATAATAAAAAATAAAATATTAGTTCATGTTAAAAACAAAAAATTAAAACTGAAAAATTACCGAATTAATTACATACGTGAATTCTAACATGGAAGTAAGACGGCATATAAAGAAATGTAAGACTGCAAGAAGTTTTGAGGGCATTGATAAGCACTGGCTTGTAATATTCCTGAATAACTATAGAATAAAAATTATCAATTGTAATAGTTTTTCTAAGCGCGTAGAAGAATTAATATTGTTTTATTAATTTTGCTTCATGTTTGCTTTGCTCAATGTAACCCCTGGGTTCTCTTAGCCTTTCTGGCACTCAAGCTTAACACAAATAATATTGCATGCTGTTAAATCACTCATGATGTACACACACAAATATATAAATAATATTCATGTCAGTGATCAATTTACTCAAATTTTAACAATATTCCATTGAGTGGTTAATGTCGTTTCTATGTTGAAAATATTGACACAAAATCATAAAATCGTGTTAATGGAACTGCTGTGTCACGTGACCAGTGATGTCCTAATGAAACTGATGAGATGATCTATTTCACGTTTATTAAAAGCTTGTATCCTTTGATTACATTCTGTGTTGGTGTAAACATCATTCTGATCATGACTATATGTGTGACTTGGGGATAAAAGTCAACATAATTATGCTTAAAATCATTATTTACTGTTAATTTGTTACTATAGTTTTTTACTTTACCTGAAATAAAATAACTAGATATATGGCGCAAAGGCACAAAATGTCAAAGTACTTTAGGGTCGTAAAACTGGGGAAATGAAACAGACAATCAAAACTACACACGAGACAATAACATCACGGTATCGTATACAGGTATATTATTTATGGTAAAATACGTTTTGACCCTTTCTGTTTTTCTCATTTCAACACCTTCAAAATATTTGTACTTTACAAATAGCACAAAATTATACATGTATATTGAATTTTTGCTATGTTATACATGTATCTTAAATAAACATGTCAAATTTCAGGATCGATTTTCACTTTACTTTTAAGCTAGGAAGCGCCGCCTGGTGGTCAATTTCACAGTATTATCCCTTTGGCAACAACAAATTAAGTATGTTCACTAAAAAGGAGGTGCTTACCCTTCCGGAGCACCGGCCTCACTTCCCTGGAAGACATTTATGTGTTTAGCCTAATTTGCCAGCTTTAGATTTACTTTTTTAGAATTGAGGTTTAGACTTGGATTAATATATTTGTTTTTACTTTGATTAGGATTGTGGTTTGGACATGAATTAGTATGTTCTTTTTTTTTATTCTACACGTTTTATTTGTGAATTGCTGATGTTTGGTTGTGCTAGTTGTGTTATAAACATCTAAAACTCTACCTCCTACTACAAAAATAAACATACCAATAAATTTCCAAATAACCATTCCAAAGCAAATTTTGGACACAGAGACATCATACGCATTTATCAACAAAATTTTGGTGACGACCATAAAACGTTTTGAGTTCCTTGTTAGCTTGTGCTTGCAATATCCCATGATAGAATCGAACGCAGAAATCAATATCTGAATATCATATAAAAAAAGCTTAATGGAAATTAATCTTGTAAAAAATAATCGTGAAACAAATACCAATAGAGTAAAAACACTCTAGGTTTAAAAACAATATCAATATCAATACTAGTGGTAATGGATTAGCAAGTCTAGTCTAGAATATAGAATCTAAAAGTTCTGTAAAATTACTAGACACGTTTTAAGGAAACTTCTTATTTCCATCCATTAGTGGTGTCTTAGATATTAGAAACACTTTTGATTCATCAACACGCAAAATGCTATAATCGTATTTAGAAAATTTTAAGTCATAAAACAAAGATAATTTTATATTCTGTCTAACGTACTACATGTATAATCATTAGTTTTCTACCCGTCTGTGTTTTTCAATATTGGTAAAAATAAGACGATTCCCATAATGTATAATTTGTCCACGTAATTCTTGCAACCTATGTTTCATGCTGTCCACTAAATTATCATGATTACAGTAAAGACCGGTCGAAAGTTTAACACTGAGCTAACAAAAAAGAGTCAAAGATAGATTGTTGGGCGGACGAGATAGGCATAGCTGGTGGCCGAAAAGCTGCCTATAGATAACATCTGCCTGCCGAAAAGCTGTCCAGAAATAGGTAACGAGAGGCCGATATGAGCTGCCAATACTAGTAAGCGCTTATGCGTTAGCTCTTGACAGGTCTGTACCATAGAATTGAAATGAAAAATCTTATACCTTTACGGGGAAAACCCTGATATCTGATGTAATTTGGGTTAAGTAGCATGAATACAATTACGTTTAATAATAATACGTTTTCTATACAATAATCAAGTACAGTACCCGTCGAATGTTTAACATTAAGCTAACCAATGGAGGCCAGATCGGGAGTTCATATCGATCCTCCACAGTCGTTAGCTATATATCCCGACACCCTACCTACCTCTCGTCAGCTTTTCTGTCACTAGGTATCCTTATCTTGGACACTCAGCAGTTGAGCTTCGATTCCTTTTCGTTAGCTCGGTGTTATTCTTTAGACAGGTCTGTACTGTACAAACCCCAATTAGTACTATAATTAATTGTTACTGACCCAATATAAATAAGAAATCGTAAAAAATATTCCTGATAATGGGAGGATTGTGTGGCCATTATCAATGTAATTACTTTCTTCAATTGTAAAATCGAAGGTTTAATGTGGAAATTGTTAAATAAATCGAAAGTTCAGATAATGTCAATATGGACAATTACCCATAATATTGTAATAATGACTGTTATGGGTTTTTTTACATTTTAAAATTATGGTGGCCAATTGGTGTTATTTCTTCTTTACACCTTAACTTACTTGATTGTACTCCTCGCCAGAAGGCGCATAAGGCCGCAACACTGTCTTTCCATTTTTGTCTGTCCCCCGCTGCTGTTTTGGCTGTGCTCCATCTAGTTCATCCAGCGCCTTTTCTTTCTTTTTAATTTTTTTCCTCAATGTGGACTTAGGTCTAGATCTTTCCCTTTTTCTCTCTGGTTGCCACCCTTGTGCTGTCTTGCAGTCATTTGTTTCCTTTTTACGCCTAGTGACGAAGAAAATCTAATGCGACACGACGGAGCGAAAAAGATGACACAACCAATGTAAAAACCAGACATGCGTGGAGTAAATAAAAATAAGAAAAGCTCTCAAATTAAACACAAACATATATACCGCCCCATGTCCAAATCATAATCCTAAAAGTAATGTAAATACATTTAAAACTGGCAAATTAGGTTTCCCCAGGGAATTGAGGTAGACTGCTTCGGAAGGGTATCCCCCAAACTTAAATTTTAAAATTGCGATATTTTGCATTTATTGTCTTTTCGTTTAGCGTAAATTCGTCTTTTCGCAATAAAACGAGGGTCAGTTTTGATGACGTCGTATCTTCTTATCTTTTGGATATGTCATAAAAGTTTTAGGAATAAAATACAAGCAACCGATGACATGGCCCGACACGGCCACCATATGAAAATAGGAAATTCTTCATATACATGTAATGTCACAAAACCAAAACACATATGAATTTTATATAAGGCCGATGGGAGTTAATTAAGTGATAGAGATAATTGTCGATTGTGATATTTTCTGACCTCGGATTGGCCTTATATAAAATCTATATGTCACGGCTTTTTGTTGGCAATACATGTATATGGCCATGGGGAAGCTACATTTCCAAATAAATGCAGCCAATTTCTGCCATGTCGTCTTTTCGGATTGCGAAAGGCGACAGAACAAAACGAGGATATAGATTGTCGATAGCTATCGACTCAAAAGAAATTTGCACCGATTTGTTGAATGAGATGAGTCGTCTTTTGCGTGACATACTTTGACATTTTTCCATGGTCATGAAACCTGTCGAATGACGCTATGATTTAACCTTTCTTAAAATCTACATACGGTAGTTTTCTAAGTCTGCTTTTTTGCCAAAACGTCACGGTTGTCTTTTTCTACAGTATCGTGTTGTCGATAGATCTTTTCTGTCCTTACGTAATATCTAGCTTTATACCATTTTTGATAAAGAATAAGAAAATATTGGTTTTAACTGTCAAGTGTGGAATTTAATGTATGGTATCATTTTTTTAAATGCATAGTCCTTTAGAACATGTCTGCTGTAGCTTCTATTACTATTTTTCTAAATACGTTGGTTTTTTTTCATATTTAGCTATTACATGTTTCTTATAATTATCTTGTATCAATGTAAGGGAGATAATTATATATCATTATATACTGTGTTGATCTCTACAACCTTAACTTATTTAAGTGCCGTATACATGTTTAAGTGTGTATGTGTGTGTGGATGGTTGTAATGTCAAAATGCATTGTCTATTTCTGTGTTATATATTTATATGTTTAAAAAAGCAAATAAAAACTTGTGAAAAAAGAATAAGAAAATATATTTACATGTAGAGAAAATTTGCAACTGAAAAGCATATCCTGTTAATAGCCAACACAACCAAAAATACGAATCGATCATGCAACTGCCAAAGAAGAAAATACTGGTTACCGCCTTATCATAAACTGAAACCAGATTTAAAAGATAAGATGACACTAATAAGTCACCATAATTTTATATTGAACAAAACGTACCAACATGCAGCTTAATTACTTTGTTAGGCGGCTTGAAATCTCTTTTATTTCCACCAACGCATATATGGATATTTTTGTCAGGACAAAATGTCATCGTCTTTTGTGTATTAGCACCTTAATTACATTCCTTCTTTTGCAGGTGAATTGTCGATAATTATGCTATTTTAATCTTTAATGAAAGATTTTTATACAATACAGACCTGTCGAAATTTTAATACTGCGCTAAGGAAAAAGAGGCAAAGTTCGGTTGTCGAGTAGCCAAGATGTTTGCCTAAAAGCTACCGGGAGATAGACAGGCACATCGGAAAACTGAGAACTTTCGAGATATAGCTAGCTAGGGACCGGGATGAGCTACCGATCGCGATTAGGCCCTAATTCGTTAGTTTCGTGTTACACTTTCGACAGGTCTGTACTCTATGTAATAGATTTTTACATCACCATCTCTCTCTCTCTCTCTCTCTCTCTCTCTCTCTCTCTCTCTCTCTCTCTCTCTGTCTCTCTCTCTCTCTCTCTCTCTCTTGTTCTTCAGTCATATCTGAATTTCAACTTTGATCACTATGTTTGATAAATTTAACAAGATAAAAATGCAAAGAAATACGACAACGGCGTATAGAAACATTGATTACGGCTTATCACCGCTTTTACACTTGGACCCAGTTGTCTAAAGCTTGTTTAGCTTAATCAATTGTTAAGTCGGAAAGTAAATAGATTTTCATCAAATTGAAACAAAATGTTTTAAAACTGTTGTTTCAATAATGATATGGGTTTTTTTCGGGTGTTTTAAATTTGCGCTAGTTACTGATTAAATCATCAAGTTTCGAACAACTGAGTCCGGATTGAAAAGATGACACTTATAAGTCACCATAATTTTATATTGAACAAAACGTAACAACATGCAGCTTAATTGCTTTGTTAGGCGGCTTGAAATCTCTTTATTTCCACCAACGCACATATGGATAATTTAGTCAGGACAAAATGTCATCACCTTACGTGTATTAGAACCTTAATTACATTTCTTCTTTTTGCAGGTGAATTGTCGATAATTATGCCATTTTAAGCATTGATGAAATCTTTTTGTACAATACAGACCTGTCGAAAGTTTAACACTGCGCTAAGGAAAAAAGACAAAGTTCGGCTGCCGAGTAACCGAGATATTTGCCTAAAAGCTGTCGGGAGAAAGATGAACGCCATCGAGAAAACTTTCGAGATGTAACTAACAAGGAACCGAAATAAGGTACAGATTCGAACCTAATTTATTAGCTTGGTGTTATACTTTAGACAGGTGTTTACAGTATGCTATAGATTTTTACATCATCTTTTTTCTCTCTCTATTGTTCTTTAGTCATATCTGAATTTCCACTTTGAACACTAAGTTTGATAAATTTATCAAAATAATAATCGAAGAGAAAACAACGACGTAAAGGAACTTATTACGGCTTATCTCCTTTTTACACCAGGACCCAGATGTTTGAAGCTTGATTGATTAGCTTAATCAATTCATAAGTGAAAATTAGTTTTTGCATTATAACAAATTTTTCTGAATGTTTTGTTAAAAACACGGAAAGTAAATAGATTTTCATCAAATTGAAACAAAATGTTTTAAAACTGTTGTTTTAATAATGATATGTTTTTTCGGGTGTTTTAAATTTGCGCTAGTAACTGATTAAAACAATCAAGTTTCGAACAACTGAGTCTTGATTGATAAGATGGCACTAATAAGTCACCATAATTTTATATTGAACAAAACGTACCGACATGCAGCTGAATTGCTTTGTTAGGCGGCTTGAAATCTCTTTTATTTCCACCAACGCATGGATATTTTTGTCAGGACAAAATGTCATCGTCTTTTGTGTATTAGAACCTTAATTACATTTCTTCTTTTTGCAGGTGAATTGTCGATAATTATGTCATTTTAAGCATTAATGAAAGTTTTTTGTACAATACAGACCTGTCGAAAGTTTAATACTGCGCTAACGAAAAAGAGGCAAAGTTCGGCTGCCGAGTAGCCGAGATATTTGCCTAAAAGCTACTGGGAGTTAATTAGAACCTACCTAAAAAATTTCGAGATGTAACTAACGAGGTACCGAAATAAGGTACAGATTCGAACCTAATTTATTAGCTTGGTGTTATACTTTAGACAGATCTTTACAGTATGCTATAGATTTTTACATCATCTTTTTTCTCTCTCTATTGTTCTTTAGTCATATCTGAATTTCGACTTTGAGCAAAAGGTTTGATAAATTTATCAAGATAATAACACAAAGGAATAAACAACGACGTAAAGGAACTGATTATCACTAGAAGGGGGTTTGTGGGACCCCTATATGTAGTAACTACCACAAATGTAGTAACGGTCACAAATATAATAAAATTGCGTCACATATGTAGTAACGAACCACAAATGTAGTAAGGTTTGTCACATATGTAGTAAATGTTGGTCACATATGTAGCAAAATTTTACCACAAATGTAGCAACAAAATTTTACCACAAATGTAACAACTTGATTTTACCACAAATGTAGTAAAATTTAAAAAAATGATAAAATATATTTTTTTCAATATGGGTAATGTCTTGGCTAGTGTTAATTAATGACAGCCACTGTGGTTTCTCTGTCAGGTAATGTAAGGTATATCTGTCGGGTAATTTAAGGAATGAAACCCCAAACGCATATTATGCCTCAGTTTCAACCATGTTTAGCCAGTAGATTTTTCAGTTCTAAGCTACTCATAACGAGGTGGAATGTCACGGTTCATATTCATGTGAACAGTTATTTTCAGTTCTGACAAGGCTACTACAAAGAAGTCCCGAGATGACTTTCAGCAGATTTTTTTTCTTTTTTTGATGGGTTGAGTTCTATTTTTTTGTGGTTTGTTTATTATTCCACTTCCAGGAAGGTTCGTGGGTTCGAAACCAGGGCAGGGTCTGACCAAGACTTAAAAATGGTATTTTAAAATGAAAGCCATTAGGGTAATTTGGAAAAGACCCTAAAACCAGGTGTGACGCGTTAAAGAACCCTAGCGCATTCCATTGCACCCAATGGGTCAAACTTTCTGCCACTTCGCATATAGCTGGTGAAGTCTTGATATGAATGGAACATTCGTTCAATTAACGGATCGATATTCTTGCACATTACACATGAAGTCGGATCTATATTTATCAAAAGTCTTAAAAACGTGTAACCTTTGTACAAATCAAAATAGACAGTTTCAGTGCTGTGATCCGATGACCGTGTGCGTGTTTTGTGGGGGTGAAGTGGGGGGGGGGGGGGGTAGATGCGTACATAACTAGACAATAAAAAAATAAAAAATTCTGATAATGGCTAAAGTATGAGAACCATCGCTTAAAACTTTTAAAAACGCCAAAATTGCTTATTATGTCCGTTTTTTGTTTTTGTTTTTTTTCGGGGGGGGGGGGGGGGGGGGGTTTGATGCATTGTTCATCTAGTTGGTCAAATTGCAATATTCAGCAGGCAACAGGACACCCACCCATAGCAATGCAAATTAAAAAAAATAGGCTAAGAAAATAAAACAATCTGGAATTTTTTTAACACTTCCGTTTAATTTAAACCGCAGACAAAAGAGAAAACCTTAAACAAGTACCACACTATGATCTATTTCTTGCGAATTGGGTACGCAACTAGCCTATGAGAAGTGCACTTAAACACTAAGCAGCGTACAAGAGTTGAGAGTTGAGTAATGGTGTTTAACGTTCCAGTCAAGAATATTTCACTTATATCGAGACGTCGCCAGCTATAAGCGAAGTTGCAGAAATTTTGCCTGTGTGTTGCGCTGTTGGCATTATACAACAGGGTTCTTTAGCGTACCATGCCCACCGTGACACGGGACCTCGTTTTTTAAGTTCCCATCCGAAAGAACCGTGACTTTCATTTCGTTATGCCGAGTGCTTGGCGAAAGAACAAGATACACCATATATGATTACAGACGTTCTATTTTACAGACTAACACATCTTATAGAATGCAGTTCATATACTTCTATAATGATATTTACGAAGTATTGTAAATGCAACAGAGAGAAAGAGAGAGAGAGAGAGAAAGAGAGAGAGAGAGAGAGAGAGAGAGAGAGAGATATCATAAAAATTAGCAAATATTACAAAAACCTTTGTGAGGTTGCTCTCACATATTGGACCAAATCAAGTGTAGTCATCGTAAAATCGTAAATTTCAGCGAAGCAAAATGAAACGTGAACTTGATCTGTAACTCATTGTGGTAGACCTACATGCCAAATCAGTTCAATATGTGCAAGCTTTTACGAAAAAAAACTACAGAAAACTGTTATTTCTATCAAATTATCAAAGACAATTGCAAAGAATCGGATTCGTAGCAAAACAAAATGTTAACTTGATCTGCAACTCATTGTGGTTGACTCGCATTCAAAAACTCAGCCTAGTATCTGAAAGTGTTTAGGAAACAATGCGGAAAACTTATGATTGACTGATGGACGGACGGAGGGACCGACCAACAGCATTATACTTCCTACATCTTAAGTTTCGTGGAGTATAATAATAAATACATGTACCCTACTAAAATCTGCCAAAATACAGAAAACCCAGAAACTTAAATTTAAAAACTGAATTTTACATTACTTTACAAACCAAAGTATAATGAAAATAAGACGCCAATTGGCATTATCGCTCATCGCACGTACACGGGTAACACCCCTACATGGATTATCAGATACTAGTAACTATTAGATGTTATGTTAATCATTTTGTAATGTGCCGATTTATGTGACACTAAAAGTTTTCAAGTAAATAGAAACAAGAGGCCCAATAGGTCCTGTACCGCTCATCTGGACCGTAAACAGCACAAAAACACAATAAATACTACATTTAAGGAGCAATAACTCTGATGTGGATATTTAGATATTTATGAAACTTGCTACTCGCATCTCTGACCTTGACCTTCGAACCAATGACCATAATCTATATGAGCCCGTCCAAGTAGAAACGTCCCTTATGTGCATTGTGACGTAAGCGGAGAAAATGACGTCGAAAGTTCGGGAGACAAAAGTGTGTTTCGCTGCGCAAAATGACTCAACTAAGGAAAAAAAACTTTAGTAGGCTAACTCGGAAAGGTTTATTTTGATCCAAATTAGCAGAGAACACCTAATTGTAAATCACATAATGATAATAATATTTCAATAATATAAATATAAAATATAAAATGGAATAAAACTAAAACGTGTCAAATTCGACAGTAAATCAAAGCACAATATTGTCGCAGGTGAAGAATTATTACACTATACACGTTCTTTCGAGTGTTGTTATTTGCGAATGATATGTCTCTGAGCAAATTTCCTTTGATTTAAGAATGGAATAGGTTCCTCGGCTACTATAAAAAGATTCGTTGTCTGAATACTGTGTTTTGAGGGGCAAATGTAAACAACATGACGTCACAAGCTACCGTACAATGTAGCATTTTCATGTATTTGGGAATAACAAACACAATTGACGTTGGCGTTGGTGGCGCAATGGATAGCGTTCTAGATTTACGTTTTTGAAAAAAAATGTCTGTCGCTAGTTCAAATCACCACGGGTTCATTTTTTTTATTTTGATAAATTTATTTATTTATCCAATTTCTTTTTTCTTCTTTTTTTTTGTCGGATAATTTGAATTTGACAGTCTTTGCGATTTTCTTATTTTAATTCTAGACTGGCTATTATTTTTATTACTCGCATTATTATTCGCTCAAATTTTCAAGAATTTGAAGTGTTAAGTTATCATTTTGGTAATTTTCAATTTTTTTATATTTTTGTAATTCGTGATGACATCAGTTTTTATACGATTTGAATGCACATCCATTTCCTACAATTGCTAAGTACTGTGATAAATATTAATGTTGCTTGGTAAATACTGAAAAAAATTGGAGCTAGCTAAAATGTCTTGTGACACATACACATGTACACCACTCCCGTGCTACTTTTAAAATTTTTATGAAATAATATGAATCTATTGGCTAGTACCATATTGGGTCCTTTGGATTTGGGAATATGCTTTGCTAGAAAAATGCATTTTTATCATGAATCTATACGAAATTCTATCGTGCGCCTTATTCAACTTTGCAGTTGCTCCAACACTCAGTATTTGAACTGTCAATATTAAGATTGGATTGTGTAGTGATCAGTTGGTACATGGCAAAATTAAATTAAAGAAAACATCTTTAGTACATAATTAACTTGCATTCCACGCATGTCCATTCTTTTAATTTTGAAATTTTCAATACCGACATCCTATCTTCTTTATCACTGCATTCAGTACATGTTTATAAACGTTTAACCGATACCTTTTTAACCGAGTTGACCGAAGTTAGCAGTAAAGTCGGCATTACCAGAATCGATTGTCAACTTGTAAGGAAAAAAAAAGAAAAAAGAAAACGTTTTTTTTTATCATTTTCCGTTGTAAACTGTAATGTTCACATCATTTTAACGAAATTCTACAAAATGCATTGTTCAGCTTTTGATTTTTTCGTGGAAAAATACATAAAACTCAACCCATCAAACAATTTCTTTTTGATGGCCAGAGAACATGTTTCAGTACTAAATAAGTTGTCAAGCTTTTTAAATTATCTACTTGTTATCTAAATTTTGTCAATTTTTTTTTTAATCAGACCGATAAGTGTAGCCTTTTTACATGTACAGTGCGGTTAAATATGTATACTTAAAATTGTCCGATTGCTATTTCAGCGTTGTGAAGCACACAATTAAACAGCTTTGCATAGAACAATGCTTGTAAAATGCATAATTATGAACACACCAAAGACAAAAGGGCACCCACATACCATTACCTCATATACATGTATAGACGTAATGTTATATTAAAATGATCATTGCATCAATACCAACAATATTCTAATATACATGCCTATACAAAAAATTTATAGTTTTTCCAAATAATACTTAAAATCAGAGGTAAAAAAATTAGGTCATGACCTTGACCTTTGACCTTGATCTCATTTTGAAGGACATTTCAAGTCGATATCAAATCTCAAGACCCCGTGTCATTATCTTCACAAATAATCAAGATATTGCAATTTAAAGCTTATTTCATTTTTTTTTAAATTTAACGCAAAACGCGTTACCCATTTTTCGACCAAATTTGACGAAATGAACAAACTTAAGTCTTAAGACTCCAGAAAAGCTAAATATCACATCAGAATTTTTCTCATGTTCGGTTTCGGAGAAGAAGATTTTTTAAGAATTATGCACCCCAAGGTCACTATGACCTAGTTTTGGTAGCCACGGCAACGCTACGTGCAAATCTGAATTGCACCAGCCCATACATGTTTCTGATCAAGTTTCATTGAAATCTGTCCAGTAGTTATAGAGGAGAAGTTGAAAATAGGTGTTAACGACGCACGCAGGCACATTTACAAGCTGCGCTATGCCATAAGCATTTATACATACATTTTTCTTTGGTAGTTTGGTATTAAATAAAGTCACTTATATCGGAATCAGAGTCACTTCTATCGGGATAAAAGTCACTTCTAACGCGTTAAAAGTCACTTCTATCGGGTTAGAACGCACCTTAAATGTTGGTTTCAAACGTTCAGATTTCAAAATTTTCGTTACTACATATAGCGGTTTTCATTTACTACATTTGTGGTATCAAAAATTGTTACTACATTTGTGGTAACGGTCGTTCCTACATTTGTGGTTCGTTACTACATATGTAACACAATTTTATTACATTTGTGACCGTTACTACATTTGTGGTAGTTACTACATATAGGGGTCCCACAGGGTTTTACCGGAATAATTGCGAAAATCCGGAATAATCAGACCAAATCCGGAATAAACCAAATTGATCCGGAATAATCAGGTAAAGTCCGGAATAAACCGGTAAAATCCGGAATAATCAGGCAAAATCCCGAATAATCAAGCAAAATCCGGAATAATTGGACTATTTTGTTACGGTAAGTTTTCCGTAATCTAAAAATTACGGTAAGTGTCTGATTATTCCGGAAAATGACGATTATTACGGAAAAAGTCTAATTATTCCGGCAAATGTCCAATTATTACGGGAAATTTTCTAAAAAATAATAATTTTTTAAAAAATTTTACCGTAATAATTAGACATTTGCCGGAATAATAAGATTTTTTACCGTAATAATCAGTCTTTTACCGAAATAATCAGACAAGTTACCGTAATAATCAGACACTTGTCGGAATTTTTAGAATCCGTAAAATTTACCGTAAAAGTATTCTTATTATTCCGGATTTTGACCAATTATTCCGGATTTTGTCCGATTATTTCGGTTTTGGTCTAAAAATTCTGGAATTGATCTAAATATTCCGGATTTTCCCAAAGATTACGAAAAGTGTCTTACTATTCCGGAATTTCGCAATTATTCCGGTAAAACCCCCTTTCAGTGAATTACGGCTTATCTCCGCTTTTACACCAGGACCCAGTTGTCTAGAGCTTTTTTAGCTTAATCAATTGATAAGTCAAAATTTGTTTTTGCATTATATAAAATATTTTGTGAATTTTTTGTTAAAACACAGAAAATAAATAGATTTTCATCAAATTGAAACAAAATGTTTTAAAACTGTTGTTTCAATAATGATATGTTCAGTTTTATTCGGGTTTTTTTAATTTGCGCTAGTTACTGATTAAATCAATCAAGCTTCGAACAACTGAGTACAGATTGTAAAGATGGCACTAATAAGTCACCATAATTTTATATTGAACAAAACGTACCGACATGCAGTTTAATTACTTTGTTAAGGCTTCAGAATCTCTTTTATTTTCACCAATGCACATATGGATAATTTAGTCAGGACAAAATGTCATCACATTACGTGTATTAGAACCTTAATTACATTTCTTCTTTTTTGCAGGTGAATTGTCGATAATTATGCCATTTTAAGCATTGATGAAATCTTTTTGTACAATACAGACCTGTCGAAAGTTTAACACTGCGCTAACGAAAAGGAGTCAAAGCTAGGCTGTCGCTTAGCCGAGATATTTGCCTAAAAGCTACCGGGAGATAGACACATTAGAAAACTGTCGAGAACTTTCGAGATATAGATAGCGAGGGACCGGGGTGAGCTACCAACTCGCGATTTGGTCCTAAATCGTTAGTTTCGTGTTGTACTTTCGACAGGTATATGCTCTATATTATAGATTTTACATCCCAATTGTTCTTCAGACTTATCTGAATTTCAGCTTTGAGCTAAGTTTGATAAGTGATAAATTTTACATTTCAGTCATAAATTAAGCTTATCAATAGTCGCATTGACGCGTATTGTGCATCAAACTGCAACAATGATATCGGTGCATTAATTTTATATTGAAAGCGATTGTTACTAAGCAATTTGCCTCCTGTTTGAAAAGCTATAATAGTTTAACACACCCACGGAGATTGGCAGACTTTTCACTAAAATAAAAGAAAAACTATGTCTTTATAAAAAATATAACAATATAGATTCGGTAATCGGCGGAAACTTCGTCAGCAATGGCACCATGGCATCAATTATGAAGTTTGAATTCTTTTCTCTTCATTTTTTCCTCGAAGGTTTTATTTTTTTAATTTACAGAAAACAAGAAAAAATGTTTATTTCTATTTCTGCTTCAGTCATGTTTACATTATTTGGTTGAAATATGTAGTTGATTTGCGTTGGAGAAATTCTCCAAGATTAAAGATTAATTTGAGTGAAAATGGTAACATGATTGTTTGGCAATTCATGCAGTAACCGGTACAAGATCAACAGAGTTATCGCTCTTATTATGTCAACTGGTTCAGTCCGCCAATAACAGCGGTTTGTTCAAAAACGAAAAAAAAAAACACAATATTTGTCTAAATATAGACTCCAATAATGGGAGTTGTCCACAAGGCAAATTAGTCGACAGAAGAACAACGTCAAACAGCTCGTGCGAACAAAAATACGCAAATGACTGCTTTGTGCTTAACCAGTTTTTAAACGGAGAACGTTGTATGGAGATAAAAAGTATCTTCAATAGCTACAAAAGTAACACAAGAATAAAACTGACTCACCAGCCAGAAGTCAATCACAAACACAAACACCCGAATGTGCAAAGAAAATACCAAAAGTAGTAGGTGACAATCTCCTAAGTTCCGAAATAAGATCTCTGCGCGAATCAATTGCTAAGCTAGCATTAGATTTTCAAAACCACGAAGACATGCGCAATGATATAAGAACTATAAAGGAAGAATGCAAAATTTTAAAAACCTCTGTAAAGAACATCAATGATGATATCATGAGCTGCAATTCTAAGGTAGATGAAATTTTTAAGTGCGAGTTGAAAGGATCTAAACCATTGCAGTCAATGTCGGACAGATTAGGATTTATTGGCAATAAGTTAGTTACTCTGGATAGAAGTAGGAAAAGTGTTACCGAGAAATTGGAGACTATTAGTATTTCTAGTAGAGATAGTGAGTTACGCATCGAAAGACTTGAAGATCGAAATAACAGTTTAAAGAATGAGAATAAACCGGATGTTCAAGAAATAAAAGCGAGGTTGACGCATGTTGAATCGGTAGTCACACAATCGCCAAACAAAGACTTAGATAACGTCAAAATTTCCGTTAAGAAACTAGAAAACCGTCTTAAGTCTATAGATGATACGTTTTGCGACAAATTAAAAAATACGCTTGAAAGTTTTGCTAGAACTATGTATGAAGATGTCAACGAATTACGTTATGATGTCGACACTTTAATAAAGAAAAGTTCTGAATCTAAACCGACAAGTAAGGTTGAATACAGATCGCCAAAACAAGTAGCCAATGATGTAATCACAACTGCAAAAACAACTTATTCATCTGACTCATCTTCTATGCTATCCTCATCTGCACGTTCTAAATGCAATGATCAAATGTCAAACACTATTACAAATGACACTAACAGTGGCGGAAAATGTTTGGAACCGAACGACGTAACCCGAAACATCAGAACCACCATCAACGCAAATCCGTATCACCGAGGCAGATAATGAATATGACTGCAATAATACTTCAGCAAGTATTACAAGTGGTTTTCACGCTGTTTATTCGTCACGTCAGCGGGTAAAACGATATTTTTCGGACGAATATCAGGAGAAGTAACTGTTAATGACATCAAAAAATATCTAGAAGAAAGAGAAGTCCATTGCACCTTTGTTCGTCTAATGAAAAGTCGCCGTCAAAATACAGTTTCTGCTCGTGTGAATATAGTAGCACAGAACTGTAAGATTGTAGAACAAAGGAATTTCTGGCCTAAAGGTATTAGTTTTCGGCCGTGGCTCTCGAAAAACTCTTATTATGGAGTGGATTAAGTCAGATTCAAAAGCTTTTTTCAGTTTACTTATCTGTGTTATGGTTAGTGTTCTTAATATGCTGACTTGGAACGTTACAGGGATAATGTCCAGTTCATTATACTTAGCAAAAGCTCTCAAAGCACACGATATTAGCATTTGTGGCATATCGGAACATATGCTGAAACCTGAGACAGTTTGCTTTTTAGAATCCATTGACAATGATTATAATTGTTTGGCTACTGTTGACTTCAGTTTACACCCCGTGTTCACAAACAGAATAGGTAAAGGAGGTGTGATGCTTATTGTGGCACAAACGTCTAGACAATATTGTTGAGCCGTTACAAATTGAACCACCAGATGATCGAATTATAGGAATAAAGGTGACTTTAAGTGACAATGAAATATTATATGTATTTCAAGTTTATTTACCTACAACTCGTTACACAGTTGAATTATATCAAAATTATATTGACAAACTATGTGAATTAAGTTCAAGTTATGGCTCTCTTGGAAGAGTTGTAATTATGGGTGACTTTAATGGCCATTTCAAGGGAGAAAGGTATTTTGGCGCGTTAAATCCGCGGGATAGGTTTTTACAACAGCTACTTGACGATTGTGATATGTCTTGTCTAACAACATCTAGTTTATGTACAGGAGAGCAGTGGTCATATGTACCAAGTGGCTATGGGTCGCCTAGTCTGATTGATCATATAGTGATCCCGAACACTGCCGTTGATACCGTGAATGACTGTATCATTTTAGGTGACGAATTTCTTGAAGTATCAAATCACCGTCCAATCAAATTCTCGCTCTCATATTCACATACGGACATCATTGAAGATCATATTAAAGACCACACACGTGTTCGTTACAAATGGAAAACTGCGGATTTAGACGCTTATCGATATACACTAGATGATTTACTACTTCAAACTCTACCATGTGAGATGAAAATGACAACTTAGAAACTTACTATAATACTATGGTTGACTGTTTTGTTAAAGCAGCGTCACAAAATGTTCCAAAAACCGGATTTAAGCCTTTTTTAAAACCTTACTGGAACCGAGAACTTAAAGCATTACACAAGTCCATGCGGCAAGCTAGATCGATTTGGATATCTGAAGGAAAACCTCGTGGTTTAGACTTCCATTCTTATGCTTTATACAAAGCTACAAAACGAGAGTTTCGATGTAAAATGCGACAGCACCACGATAATTACATAATGCAACAGTTCGACCAGATTGATAACGCGGCTGATGTTGACCAGGTTCTATTTTGGAAATTAGTTAATTCTAAACGGGTTAAGTCAAGGTCTGTGGCAGGTGCTGAGTTACGATTTAATCATGAGACATTACGAGACCCAAGACTCATAGTTGATAGTTGGGGTGAATATTTCCAAAATCTATATGGTGTGCAAGATGACTCTGGTTTCGATGATAATCATCGGCGTAACATTGAATGTTTGGTGGAGGAGTATAAAAGAAACAACAATTGTAATGAAAATGAGGACTTGTTAAATGAGCTGTTTACCATGGAAGAATTAACAACCGTTTTGAATCATTTACCAAATGGTAAAGCGTCAGGACTTGACTCAGTAACATATGAACACATTAAGTTTGCAAGTCCTTTTACGCACAACTGCTCACTCAACTTATATAATACTTTCGTAAAACATGAAATAATTCCCGATGCCTGTAAAGTAGGATTTATTATCACATTACACAAAGGAGGAAATAAATCGAAGGACAATCTCGATAACTATCGGGCCATCTCACTACAGCCAGTCATAGAAAAGGTTTTTGAGAAACTTGTGTTAAATCGTATTGAAAACTCTTGTTTGAATGAGAAAATAAATCCGTTACAGAATGGTTTCCAAAAACAAATGAACAGTAATATGGCCTCATTTATCGTCAAAGAATGTGTTTCGTATGGAAAGGAACAGAATAGTAAAGTGTTCGCTGCATTTATGGATGCCGAAAAAGCATTTGATCGAGTATGGCATACGGGCCTTTTCTACAGATTATATGAATTTGGAGTGAAAGGAAAACTGTTTAGAATGATTATTGAACTTTACAGAAACATGTCAGCTAGAGTTCTTCACAAGGGCCTGTTATCAACGGATTTTCAAATTCAGTGTGGAACAAGACAAGGTGGCATTTTATCGCCGTGGTTTTATCTTGTGTACATTAACCCATTGTTAAACTTGCTCAGCTCATATAGTGGTGGCTTTTCTATTCCAATAAAAACTTCAGTTGCCCAACACAAGCTGATGATATTGTGTTGCTTTCTCTTTTGAAACATGGATTAGATGCGCTATTGGAAAAATGCTACGATTTCAGTCGAAAATTGAGATTAAAATTTAACGCTTCAAAGTGTAAGGTGATGGTTTTCAATGAACGTAAAGTTGACTTTCAGCGACAGGTCAGATTATGGAAATTCGGTAATGAAACCTTATCCGAAGTAGAAGAATATAAACATGTAGGAATAACACTAAACAAATATGACATTTATAAGATCGATGTCGACGAACTCTGCCACAAAATTAGAGGGACATTCTTCGGTTTAATGGAATCTGGAATACATGGCGACTTTTTACATCCACTAACAAGTTTAAAGATTTATAATTCTATCGTATTACCACGTGCTTTGTTTGGATCCGAGTTATGGTCTTCGATACCAGTAACATCATTACGTCGTTTGACCACAATACATCATTATTGCTTAAAAAGAATACAGAACCTTCATATGCGAACAAGATCAGATATGGTGACAGGACTTCTTGGAACTTTTTCAATCGAACATATCATCGACAAAAACAAGCTAACGTTCTTTGTCGCTCTGTCGATTGCCGAACGCTTCAGCGGTGAAACAACTGTTTTTAATCCGGTATTTTCAATTTAGTTTTGGATCTGTGCAATCGAACATTGGATATATGCAAGATATACACCGCATTCTAGTCAGATATGGTCTTGATCAGTTGATGGAAGATTATGTGTTATCAAATGTTTGTTTATCTAAATACCAATGGAAGCGGTTATTATCAGAAACTATTATGGAAAAACACAATTCTGAGTGGTATACTAGAATCTCAACTTCTGAAGACTTCTCTCGCTTCACCCGTATTCACAACGATAATGTTCCAAATGTCTGGTGGAAAATTAGCAGAAAACAACTGTCCCTTAAATCAGCATGTTTTCTTATGATTAAACTGTGTTGTGTCCTACCCAACAGCAAAATAAAGTGCATACGATGTCAATCGGACGTCATAGATATTGTAAAACATGTGTTATTTGGCTGTCATGCAACTGTACACATACAAGAAACATTCTGGGATGATGTTATAGATAGGTTTGGTGTCCAACTTTATTCATTTTTAGACAATTTAGATCAGGACAGTTTAATAACAGTGGTACTTGGTGGAACTCACACGGGTCTGGAAGATGCTATAATCGATTATGATGTGCTAGACTTTAGAATATTTTGCTCCATATTCATACAGAAGGTGTTTGCTGATCAACAGTTGATTCCAGTTTGTTGAATAGCTGTACAGTCGCGCTGTCATTTTAAGGACATTTTCATATTACTCTAATCTTATGTATATACGTTTGAATTTCTAGCTTTCGTTTGTTAGTTCCTTGCCTTTCTAACTGATCTCCCTGAGAGGAGGAAATAAAGATATATATAGGAAAAACCGTGGAACTGTTAATTCTCCAAGATTAAAGATTAATTTGAGTGAAAATGGTAACATGATTGTTTGGCAATTCATGCAGTAACCGGTACAAGATCAACAGAGTTATCGCTCTTATTATGTCAACTTGTTCAGTCCGCCAATAACAGCGGTTTATTGAAAAACGAAAAAAAACCACAACATTTGTCTAAATATAGACTCCAATAATGGGGTGATTAGTTTGTTCAAATGAGTAAAAATAAATAAATAAATAAATAAATAAATAAATAAATAAATAAAGACACATTTACAATGTTGTCTACTTCTGTTCAACTGGAGGAAGTTTGTTTTCTGTTTAAACTGGACTTTGAAAGAATAAAAGCACATTTCACAGGAAAGATATTCAGCCAACCAATGCATGCTCAATGCAGAACAAAGTGCTATGCATGTCAACTTCAACGTGCCAAAGTGGCTTAATAATAAATAAACATTTGCAAACTTCACTATACTCACTTTAATGACTTTGTTTTATTTGAGTTTTATTCAATAAATGAGTAGAAAGGCGTTAGGACAAAATCTGTCTAACAACAAATTAAAATTAGGTAATGTTTATAATTGATTGCCAACAAAGGATTAAGAATACCAAATGAAACTAGAACTGTCTCTTGAGAGCCAAATACCCCCCCCCCCCAACATTTATTGTTTTCCCGTGACCTTGGTCTTTATATAATATATTATAATATATAATAATATATACAATGTATATTATAATATATTTATATCTTAATTTATTAGTATGTGCTATATGACTACGGCAATCAATTATAATAACAGTATTTATTAATAATACTATTTTACATGCTACTACTATGTAATAACTTTTCGGTCCTTCCGACCAGATTATTTTCATATTTCGACTATTATAATGTCTTGCCATGTGTCATATATACATGTATTTGTTTATGTGCTATAAGTATTATTTGTATACTTTATGCAAATAAAGTTTATTATTATTATTGTTATTATTGTGATATGACCTTGGTTCAAGGTCATGACACACCTTTGCACCATGAAGATTATTCATGTGAAGTGTCATGACAGTCGTTCAAAGCAGCTATGAGATATGGCCCGGACACGATTTTACATGAACAGACAGACAGATGGACAGACAGACATGGTGATTTCTATATACCTCCCTCAATCTTATTTGCAGGGTTATAAAAATACTATAACAATAGTTACAATAACAAGAATTAAAATCCTTAAAGCTACAAAGGTGTTCCTAATAATCTGATGTCAGATATACATAACATGGGACATGTTGGTCATGTAAATGTACAATTACTCTATAATGTTATATGGTGTGGTATCCCATCATGTCAATTGTACTTGTTCGTAGTAATCCAGAAATCTTTGCTGGCCCCCATGACATCACTCAACAAACCCTTAATGCCCATTGTCTTGAATGGATTTCAAAGGTCTTAATATCAGCTACATAAGCTTCAACTAGCAAAACTACAGGAACATCATACCAGCCAAAGTGAAAATATTGAAACTGGCAAATTTAGTAAAATAAGTCAACTTCCAACAGGAAACTGAGGCAATGGTCCAAAATGGTAAGCACCCTCATGTTTAGATGACAAGTGACATAATCTTGAAATCAGGATGCTAAACACTCTAAAATTACTATGACATATTATAATGGATCACAGTGCCTCTCACCTCCAGGTGAATCCTGCTTTGGCAGACATGTGTGAAAAGTTTGTTTGCTTGCTGAAGGACGAGGGTTTCTCTAGGTACTCCAGTTTCTTCTATCATCTCAGAATTGATCATCTTGATAAGAGTGCAAAACTCCACTTGACTAAATCCAATATATCAAACAACAACATACCAATCCATGTTTAAATAACAAACCCAAAGTATAAACTTTGAAACTGGTAAATAAGGTACAACATGTGACCTTCCACCAGGAATGTGATGCTCCGAAAAGGTAAGCACTTTCTGTATAGCTAACTAACGTGACCTTCCACCAGGAATGTGAGGCCAGATGCTCCGAAAAGGTAAGCACTTCCTGTATAGGTAACTAACATGACCTTTCACCAGGAATGTGAGGTCAGATGCTCTGAAAAAGGTAAGCACTGTCTGTATAGCTAACTAACATGACCTTCCACCAGGAAAGTGAGGCCAGATGCTCCCAAAAGGTAAGCACTTCCTGTACAGCTAACTAACGTGACCTTCTACCAGGAAAGTGAGGCCAGATGCTCCGAAAAGGTGAGCACTTTCTGTATAGCTAACTAACGTGACCTTCCACCAGGAAAGTGAGGCCAGATGCACTGAAAAGGTAAGCACTTCCTGTATAGCTAACTAATGTGACCTTTTCACCGGGAAAGTGAGGCCAGATGCTCCCAAAAGGTAAGCACTTCCTGTATAGCTAACTAATGTGACCTTCCACCAGGAAAGTGAGGCCAGATGCTTCGAAAAGGTAAGCACTTTCTGTAACGCTAACTAATGTGACCTTCCACCAGGAAAGTGAGGCAAGATGCTCCGAAAAGGTAAGCACTTCCTGTTTAGCTAGCTAACGTGACCTTCCACCAGGAAAGTGAGGCCAGATGCTCCGAAAAGGTAAGCACTTTCTGTAACGCTAACTAACGTGACCTTCCACCAGGAAAGTGAGGCCAGATGCACTGAAAAGGTAAGCACTTCCTGTATAGCTAACTAATGTGACCTTTTCACCGGGAAAGTGAGGCCAGATGCTCCCAAAAGGTAAGCACTTCCTGTATAGCTAACTAATGTGACCTTCCACCAGGAAAGTGAGGCCAGATGCTTCGAAAAGGTAAGCACTTTCTGTAACGCTAACTAATGTGACCTTCCACCAGGAAAGTGAGGCAAGATGCTCCGAAAAGGTAAGCACTTCCTGTTTAGCTAGCTAACGTGACCTTCCACCAGGAAAGTGAGGCCAGATGCTTCGAAAAGGTAAGCACTTTCTGTATAGCTAACTAATGTGACCTTCCACCAGGAAAGTGAGGCAAGATGCTCCGAAAAGGTAAGCACTTCCTGTTTAGCTAGCTAACACCCACAAATTGTGAAATCTTTTAAAATTTACAAAACAAACACAAAGATATCAAGTTATCACACACCATTTTATTTTCACATGTTCCTACTTTTGCTTTGTTTTTTTTCATTCACATAAGCAAGAGAAATGTTCAAATTAAATGACTGAATATAACATAACAAATGACAACTAAACTCACATGACTCTCATAAATCACATGATCCAAGTCATGTGACAAACATAATTTACATTATATAAGTCATGTGACACTCATAAGTCACATGATCCAAGGCATGTGACAGTAATACAAATGGTATAGGTTATCAGGTAAAAACAATTAAACAGTTTAATACTCTGTATAATGGCACATTGAAAAAAGACGAGAAAATCTGAAGGAAAAAAATATTGTTCTGATATAATAATCTTTACTGGTACATGTTTATGCTGTTGCAATTTTTTCTGTACTGAATGAAAAAAAATCTTTTAAAAGTTCTGATTATTTTCAAAATTGAAATATATATGAAGTTGAAATTTAATTTTTATAACTTTTCTATTTCAATCTATGATATAAGTCATGCATGCTACTAGAGTATACCGAAAAAATCTGAAACCCCTTATAAAGTAATACTTTCCTAATTACCGGTAATATGAACAACACTTTAAATTTTCAATATGAAGATAAAAATTACAGATACCAGTTCCTTTTGAATGCTACGATTGGATTATTTTTTTGTCACATGATACTGCAATTTGTGATTGGTAGATTCTACATCACATGATATTACATATATTATCAAAAGATGGTTAGTTTGTGTCGACTGATATTTCTCAGATGTATACGAGATTTGACACTATTTAGCATCATTCTGGTAAAAAAAAAATCCATGAAATGAAAAGGTCCATGATTGACTACATTTTTTTCTGTCACATTACAATTTTTTCTAGAAAACATTTTGACTGATAATGAGGACATAAACACCTGCATCTAATTATTATTTTTGTCATATGAAGGAATGGTTTTCTGTGAAATGTTATGACTTCTGTATGAAATAAACAATGGTTCAATTCTGATTGATATCTCTGTGGAAATGTGACAATTGATGTATCACTGGGCATGCCTTTTATGTTCCGACACTGGCCACCATCGCGGTACCAAAGTGGCTTCACGGCAACTAATGACGTACTTGCGTCAGTGACATCATTAAATGACGCAATTAAGGCGATCCTTCAATTGTAAATGATATCAAAGTTATCTGCTAGGAAATTTGACAACTGAACTGCTGGTTACAAATATGAGAATAAAAATTATTGTTCATCAAATGGCAAAACAATTTTTCTGATATGTCACAAATGTTGTAATTTTGCAATTCTCTAATGGAAAAGTGCGCTTCTGATAAATGTTTACAAACTGTAAATTGCAATTATTAACATTTTTCACAAAATGTATGGTGTAGATTTGACAACGTTGAAATGAAACTGACAAGTTTAACCCATGATATCAGTGGAAGTGATCCCTTATACCAATATGTAAAATTGCTGTTGCTACTACTGCTGCTGCTGTTTCAGATGAGATTTTTTGTGGATGGAGATGGCCTGATATAAATCATACTATTTACACTGTTTACTACAAATATACATATATATCCAGAGAAAAAAAAAACAAGACAAACTGGTTTTATACGAGCATTTTAACTGCTTCTGAAGATTTTAACATGCATGTGCATATCTGGAAAAGCAGTGAAAGTGCTAGTGAAAAAATTCATATCTTTGTTTTTATTTTATTTTTTCTTCATGTGCCAACATACGGAAGATTTGACATCGTTTTTCATATATATCAATCTATCTATCTATATATATATATTAATTATCTACATTTTATCCATTCATCACAGACATTCAACAGCGACATATATATATTTATCTAGATTACTGCGACAGATGACAATAACTTGATTACCGATCATGTAAACAAACAATTGAGCACATCATGTGACTTTATACAATTTCTCTACTATTATAAAATTTCTGCCGTAATCAGATTTATATTACCTACTGTTTATATAAGCACCTTTTTTAATATTAAAAATAAACAGCTTAAAACAAAACTTAAAATCTCTTTAAAATAATGCACAAAGGGAGATAACTTGAACTGATATTAGAACATGAAAAAAAAGTCTGCCATGATAAAATTCCCCTTCATTTGGAAAAAAAGAAACTGGCAGTAATTTTAAGTATTGCATGATCAACCTTTCAATGTTCTTGAATATTAATACTTATAAATAATTTCATACTTTGCCAAATAACATTTGAAAACACGATTTTCGCTATAAGATCTTGAAGAATAAAATTCAATTTTTCTGTATTTTTTTAAAAATAATATTGATTAAGTAATGAACACTTTTCTTAATATCATTAACTATATAAAAACAATTTTTTGTAATAGACAACCTAAAACTAGTATGTCCCTCTGAAATTGTAATGCCTCTTTTATTTCAGTTATTATATTGCATTTACCTCCCTTTGTCCATGCTAAGCGTTTATTTCCCCCCCACGTTTGACAACAACAAACTATATACCCTGATGAACAACACAACAAAAAATCTTTATAATGATATATATAAACTTTTAAAAATTCATCAAATTATATTACAAATTTATTAAATAAAATAAATATTGTTTCTTTCATGAATGAATATGCAAATTTTATTTGCTGAATAATACATGTACAAAGTTAATAATTGCAAAATATGTTATTTTTAACATTTTGAATATCAACAACAATACAACATCTTTTTTTGTCTGGCAGTATGAAACATTTTGATCATCATTTGAAGTGAACATGACTGCCACTTTCTGTGTAAATAATAATTTTTCTTTATTATTACATGTTTATTTTACACTTTTTGCACTTTTTATTTCCTGTGCAATTTATTGACTAAAATACGTCTCGTTATTTTCAGTTTTTCATGTGTCACATTTGTCAAAGAAACATGTAAATAATGGGCTCTAATTTTTAATATGCTGTCACATATGTAACGAAAACACACACATTATAATGTGCCATAGACTTTAATTCCTAAAATTGGACGAAAATAGTCGCATCATTTTACCACGATTTGTAAGCATCATACAACAGCACATTTCATGAAGACACATATACGAGCCATTTATTTTTATTTTGTCATGTGACTTGTCACATGTCTTACGAAAAACTTCCTCAATAAATAACTATACATCACACAAGTACACAATCATGTATACACAAGCAGGATCACTACGACAATCGCTAGCGTCTGTCAGGAATGCTTCGCTTCAGAGCTTGTATCTGCTCCTCACCAAGCATAAGCTTATCTTCTAGTTCCTGCATTTCAATCGTTAATTTTGATTTCATCTGAACGTAATAATTATAATCCTCATACTCCGCCTCCGATAAACATTCCTTCAAAAACACTGCCACCTGGTCGCTTCGCTTGTCAATGTCTTCTTTTAACTTTTTAGCTTCCTCATGTTGAGCTTTATAATTGTCTCTCTTGTCTGTTGCCATTTTCTGCAAGAAAAAAAATTAAGTAAATCTCTCTTTAATATATTATATGTTTTATACCATTTTTCGGCAGGTAATGTGACCCAATGTATCCTGGTCAAAGGACTTGTATCATGTGCATTAACGTGCTCTAGCAGACTAATGAGCATAGTTCCATGTACCATGGAAAGTGAACCTAATCCAATGCTTTGTAAGAAATTTCTTTTTCATTATTAATAAGTAAACAAAAATTCCAAAGAATTTTATGTCTTGCCTAATTCCTCTATCATTATAGGACTTGAATTCAATATGAAAGCTGTGATAAACCAAAGTACATTCCATAACAAGCAACTAGACATTTTTGTGACAGATATGAAAATAATCAAATATGTCTAGAACTTCCATATGATAAATTGCAGGCAAAACAGAAACATTTCAAGACAAAGTTGAGGGAAGATTTTAATAATTCCTTTTCTTTGTCTGTGTATAGCTTTATACTCTAAGATTTGATCAAGACTCGAGTTATATATGTCATAGAAGAAATTAGAAACTAATGTATTTCTGAATAAACTAAAGAGGTGTAACAGAGATATTATAAAGAACTAAATTACCTTTTGTCTCTGGTCTGCATTTTCAGGTAAGCTTTGTAATGCGTTTTCAGCTCGTGCCAGTAAACCAGACAACTTGAGAAGTAAGCGGATTATTTTCTCACTGTCCTGGACGTAAGATTTAAACTTGTCTTTCTCATTTTGGTTATGACATTTGTCTTGTACCACATCAACAACCTGACAAAATAAAATATATGATAATATTAATCACTGTATATGATACAAATACAATATAAAGACTTACAACAATTACTTATAAATAAACTTCTCTCACGGTGGTGGCTTGGTGGCTGAGTGGTATAAAGCGAAATGAAAGTAGCGGTTCTTTCGGATGGGAACTTAAAATAAACGAGGTCCCGTGTCAGGATGGGCTTGGCACGCTAAAGAACCCTGTTGTATAATGCCATAAGCGCAACGCACAGGCAAAATTTTTGCACTTTCGCCTATAGCTGGTGACGTCTCGATATAAGTGAAATATTCTTGACTGGGACGTTAAACACCATTACTCAACTCAACTCAACTCTTCCCGGAACTGGCTAGTTCTAAATCAGTGACATACTAAACATTAGTGGTTATGTATGATTAAAACTGATACAATCAGTGCTAGTATATGTATAAACTTGATAAGTAACACTGATTTCCCACCTCCAAACTTCCACTACTACAAGACAATTGTAATGGTGTGTAACAACCCACTTTGAAAAAATTACGCACTTTGAAAAAAATTTTCAAATCGCGTTAAATTCGGGACAAGCTCAACGCACTTTGAAAAAATTTTCAAAGTGCGTTAAAAAATGGTTCAGCTCAACGCACTTTGAAAAAAATATTTTTTTATTTCAAACAGCGTTAAAAAACACCTGTGACAACCCACTTTGAAAAAATTACGCACTTTGAAAAATTTTCTTTTCTTGGAGCTCTTCTTTACAGGAGACCCGATAATAACCAACAGGAATAAACGTGCACCAGGTAGTTTGATAGACAGTACGTTCAAAATGGCAAAGCACATACACACACACACACACACAGAGAGAGAGAGAGAGAGAGAGAGAGAGAGAGAGAGAGAGAGAGAGATTTTATTAAAAGAAAACGAATTGCCAACTTGTCGACCTGCCTGAAGATATAATTTTTTGATTTGTTATTTGGTCACCCCCACCCCATCCTTGATGGGTTGAAATTTTATTTATTTGTTATGGTGTTTAATAATCTACTTTCTGTCACGAAAGGTAATTTCAGTGTGTGAGAGATCACTGGTTCGAACCCCTGCAGGATCTGACAAAGACTTCAAATGATATTGTAAAATGAAAGCCATTGGGGTAATTTGGATAAGACCCTACAACCGATGCCCCATGTCGAAGCAGGTGTTACACGATAAAGAGCACTCCATGGATAAAACTTTCTGTCACTTCGCACTGGGGAAGTCTTGATTCATACTCTCGAAAGTAAAACATGACGTTGGATCGACATAATGGTTTGTTTGTTTATCAAAAGTCTTAAAAATGTATAATCTTTGTACAAATCAAAATGGACAGTCTGTAGTGCAAACATAAAGTGATCAGATGAACCCGCGTATATGTGGTGGGTGGGTGGATGCGTATATAACTAGACAATGACAAAATAAAATATTCTGTCTAAAGAATGGGAACCGCAACTAAAAAATTGGAAAATACCAAATATATTATCTTTTTTTGTTCATCTGGTCGGTCAAATTACAATCTTCAATAGAAACCGATAAGTGCATTTCGACAATAGGCAACTAGACACCTATAGCTATGCAAGTTAATTCTATTAACAAGCTAAAAAATTAGAACATGATAAAACTGTCTTGAGTCGTTTTGAACACTTTTGTATAATAAACTGCAGACAAAAAGGGATAACCTTAAAAACCTAATTACAGTATGATCTGTTTTTAGCGGATTGGGTACGTATATATGCTATGAGAAACGCCTTTAGACCACTAAATAGCTAGGGTATATATATATCATTTATGATCACAGAGGTTCCATATCACAGATTGAAGACAATAACAAATTTTATAAAATGCAGCACATTGACTTTAAACCACTGCGGTAGCTCAGTTGGTAGAGTGCTCAGTCCGTAAGTGGGAGGTTGTGGGTTGGATCCCCGGCCGGGTCTGACCCAAGAATTAAAAGTGTGTAATGACTACTCTTTCGCCAACCACTAGGTATTACGAAAATAAAGTCACGGTTCTTTCGGATGGGAACTTAAAATAAACGAGGTAACAATAGGCTTGGCACAATTAAGAACCCTGCTATAGAATGCCATCAGCGCAGCGCAACGCAAAGGCAAAATTTCTGGCAAAATTTCTTGACCTTCGCCTACAGTCGTTATGTTTTTTAAAAAAATTAAAAAATTAAAAAAATCTTTGTAAGCAACCTCACATACCTAGCGCTCTCACATTGGACTAAGTCAAATGCTGCCATAACGTAAACACGTAAATTTCAGCAGAGCAGAGTGAAACGTGAACTAGACCTGTAACACATAGTGGTAGAGTACTAGACCAACTTGCAAAAAATCAGTTCAATACCTGAAAGTATTTTGGAAAGAAGTTCGAAAAACTGTTCTTGCAGACTTCTCAAATTTCCCTAAAAGCAACAAAGCGGGACGAAATGAAAACTCGTTCTGTAACTCATTGTACCAAATATTAGTGTAATATCTACAAGCGTTTCGAAAAAAAAACTGCGGTAAACTGTTATTTGAATCAAATTTTTAAATACAAAGGTTCGGATTCGTAAAACTATGCGGTTTGGAACAAAATGTTAACTTGATCTGCAACTCGTTATGGTTGACTCGCATTAAATAAATCGCTCTAATATATTTATCTCCAAGCGTTTAGGAAAAATGCGGAAAACTTATGACGGACTGATGGACGGACGGAGGAACTGAAAACAGCATCATACCTCCTGCAACTTGACTTGCGTGGAGTATAATAATAATAAATATCCTACTTGAATCTGCCAAAAGCTTTTGGTTAGTGGCATTGTCCAGTTCCACAATTTTTAGAATCTTTAACACCAATTAAATAGTTGTGTTTCCTCTCTTGAACATAAACTACTGCCATAATGAATGCGTGGTGGAGCAGGAGATACTACTTCCGGAGCATCTGATCTCACTTCCAGGTCTGCGCTTCATTTCTTACACATATTTGCATGTTATTTAGTTTCACGAGAAAGGAATACACATTGGTATTGTTTGTGTGGATTTATGTGTTCAATGGCCAAACTTATATATTCCATGTTTCAAATTTGAACTAAATCAGACAACAAATAAGACTAAAACGGCCGATTATGCGTTTATAGTAACGGCGGGTATATATCTTGGATATGGCACGGGAACGCCAAACACAACTTTCAATCTTTACAAACCATGAGCCTTCCACACCAAATTTGGTTCAAATTGGCCCAGTGGTTTCATTGTAAATATACATGGTTTACGGTCAGGATATATACGGTATAGGTGTTACATATCGCAAAGATATGTGTTCTCCAAAAATGTCCCTCCTTGTAACCCCCTCCTTCTCACCCCGACACCCTAGGCTGCGGAACACATTTTAAAACTGGTTTTTACATTCTGCACATACAAACGCTAAACCTGCTATTAGTTATGCTGGTTAAAACTTGTGTTGGCTGCTGTAGATCGTTCAATCACAAATGAAAATATATATATGCGTTGAACAAAGTGAAAAATTTTTAAATGTACCTCATTAATGCAGTTTGATTTTTTTTTTCAATTCGCGTTAAACTTGTCCCACATTTAACGCAGTTTGAAAAAAATAATCAAAGTGCGTAATTTTTTCAAAGTGGGTCGAATTTTATATGTACCTCATTAACGCACTTTGAAGTATTTTTCAAAGTGCGTTGAGCTGAACCATTTTTTAACGCACTTTGAAAATTTTTTTCAAAGTGCGTTGAGCTTGTCCCGAATTTAACGCGATTTGAAAAAAATTTTCAAAGTGCGTAATTTTTTCAAAGTGGGTTGCTACAATGGTGCATTATAAAAACAAATAACATACCTGTTTACCAATCTTCTCTATATCATCAATCTCCTTATTTAGATCTACCTTTTCTTCTTTTAACTTATCTACTTTCTTCATAATACTCTCAACAAGTTGCTCCTGAAAAATATACAAAATTAATCTGAATTACCTCCCCTTAATCATGTATACATTTTCATCAGCTAAAGTTTCCATCTTGCACACAGTTACTATAACTATCTTTTAAGAAACATAACTGGACAAACATTTACTAAGCTTATTGATTCTTTAATATGAAAAGATTTGATATTTGGTTTTGAAAATTTTTCAAAAATCGCCATCACGGTATCAAAGCAGTGTCATGCAACTAATGACGTACTAATGTCAATTATGTCATTAAATGGCGCTATTCATGCCGAGTTTTCATTCTTTTTGTGTGTAAATCAAGCATCCGGCCATTTGACGGAACATTGTGGGCGTGGTCAGCGATACGTCAATAGGATTAGAACCTAGGTGGTGAAAGGTGCTGTGATTCGTAAGCACATACTTTAGACCACTCAGTCAGCAAAGCCTCTTTATACCTTACCTTAGTCCTAACAAGTGTCTTAGAAATATCTTACCTTAGTCCTAACAAGTGTCTCAGAAATATCTTACCTTAGTTCTTACAAGTGTCTCAGAAATATCTTACCTTAGTCCTAACAAGTGTCTCAGAAATATCTTACCTTAGTCCTAACAAGTGTATCAGAATCCTCTATCTCTTTGGTCATTTCTTTACCCATATTTTCACTTCTCCTGATGTCCATTTCAATCATGGCTTTTGATGGTGATACCCAGTATGTTGATGGCAAGGGTGAGCTGTCCCTGAAGAAACACAATACATGTATGATTACTTTAGACTGAACACATTTTACTTGGCAAAAGTCAAGAACACTAAAATATCATTATCAAATACATTAAACATATTGATGGGCATGGGAAATTTTCAGAAAACCATCAAATTTCAGGAAGAAAAAATGGCAGACTCTTTCCCACTAAGGAATCTATCCATGTGTGATTCAAACCTAGGGGTCACATGTCTTAGACCCCTCAACCACCAAGCCCCACCCATCTCATACTCTTGAATCATTATAACGTATTCAAATGCCTTGCTTTATTGAATGTTGTTATTCTTGCAAGGTTTTTTATCTGTTGGAACGCAGTGAAGTGGGATAATGGTAATGATAGTTTACACCCCATTAAAGATTAAGGCAGTCAGTTCTGGGATAATGGAGGACGTAAAAATGCTCCAAGAAATCCACAAACCTTTAGCAAGTGAACTGATGAACACCAGCTATCCGACACAAACACTGTACAGAGTGGGATTCTAACCTAGGTCATGACACAGTTCTGTAAGATGACAATTTACATCACTTGGCCCCCAAGGGCCTAACAACAAAAGGAAAGTACCATATTCAAAGATTTTCCTGAGAAAAACACTAATTACAGAATAATGTGGATCCTTGTGAATTTGCCACAAATATTTCATGATTTTGAGATTTTGACTGTTTCCTCTTTAATACTTTTATGAATGTATTTTGTACGCTTTTGTCTTTGTGACACTCACAGTACTCACAGTAATACAAAATGACAATCACAATGTATTTTGTAAGCTTTTGTCTTTGTGACACTCACAGTACTCACAGTAATACAAAATGGCAATCACAATGGATTTTGTATGTGCTTTTGTCTTTGTGACACTCACAGTACTCACAGTAATACAAAATGGCAATCACAATGGATTTTGTATGCTTTTGTCTTTGTGACACTTACAGTACTCACAGTAATACAAAATGGCAATCACAATGGATTTTGTATGTGCTTTTGTCTTTGTGACACTCACAGTACTCACAGTAATACAAAATGGCAATCACAATGGATTTTGTATGCTTTTGTCTTTGTGACACTCACAGTACTCACAGTAATACAAAATGGCAATCACAATGGATTTTGTATGATTTTGTCTTTGTGACACTCACAGTACTCACAGTAATACAAAATGGCAATCATAATGGTTTTTGTATGTGCTTTTGTCTTTGTGGCACTCACAGTAATACAAAATGGCAATCACAATGGATTTTGTATGTGCTTTTGTCTTTGTGACACTCACAGTACTCACAGTAATACAAAATGGCAATCACAATGTATTTTGTATGTGCTTTTGTCTTTGTGACACTCACAGTAATACAAAATGGCAATCACAATGGATTTTGTATGTGCTTTTGTCTTTGTGGCACTCACAGTAATACAAAATGGCAATCACAATGGATTTTTCCACTGTACCATGTGATGCCCCCTAATGTTTTTGCACAAAACAATTATTTCCATTGGATATAGAATCAGTTGGCATTTTAATATAGAAATAACATTACAGGAACCTTTTTCCAATACATTTCATACATAATAAAAGGTATTATTCATTTGGTATTCTGGCAAGCAGCTTGATCATCGAAAATTTAATTTTTCATAAACTGACTTAAATTACTGGGAATTTTTTTAATTTCTCATTACACATGTACTTACTTTCTATTGGAATCATCAGCCTCTTTCTTAGATTCTGGAGACTGCTCAACCTTGTCTTTGATTTCAACGGCCACTTTGGGGTGTTCTGACACACTGGAGGATTTAGGCGATCGATGAGTATCCGAATTTTTACGTGGAAGATTTTGTGGGATTATTCCTTCCATATATCTCATTCTATCTATATCTGTCTTTAGCACCTCTGAGAGTTTTTTGTCCTTGTCCTCAACTTTTATTGCGAATTCCTGAACTTTTTCATCACATTCTAGTTCCTCCTTTGACCTCTGTCTAGCATGATTGACTAGCAACACTTCATTTTCCTTAGAAACGTCATTATTATTGTTGTTATTGTTTAAATTAGCACTAACGTTTGGACTGTAATTTTGGTTGGAATTTTTAGACCGGTTTTCCGAGGGACTCTGGTTATGATATCCTTTGTTATAGTCATTAGAATGCTTGTTATAATTGGAATCACTGCTGTCTCTATCAGCCAACCTTTCATTTAATACTTGATCATTACGCAACGACAAATCTTGTCGACTGTCATTTTTGAAAGACGCTGGGTTGCTAAAGCTATTTTGAATGATTGATCTGTGTCACCAGACTGCTTTCTATAATTGTATCTATTTGCACCATAAGAAGAGTTTGCAAGACTCTGATTATTGGACACTTCATTTTGAACACTTGAATTTTCACTTCCTCCTTTTGGACTTGAATAATTAACCGATCTGTCCGAGTCTTGTCTTGGGAATCTCATATCACCTCTAGATGTTCCAGAGCCTCGCCTTTCTATCATTTGTGAGGTCTGAGGGGAATTAGAGTCTGATTGATAATTTCCTGATTTTGGAGGTTCATACATGCTTCTAGACTGAACTGGTTCATTCCCAGTGAACCGACTACTAGAACCCTCAGAATATGAACTACTGAACTTTGATGGTGTGTATCGTGGAGAATTTAAATATGTCCGTTTAGGCATGGCAGGGACATTTTCTACCTCAGGGTCTTGTGATCCCCCTGGACTCTGTCCCATGCTACCGAAACTCTTTTTCAAAAGATCAACAGCACTAGCGGTCTCCGTTTTACTTTTAGCTTGACCAGATTCTAACGGAGAATGTTTCTCAAAGTTAAATATTCTGTCTCTGACAGATGGCCGCTCCGGACTTTTCATTGAAGTGGTATTTTGACTTTTTGCAATCTCTGTTGAGTTAAATGGTTTTGGTGAAATAAGAAAACTGGAGCTCAGAGAGTTTCCAGAAACCTTCTGGAGTGGTTTTGCTGTAGATTTGATTGGAACACTTTCTGATGCTTTAAAAGTTGGAACACCTTTTTGTTCAGGAGGCTGTTCAGAACTATAATTGTCTGTATTAAGTGATTGTTCACTTTTATAATCCTGTTGCTGAAGTCGCTTTCTGGGCGGTTTTTGTATGTTTTCGGCGGATGTTCCTGCGGCCTTCAACACATCGCCAGCTGATTGTGACCTTTTGTAAACTCCAATTTGGCGGCCCGATTTACTTTTGTAAGATCCGAAAGAATCATCAGCATATCTGTAATTGTACAATGTAAACAAAATTCTTAATTAATGTACTCTTACATTATTATGGTTCCCAACGATAACATGCATCAGATTCAAGGGAGATAGTTATCAATTACATATACATTCATGATCAGAGTTTATTGCTGATTGTTTTGTTAACTTTGTTGACACAGTTACGTAATCACTTGGATGTAACTCATGCCTAAAGTGATATACCACAACTGGGGATTTGTCATACTACAAGGGTGTATTTGTGAAAATGTTCAGTACTTCTTAAAGATATTAAACTTATCCGTCAACACATACATGTGAAAATTTAATACTTTATGAGTCTTTAAATGTTCAAATACTCTTGACTGTATAATGATGTTTATCAGCCTTATCACATGATAACCCTGGCCTATCACATGATGACCCTGGCCTATCACATGATGGCCCTAGCCTATCACATGATGTTTACCAGCCTTATCACATGATAAGCCTGGCCTATCACATGATAATCCTGGCCTGTTGCATAACCCCGACCTATCACATAACCAGGGCCTATCACATGATATGCCATGGCCTTTTACATGGTAACCCCGACCTATCACCTATCAGTCATGTGACATGGTGGCAAATCAATACAATCTGGTCATGATGCAAAATGCATTGGTCATGTAGTGGAGTGAGCAATATGGTGTTTGATGCCCATGTCAAGATCGTTCACTTATATTGAAGCAGTCAGTTCTGATATGATGGAGGAAACCAGAGTATTGATAGAAAACTACCAACCTTGGCATACAACCTAACAAACTTTATCACACAACATATATGAGGAATTAGGCTTCCAGTAAGAGTGGGGGATGCTGGGATTTATAAGACGACACTTTAGATAATTCAGCCACTGAGCCCCTGAATCTGTCATGGACACTGAGTGTACTGGTATATTTTGGACAATGTGGACTTGGCACACCACATACAAATATTAATATAAGTAACATGTAAGATGTCATACTTAATAAATTCTATATACAATGATATATATTTTGTTTCAAACATGGACAGTAAAAACACTCCTGGTACATGGAATCTATTCGGCCACGTACTCATCACTGTCAGTCCTCTTAGTATCACAGCCTATCATACAGTACTTGTACAATTATATAGTAGTGTATACAACCTCTCAACCTTCTACATAATGTTAATTAACACATAACACCTTACATACAACCTGTATCACTGATCCATCACCTGCCAACATTTACACACGTGTGCATGACCGTTAACACATGCATCATGTAAACACAATATACAGTACATAAGCAAGCACATACGGACACAGACACACACATGTAACGGACAAGCTAGCACACAGACACACACACACATACATTCACTAATGTAAAAAACAAGCTAGCACAGACACACACACACACACACACACACACACACACACATTCACTAATGTAAAGAACAAGCTAGCACAGACACACACACACAGACACACACAAACAATCTCTAATGTAAAGAACAAGCTAGCGCACAGACACACACAGGCACACACAGACAGACAGACACACACACACAAAAACACACACACACACACACACATTATGACCAAGGCTGATATCACAAGTCCTGTTTATTTTATAGTGCTACCTCGCAGATTTGAATAGAAGTCTTTATTCCTCATATTCTGAATTATATCTGAGTTCCCTTTGTATCTCCAAATACATTTAATTCTATGTCTTTTGTGGACAAAATATTTTTCATTGAAATGTTTAAGATTAATTTTTTTAGTCATTTTTAGGGCTTCTTTTTCAGTAAAAAGAAACATTTTAGTGGGGTAATAATGCAAATGGAACTTTTTTTACATAAATATGTTATGATATTATTGATCACAACACCCCATCCCCGATCTCCAACCTAAATGTCAATTTCAATGTTAAATTCCAATCACTGTTCTGATCAACATATTTTAAAAAAAACTATTTACCCATTTATCATATTTATAATATTACTCAGAAAAATGAAATTGCACAGTATTTGTACCTGATTTTTTTCTACTGGCCCCAGTTTCACAATCATTCCTTAGCTAAGATTTTCCTTAACTTAAAGATTGCAAATTTCAAATCTTTATAATTTTGTTAGTTTTCAAGATATTGAGGAATTTAAGGTGTCATTTTTAAGATCACTTCTAGATTAAAACATTTGCATTTAGTTTTGACAAAAATATTCACCAGTACTTCCAAAAATAGATTACAAAACTTTGCTAGATTTAAGTTAAGGAAAATCTTAGCTAAGGAATGATTGTCACCTGATATAGTGTGTGTGGGAGAGTGAGAGAAAGAGAGAGAGGATAAGTTTTCAAGTCAACAGGACCCAAAATAAGTGTTTTTCCACTTTTTATCTATATTTTTATGAGTGTGTGTGTGTGTGTGTGTGTGTGTGTGTGTGTGTGTGTGTGTGTGGGTGATTGTAGAAGAGAGAGAGAGAGAGAGAGAGAGAGAGAGAGAGAGAGATTTCTTTTCAAGTCAACTGGGACCTGTAATAAAAATTTTGAGGACTGTTTATAAATTTATAAATATCCTAAATGCACTGTAAATAAATTAACATACTTACTGAATACTCCACTTCTGATAAGAATACATCACCATGGAAACATACTAGTGTTTAAATCTGAAGTGTTGATGATACAGGTATCGTAATCAGAAATTGATCCCTTCCAGTTCAAAGTTAACCCAATGACAAAATACACATTTATAGCTACACCACTAATATTACACAATGTTTTTTCAACAACAAAACTACAAGTGCCAGAACAAAACTACAGATACGGCACAAAGCTACCGGTACAAGTTTCATATCAGACCGATGAATATATTGTGTGGTCTTTGTGCAACGTCTACCATAATAATTTTTTATCAAAAAAAAAAAAAAAAAAAAAAAACTCCTAGTTCAACAACCCACTTCAAACTCGGGCACTAAAAATAATGTCAGTCTTTTCATATGGTTTCTACAAATAAATCTTTGATGTCCATCTTAATTGGTGGTCACTAAAACAATGACTGTCCAACAAACAACATATGGAAGAAATCAAACTGTTAACATGTCCTTGGGTGAAAGATACAAATTTCAGCTTTGTAAAGTTTTTATCCCAAATTTATACTGCTTGCGAAATTAATTCAATTTTGTTTGGTCACAAAAATAATGACCGATGTGCAACACACAGGAAAGTTAATACATCTCAACCAGGACAACTACACTGTCACCAAATTAAACTGCTAGTGAAATTAATCCATTTTGTTTGGTCACAAAAACAATGGCCTTTGACCAATGTCCAACACACAGCAAAGGAAAGAGATCAAAGCTGTTTCATTCTTGATTCAGGTTTATCACAAATTCAAACTGCTGGTTAAATTAATTTACAGCTTCTTATCATCCAAGCGTGACATCGGAATCGTGGGTCTGTGTCCCGTCAACAACACAGAACTGACTGATATGCAACATACTAACTTCTAAATCGGAGTCCTGAATCAAAATTCCCACTTAGATCAGTAATTATGGTGATAAATTTGTCAAATAAACATGGTTACAAACGAACTTCTAAATCAGAGTTTCCACTGTAAAATTGTTTTTGGTTCAGTAACTTTGGTGATAAATCGTCAAATAAAACATGTTTAAACTAACTTCTAAATCTAGTCCTAAATCCAGTCTCTGTTTAGGTCAGTAATTTTGGTGATAAAATTGTCAAATAAACATGGTCAATGTATTGTAATTATACACTGACCAGTGGTCAATCAGTGGTCACACAATGCTTTGACCATGCACATAAACTGGCTGTAAATATTGGATGTGTTTATTGACCATTGTCCACTGAAATATAATATCTGCTGGTCAAGTGATGTTAACAACAAATCCCTGTCAATACTTCCTTTAAGAATTATATAACAGATATAATGATACACATTAGCCAGCTTCATAAAGGATTTAAAGCCCTGAACAGTAAGTCACAATTATCTATATCTACAATAAAACTCTATATATAACATGGAAATCCTCAAAAAAATATCCATGATACAATTTTCCCTACATTAAATGTACATCCTCAAAATTATCCATGATACAATTTCAAATTTCAAACTCAAAAAATGCAAAATCCAAAATGTTGACAACAAATTCTTTCAATGAATACCTTCCATAAAATATTACATAAGACGTGATATTATAAACACATTAACCAAACTAATGACATTTTTACAACCAATATCTACAACTTGTATCTGCTGAATACATATTCAAATTTCAAACACAACTCATCCACATACATGAACAGAGAGGGAATTTAGAACAGCTGACCTGTAACTCATGAACTTTGACCTTCACAAAAATCTCTGAATTCATGAGGAACTATATGCCTTTAAGGCTGAAAACCCACCATCAATTTTACCTGGGGACATGAATAATTAATCACCCTACATAGCTTCTGTTGTTTTTTATACCTTGCTAGAAATTTTCTCTCTCTTCCAAAAAAAAAAATAATGTGAAAATTTTAAACATTCATACGCTTTGTGTGAGAAAACCATCCAACCATCACAAACAAATAAACAAAGGCGTGACAACAGCTGCTGTAAGAAAATCAATAAAGTTTTACCTGTATGCAACTAAATCAGGTGAGATGAGTTCAGAAGACTTATTTGGGTTGCCATGACCTATTTTGGAAATCTGGTGAGAGAGAGAAAGAGAGAGAGAGCAGGGTGTGTGTGAGAGAGAGAGCAAGCTCTATGAATGCTTTAGGCATAAAAGGGATAAAGATTTAACAACCAAGTCAAGTTTTTTCACTAATTTTGAGGCAGTCATTTCTGGGATGGTGGAGGAAGTAGGAGTGCCCAGAGAAAATGTCAGGATTCAAAGCTAGGCAGTGAGAGGTGCTGTGATCTATAAACATGCACTTTAGACCACTCGGCAACTGAGTCCCGGATTCCCGAAATATAAAAAAAAAACAAATGACTATGTAATTTTTTTTTGTTAACATTTGTCCTGAAGGAATATGATATACTGGAATGTGTGGTTACCATATTCTAAAATATCTCAAATTAATTGACATATGGGGAAGTGTCAGTGCCGCTGATAAAAAATGAAAGAAAGGGAAATTTGAGAGAGAAGAAAACGCAACCTAGATAAAGGAATGTGAAAAGAGAAGAACTAACGTTACAAACAAGATAAAAATTATGAAAGGAAAATGTTCTAGATTAATTCATTAAAGCCAAGATAAAATATATGAAAGGAAACCCTTCTAGATTAATTTGTATTTTTAATGACCTTACACACATAAAACCTGGTGACATTTGATATAAAGTCGGAACACTCACATCAGCCAGGTGTCAGAGACTGTTGTTTAAGACACAAAATTCTTTCCTTGTTGAAAAAGAAGGAAAAGTTCATTAAAAGGTTGTAATTTTGTATACTACATGGGCATGTTGTGGAAGTGTGGAAGTGTGTGGCCTAGTGGTTAAGGCGTTGGACTCATGATTCGAAGGTCGTGGGTTCCATCCCTGGACCGGGCGATGTGTTGTGTCCTTGAGCAAGACACTTAATTTCACGTTGTTCCAGTTCACTCAGCTGAAAAATAAATGAGTACCAGCTAAATGCTGGGGGTTAACCCTGCAATGGACCGGCGTCCAATTCAGGGGAGAGTCTTGTACTCTCAGTCGCTTAACGCCACGGAAACCGGGATAAGCTCCGGCCTGATGGGCCTAATGGCTCGTGACAGACTTTAACCTTTAACTTTAATGTTGTGGAAGTAAATGTGAATGGAATATAGTTTGAACAAAGAAACGTTAAATGTGTATGTGGGAGGAGAGGGAACTACAATTTACAACTTCAATCTTGCAATGGCAATGCATTTTTGGCATGGTGAGGAACATTTGATTGTCCAGACTAACTTTGATAGCACCCCTTGCCCTCATAGCACTATGACTTAACAAACAAGAACACTACTGACCTTGAAACAGAAATGACCAAGACAATTAAGATCAGTGACAATCAGATAAGATTGTTGTCAAACATATGATCCTGACCTTGACATTGGAAGTTTATGGTGCTGACCTTTGACACTGGTGACAAATGACCAAGACAATCAAGACCAGTAATGATCAGACATGACTAACCTTGACATCAGAGATTCATTAGGGTGACCTCAACATTGAAAACCTAACCTTGACATTGAAGCTTAAGTTGATGGCCTTGACACTGATGACTTGACATTTAAGCTTATGTTGATGACCTTGACACTGATAACTAACCATGTTGAACTTGACATTAAGGGCCAATGTTGCTGACTTTCACAATGGTGACCTTGATGTTGAAGAACAAAGATTCAGACCTTACCATTGGAAACTATGTCATTTAAGCAACAATTTATTATTGTCAACAACTTATTTACTTCTGTTTCTAATGTTAATGAGTGAACCACTAGCCCTGATGACATTTAAAGCTTGATGTTTTTCTAAACAGATACATTATGTAGCATGACTGACAAAGTATGACTTTATGGTGTATTGCTTCACTTAACCTGGTCTATTTTTTCCACATTCTTTGACATGTAAGGTCAAAGGTCAGGATCCACATAATCACCTAGCCACTACATCATCTAGGAATACAATACCTGAGGTAAGGTTAATTTTTTTTCCAATTTTCAAATACTTTTTAAAAAGAAGAAATATAACCATAAGATTCCAAACTCCCAATGAATGGAAAAGCAAATGCAGTCCCTTCTTTCAGTGATCGAAAATCTAATCTAGATTTGGTCCAAACATTTCCAAAATAATAGAGATCATTTTTAAACTAGAAACATCCTTTGGAAATTCCCAATGATAATGAATTTCCACCAAACAGCAATTTGAATAAGAAAATATATCACAATACCTTGTACTTACAGTTAGAAATAATAAACCACAAATTGATCAGAAATCTAAAAGATTTCCACATAAAATCCTCAAATTTTCAATACATGATCAAAGCTTTGGGTTCAATGAATTCCAATTATGATGCTCAAATAAAAGTAAAATCCAACTTCAATAAAAGGAAGTATCTCTGCTCACTAAAACACAAAACATAAGCAAAAACAACCACAATTTGGGAAATTCCAAGAATGTCTATTAAAATCCTAAAAGCTTCAATACAAGATCAAAGACTTGAATCCAATGAATTCTTATGATATTGAAACAAACTTAAAATCCACGCAATAAGAAGAAATATCTTAGCCTCTTAATACACAAAAACAAAAGTAATAGTATTTCTAAACACTGGTAGTAATCACATCAACCAATAATAACCCAGTGCTGCCAAGTCCGGCTGATAAAAACGCAAAAAATGTAATCCACCTGTTCACCATAATTTACATGATGTGTCTCAAAAACGAACATAACAGGAGATACAAAATGCACTAGACACCATATTTATAGAAACAAAAAAATAAGTTTTCCAAAAACTAGTATGAACAGAAACTATATTCATCTGGGAGAGAGAAAAAAAGAAAGAAAAAAAAAGTTAATCAGTGTATACAATCTTGTATAAATGTGGCCACACAGACACCATGTAATACAAACATTTGTCTAACCCTGATCCAGAAATACATATGCAGTTGATTAAACCTATACACATATGTTTTCTCTTGCAGATTAGTACTGTCAAATATGTCATTTGTGATTACAGACTCTACACATCATCCCGGACCAGCAAAGATGTTTTTTGAAATCAAAACAAATATTCTCCCACCATCTTAACCCAAGTGACATAAACCAGAGATCCGTCTGCTAACTACATCATAATTCTTTAAGTTTTACATTTTAGATACACCTCTAATGAGATATTAATTCAGGATTTATTGTAGATTTATGACTAGATAGGTCCTACCAGAAGGTGCATGGGGATCCCAATACACCAGACGTACAGATATGAAATAATCGGGGATACTTTTACTAAAAATAAATTCATTTCAGAATCACATGCTTATTCTGTATGGTTTAAATGTGTTCTGAAGAAGTGTATCTTTTGTAAAAATATATGTATTAAAAAGTGCCACAGCATGTTTTTCTGCCAGCATTTGAAACAGCAAAAATGTCTTGAATCCTTTATCCATCGACTTTCAATCGGATAATTATAAAACTCAGAAATGCACAGCAAAAGTAAGAGTTCACTGGAGTGAAGTTATGGTGTTTAAACCCCAGTCTGGGTTACCTGTATTTAACTTTATACTGATTTGGTCAGTTCTGAACTGACTGAGAAAACCTGAGTACATAGAGGAAACTCATTGACTTTTGGCTAGCAAAGTAACAAACCATCTCACACTAGAAATGCCTGAGTAGGCAATGGAAAGGGACTGTGTGGTTGGTAATTGAATCTCTTGGCCATCAAGGGGCTAAAAGTTAAATTGGTCCTTAAAATGTGATATTTGTCTATAGGGACTAGATTCGTTATAAATTTGTAACAAAAGTACCCATGGTACTCTTTTTACATTAGGTATCTTGTGTATTTTTAAATCTTTATTATGAAGCTGGTCTCTGAAAGCATTAGATTGCTATTAACGCGTACAACAATCTATAAACAATTTGTTAAGTGTTTTTGAGTTATTGCCCCTTTCAAACTTTCTAACATTCATAGTCTCCTTTCAATAAGTTAAAATGCATTCATAATATGAATTCTTTCAATGCAGGGATTTTTCTTCAAAATATCTGCAAAATTATAAGATTATGGTACAGACACACTCATATAAACATACATGCATTCACATATAGTGATAAAATCACACATAGATAAACTCACAACTGCCCTCGCACATAAATGCACACATACACAAATTCTAAAAATAACCTTACCCGTCATGGCCTTGACCTTCTCTGGTATTTTCCTTCTCGGATGACTGATCACTGTTCATTATTTCAGGAGGTGGAGGTGGCAAGTCCATATTGTCTATGTGTTTAATTTCCGTCTCCCCATTTTTAATCGGTGTAGGAGGGGGTGGTAATCCAGGACTACTGTCCCGTCTCCGTGGGGTTGGACTTGGCACTGATTTATTTCGAGATTCAGGACTGTAGAATCGATTTGAAATATCCATGTTTGAATTTTGTGTCTGATTGGTTTCCACACTTTGCCATGCTTTAACCTGATTGGATGATGGTGAATTAATATTTTGATTTGCTGGCTGTGATCCTAATGGGAACTGATTGGTTAAATTTGGTGACACAGAATGTGTGCTAGTTGGAGACTGTGGTTTATCACTATGTAACACTTGCTGTTGTTCTGAGGTTGCTGATTTTGGCGGTGTCGCCTCTAACACTTCTGCAGGAGTTCGTTTATAAGACTGAGAATAATTTATTTGCATTTTTGTTGTCTTATAACTCATACTGCTGGGGGTTGGTTTAAGCTGGTGCTCGGATAACCGTCGAGCTTGGATTCGTAATTGCTGTGCGTAACTGTCAGCTGCAGGTGAATTTTCACACTTGTTTTTAACACCATTTTGTTTTAAAGCAGGGTCTATATTATTTTCCACACTGTTTTGTCTATTTATCAAGGAGGAATCCGACTGAGAATTCTGAAATCGTCTGTAATTCCTGGGCGGTAGAGCTGGTGGCTTCTCGTCATCCCCTGGAGGAGGCGGGACTGGTGGCGGTCGTCTATATCCCACATTTTCATATATTAGTGATGAGACTGATCCTGTTCCACCAGTACTGAAAGTAGACAAAATAGAAGCACATATTTAGTACAGTAAGTTTACAAGATTTATCTCCCTTTAAATGTTAACATCATAATCTGAAATGTTTTGGAACTGCTCTGTTTTTGCATGTCATATTACAAGTCCTATAAAGTAGTAAGGATGTCACACATGTATGACTCTTAGATATCATACTGAATTTCTGGTCAACCAATATAAAATTTACAGAAATAACATTTTCTTCTTGGCAAGTAAGTGATTGGGATGGTGTTTTATGTCCCATTCTAGAGTATTTTACTCAAACTAAGGTGAGTAGTTCAAAAATGTGGAGAAAACAGGAGTACCTGCAAAAAAATCACTGGTCTTTCTGCAAGTGAAATCACACACATTTTCAAACTAAGATCTGCCAGACTGAGTAAGTGTTTTAGTGACTGAATCATGGATAAGGATGTTTACTTTGTTACATCATTATGTGCTAATATATATCAATAAACAAAAAAACACACAGAATATTTATATTTTTATTATGTCGTAAAACAGCAAAAATTCAGGAAAATATAAAAAAATATTTCAGGAAATTATTTAAGGCAATATTATTTTAAATGTATATTTCACTTCCTGAAAAGAAATTGAACAGAAAATAAGTTAAAACTTTTTTAATTAAGGACAAAACTATTTGTTTTCTAATTTTCTTCCAGCATTTAAAAATCCTTGGAATGTTTGTGATAACATTTCCCTTTGTGTTTGAATATAAATACATTTCAAACCTCGACTCTGTAAGTAATTAAAATTATACCTGTGCATAAAAGTCAATCTTTACAAAAGAACCTTGAAAATATAGTTGTAATGAGTGGCATATTTTTTTATATACAGTACAGGCCTGTCGAACGTTTAACACTAAGCTAACTGGCAACTCATCTCGGCCCATCCTGAGTTACATTTTGAGAGCTTTTCTGCGGCCGTTTTCTACCTCTCGGTAGCTTTTCGGTCACTAGCTTTCCATATCTTGACAGCCGAGCTTCGACTACTTTTCGTTAGCTCTGTGTTAAACTTCCGACAGGTCTGTACCGTTGCTTTAATAATGTAAATATAGCTATAATGTCAACATAACATTATTTATTCCAATATTTACTCTCCCATATCTGACAAGACCTAGTGGCCTTCAGCGAACTATAGTGACCTTTAAACCAGCTGACCAGTGACTAATTATAATTGTGTATATATTAATTAACTCAATACACTGCCAACACAATTGAAATCCATACTGCTAATCTTTACTTCATTTTCAGTAAAATAAACTGAATGAACTCTCAACCAAACACAGTTTATAAATGTGACAAATTGATATATATGACAAAAAATTTTTAAAATCAGCTTATTTACCATATTTCTCATAAACGGGACACCAAAATATACTTATAAAACTGATATTCATGACAGAAACATTTTCTTTATAAGAGCGGGTGACTCAATAGAGTACTTGTTCATCATTTACAAACCTAATTTTAATATTCTTCAGGCTCATTGTTCTATATAGGTAATTTTATCCATATTTAGTAAAATCCATCCACCTCCCATTATATAAGAAACAAACTGCACTAATATCCACTGATATCTTAAAACTTTATACAACATTGTGCACAATGCATATCATTTTTCTCTCTGATCTCTTGTTTTATGTCTAATATTGCATGCAATACACAATAAAACCGTCATAATAATCACTTCAATGTACGGTAAGTAAAATCTGTTAAAATCTGTTATAGTGACCACCTCTATATAAAGACTGTCTATCAGTGAAACCTGCTGTAGTGAACACCACTATAAAAGGACTAGCATACAATAAAACCTACTATAGTGACCACCTCTGTATAAAGACTACCTTTACATAAAGTAAAATCTGCTGTATATACAGACCAACTGTCTATAAGGTCCATACGATTGAACATGTTATGGTGACCACCTTTATATTCAGATAGCTTGTCTATAAAATCCATGCAGTAAAACCTGTTATGGGAATTGCCTCTTTATAAAGACAACCTGTCCATTAAGATCACTGTTTTAATTCCCTTTGCTTGATAGCTATATTAAAAGATCACTTGTCTGAAAACTCCCCTGTTTCTTAGCTTTGACAGGCAGTCTTAGTACAATCATAAAAATTTTAAGAAGTCAGAGGTCACATAAAGATTGAGCACCATTAAACTAAAACCTTATCCATTTACATTAAATGTCACCATGTTCTTAAGTAATTTAAGTGATTAAACATTCCATTACTTGTTGGAAACTGTTTCAAATTCCATAATAATAAAAACTGATTTTTGTCCTCAATTCCATTTCATCATGATGTAAAATTTTACAACTTTCAATTTAAATGTTAAAATGAAGATTAAGTATTTTCCTGGATAATTATCATAGAAATTTTTTTATCACCTTATAACTAAAAGTATCCTGAATTTTATTTAAATTTCTGATAACTTTTAAAATACTGGTATAGATTTAGCAGCACACACATACATGGAAACAGCCAGATCCAACATCAATCCTTTAACAAATCCAGAACAAGTAATATAACTATTAAAATATCCAATAAGACGATTTTGAAAATTTCAGCTAAACGTGAAATTGATGATGAGATCAATGCTACAACATTAAGTGTGCCGTAACTATAAGTTGTAGAGGGGGGGGAGCTCTTATATCAACAGATAGTCAGACGGCTTTATCAGGCTCCTTTAGTTATAATTATCAATAATGTGAGTCATAACTAATTTTTCTTTCTTATTAACCCAGAGTTAACGTTCAAAGACAAATTACCGTTTAATCTTAAACAATACATGATTAAAGCATGTGTAATACAGAGTAAAAATTATTTAAACTCCCCACATTTTTCTCTTAACTTTCTTTTGTTTTAGTGCATTTTAAATTGATAATCACCTCTGGTGTTTTTGCACTTTTGAGAATGTGCAATAACTCTCTCTCTCTCTCTATCTATCTCTCTCTCTCGTGTTATCATTGTGGAATTTATTGAGTATGTTCTCATTCTCAATCTCAAGTATGTTGTCTCTTCTCTCTTATCCTGAAGAATTTTACTGGATCTCTCTCTCTCTCTCTCTCTATCTATCTCGTGTGCTACCCTTGTCAAAATTCTTGAAGTGCTAAATCTTGTTATCTGCCCTCTCTCTCTCTCTCTCTCTCTGTCTTATTTCTGTAGGTGTTTACACTTTGTATACATGTTACATTATTTTTATTCTATTTGTTGACAAAATTACCATAATAATAACAAATTATAATATATACAATGTAGACTTTGAATGACCTACATAATTATATTAAACAGTATATTAAAAGCCCCCAATACACATCACGAGACATTTCTTTTGTAGTAAGGAATGTCAACAATTTATCCATAATAAAACATGTCTTCGGTATTATTTTCAACCATAGGACTCAAAAATCTATTAACTTTTTAAATCTTTTGTTTAACGAACAGATCATGGATTTCTCTAGACCTACTTAAATTTAACCAAGTTTAGTCAAAAAAAAATATATGACTGGCCCCAGTCAATGTATTTATTTTTCAAACTCAATTTATGATACAATTCCTCATTCATATTTTATTTAATATCTTTATTTTGTTTTGGAAACAAGACAAAAGTTCTCTTGGGTTTTGAAAATAAAAATAATTTCAGGACTATAGATTTTGAAAATGAAAATATTTTTAAAATTTGGAGGATTTCATAAACAAATACATTTTAGAATTACCGGTAATTATCTTACGTGAATTTTTCATATGTTTGATTATATAAGTTATTGTTTATAAGACAACAAATATATTTTAAAATTTTTGAAGAAACTGATGACTTGCTTGAAGGATTGGTTTAATATTTTATGTATGGAAAACTATTAAATCATAGAAGACAGAAATTAGCGTCTAATTTGTGTGTGATCATGCTAATCAACTGTCAATCAATGTCGTAATTGATGACATCATTTTCACACAAACAACTGACAGGTTTTATAAATGATGTATAATTTTATTTCTCGACTGAGAGAGCAATATTTGGTCCCAAACCATGAAAACAGTAATCAAATAAGGGTGATAATGAAACACGGGTTGAGATTGATAGTAATCTCGAGATAACCATGACTCATCTGATGGAATATCTGGTCACTTGAGATCTCTATCTCATAGGTTTAATTGTCCGATACTTTTGTTTATCCCTGTGGCCTAAAATGACATAAATACTTCATTAGGAGCAAATCCAGAGAAATATTATCTAATATAAAATTTAATGGAAGTTCCTTAAAACTAAAACTTCTAGGAATTGGAATTTCCTCAGCTTTTCCGAAATGAGTTGGCTTTATGGATGAGTATAATCCTCCGAGAATGGCAATGAATTCCTGCAGTTTTAGGAAGCCCATTAATTTGAAAATGTTTTTGTAATTCCCAAGTCACAATTATTCAACCACATTATATGGCAAACACTCTAACTAAGAGTGCAGCTCTTTTACTAAAGGTACAGTGCTTAATTTATATTGCTCTTAAGGATTAACTGAAATGAAAAAAAAATTTCACAGCCCCATCAGCATTATTGCAATTAAAAATATAAAAGTCCTCTCTCTCTCTCTTTCTCTCTGAGACAAAGTTCCAATCCCACTAGACAGATCATAGTGCAAGATATTTGTTGGTTCATTTTTCAAAGGTCCAAGGGTTTATTCTTGTACACCAGTTTCCTCTACCATCCTAGAACTGTCCATTTCATGAAAGAATCTTGACTGTGGTGTAAAACACCATTATTTCCTTCTTTTTTTCATTTTGAGTTTGTATTTACAATTATGTGTAAAGTATTCAGATACAGTCTTAGTTTGGATTTAATCTTTTCTTGGCCTAAAGATTTGATGCCCCTTCCCCCTTCTCCCAAAACACAAAATATCTATTAAAATATCACATTTACTGAGTTTTCCTTTTTTTTTTTATTTAAAACAGAAATTTGTATTCTACCAGTATACCAGTATTTGGTTGGTAAAGACAAATAACTTTGTTCTCACCTGTAAAGGTATTCCACTCCCCCCTTCAGGCAGTTGAGTTACCTGTGATGACCCCGTACTACCTGTGTTTATTATGAACATTAATACAAAAATCCAAGATATCATATCATGATGAACCTGAGGCAAAATACCACTATAACATAAATACACTGATGGGAGAGCCTACAATATTCTTACAATTCAAGATTCTTTCTCTTGTATTGAGGAAGTTAGTTCAGGGATGATGGAAGAAAAAAGAGTGCCCAGACAAAACCACCTACCCTCTGCAAGCGAACTGACACTTTGTCACACTATGATATGTCCCGAGTAGGATTTTCATTGTCTGTTTTCATATATACAAATATATACAAAATTTCAAGCTCGTACCTTAAACACAGACTTGTGTATCACATCATTTTCCCTGTTTCACATCTTTTAGTAGGACCCTTCCTGATGGACAAAATCATCAATGACTACTAACTTTGGAGAAATTCTTTACAAAGGTAACCTATTTTCTCAAATTTGTGAAAAAAAAAACATTGAAAAGGATTATAATTTGGAAATTAGACACCTAAGCAGTGAGAGAAGTGTGATCCATGGTCCAGTCCTGAAGAACACTTGGCCACCCCTTTATGAGCAGGTGTCCTTTATATCAAGGTGACCATCATACAGCATGTTTAACTGGTATACATCTGTTACATATAATCTATTTATATCAACAAGTCAGGTGTTTGTACTACTCATTGATTGCTCACCTGAGCGTACCTGTGATAACCACAGACCGTGGATAATGAACTACAAGATAATTCACTTTTATCAACCACAAATGATTCATATAATAATGAAACCAAAACCACAAAAATGGCTCCAATTTCTGACCTAATTGGTCAGTGAAAACAAGAAATCAGATCTAACCCAGACTGTAAAAGTTCATATATTATTCATGAACTTGTGAAAGCCAATGCATGAACATGAACAGCTACCTCAGTGCATCAAATCTATTATACCTACTTTGGCTCAAGTTCAGAGTGAATTTAACTTAGTCAAATTTGTCACTTGTGGTTGTCAAAACTTGTTCTTTTTTTTTTTTAAGGGGTCTCAGTGGCCTCTGTAACCATTTAAGTTTGAATTCCACTTTTGTCAGTTCACTTGCGAAATTTAGTTTTTTCGGAGCATTTCAGCTTTCTTCAGACCTTAAATATAAGTTAAAAATCTTGACATGGTCGCAAAACATCATCATTGCTCCACTCCACTCTTGCTGTGAGCACTGAGACTTGTCTCTCTAGTCTTCTTCATAAAAGACTATCTAAAATTAGATATCATGAAAAATGGCCTCTGAGAATTTTAAAGTCTCTCTGCTTATTTTCTTCTTTCTTACATCATTTCAGGCATACCACTTTCATAATTTTTTTCAAGACATGTTGGTATTCATGCTGGGCAGCACATGTTAAGAACAAGGATAAACGACATAGAACATCACACACTTTTTTTAAGACTGTTAGTATTCACATTGGGCAGTACACATTAACAATTAGGAAAAAAGGACAAACAATACCACATTTAGAAAATGGTATCATGTCAAATGACCCTGAAAACCGACAATTATGGCCGCCAGAAGACACTGTCATGAAGACATGATTTAATGAATCAAGAAATATTTTCTATTAGATGACATTTATTTAGTTCTTTTTTTTTCTCTGTCAAGATTCCTTACATAACAAAGCAGTTTATATACACCTGAAATATTTACCTTAAACAGGTAATGTATCTTGTACAAGGACACTATAACACAAATATAGAAATATGGATGTATTTTCAGTTTGTGTTTCACCATAAACGTCCCCATACCACCATTAACCTGTTCGTTATTTCCGCAATTTCAGAAGTTGATACCGATTACGATGAGTGGAGTAGAGTAGAAAAATGTAGTTTAATTAACATCGAAGTCAAGATTCTTTCACTCATATTTAGGCAGTCAGTTCAAGAATAGTGGAGGAAACTGGAGTGTCCAGAGAAAACAACTGACAAGCCAGCAAACTGAAAGCATTCTCACACTAGGACTTGTCCAAAGTAGGATTCAAAGATTTTGTATAAAAAAACAACAACAACAAAAATTCCAGAAGTTTTTGAAATAATCTTTTTACAAATTCTAATCTTTGCTCAAGTTTCCAAAGAGGTGAAAGGTACGATAAAAACAACATGGTCTACAATATACAACCAAAAGAACAGACATTTGTAAGTCCAGTTTACAAAAATAATGGCTGAGTCAATAGCCATGAATTGCTGCAAGTGAAGAATGCCTAATGGTGGGAAAACCAGAGTGTCCAAAAACACAAACAGCATTAACAACAAACAAGAAATTAAATCTTTGGCAGTAAATTTAGAAACAACCAATCAACAACACTTCAGAAAAGTAACAGCCAACAGCTTGCTGCAAAAGGAGTCTAACACTACAGAAAAGTACCAACAGCTTGGTCACAGAAGTCCAACGCTACAGAAAAGTACCAACAGCTTGGTCACAGAAGTCCAACGCTACAGAAAAGTACCAACAGCTTGGTCACAGAAGTCCAACGCTACAGTAAAGTACCAACAGCTTGGTCACAGAAGTCCAACGCTACAGAAAAGTACCAACAGCTTGGTCACAGAAGTCCAACGCTACAGTAAAGTACCAACAGCTTGGTCACAGAAGTCAAACGCTACAGAAAAGTACCAACAGCTTGGTCACAGAAGTCCAACGCTACAGAAAAGTACCAACAGTTTGGTCACAAAAGTCCTGCACTCGAAAAAAGTACCAACAGCTTGGTCACAAAAAGTCCTGCGCATTAACAAGTAATTATTATTATTATAATAGATTAGTACCATATACTACCATTATGAGATTGAACCAAGTGACCCGTTAGTACAAATGATTGATTAATTGACTGTCGGTGAACATCTGCTTGGCTCTCAGGGCTTAAAAGGATTGAGCCATAGTTGTCTCTGATTATATTCAATATATCATAGGATTATTAAACTAATTACGTTGAATTGTATTGCAGTGTGCTAGCACCTTGAACAGTAATGACTGAAATAGCATGGACATCCAAAATTATAGAAATTAAGGCCATTCAGCATGCCGGTGACCTGAAAATTTTCAGACTGATTTTTAACTTTTCAGTTAGACCAGTTAACTTTTTAGTCAGATTTATGTCTTTTTATTAAGACTTGTAATATTTTGTCATTTTTTTAAAACAATTTTTTTATACAAATCATAAAAATTTTGAGGCTATGGTCTGGTAAGAATTTTAGCCTATTTCATTTAAATTTATTACTGTTGTCACTGTGTGCTATAGGATCCATTATGCTTGGTCCCAATCTGTTAGTGGACTAAAATCTTTATCTTTATATGCAACAGGCAAAATTAAATACTGTTGAAAATATTTTGTTTGTATGCATATCAACGAAAATGGATATATTTTAAATTGATTAATGTATGCTCATTTAAATTTTAAACAACAAATGTTTGACAGAAACTGATTGGTGTTTAACATTTCCTTATTTCATGAAATGAGTGGAGGAGTAAATAACCTTTTACCCAGTACATCCCAGTCAAGATTCTCTCACTTTTACTGAGGGGAGATATGGGAGGAAACTGGAGTATATATCAAATTTAACTGCTGACATTTGATAAACAAACTGACAAACTGTCTTTCAGTAGGATCTGTGTTAGGATTCAAACATATGTGGTGAGAAGGGCTGTGATCCCTAAACTGGTCCATTGAACCACCGGACCACAGAGGCCTTATTCCATGAAATGAAAATAAACTCAATCTAAACACTAAAAGTTAATTGTCTCAGAGTATCAGAGTAAGACGTCCAATCAAGTTATTACAATTTTTGGTCAGTCCTATAAGCAGTATTTCTATTGCATAGTTCTTAAAATAGCAAAAAATAGACGAACACAAAAAAGTGGATGTATCTGACCACTGACTACTTTAAGTGGACCTCATCTGACCGATGAATACTTTCAGTACTTTTGATTTTTTTTTTATTGTTCTTACCTTGACGGATCAAAAGAGGACCAAATTAAATGAGGTCCTTGCTGGTGATAACTGTATTCCAAATTCATTTTTATTCCTTAATCCTGATAATCCAGGGGTTAATCCATCACTTTATCTCTTTTTTTCAGAAGCTGACTTTAAAAGTACATTATAATCCTGTTACAATAATCCCAGTTTAATCCATCAGTTGAGGATCATTTCACAACAAAAGTCATTGTATTGAACACCAGTAAAAGTGTAACAGATTGTCTGTCCCACAGTGCTGTCAGGAAACCAGTCAGCGGAAAACGAGGAAATTTCCCTTCGCTTATCACAACAATTAAATACAATAATTGCTACAGCAACCAATCGTCAGAGCTTTGAACAAATATCAGTGTCCCTTGTCAATACCAAATATAATTAATCCTCTCATTTTTAACTCTGATCAAAACTTATTGTGTTATCACACACGTTTTTTTGACATGGCCTCTATACGGTACAACATCCCTGACAAGTATATTGATCATTGATAATATAGTCAACATTTAAACCTTGTTTTATATCTCTATACTTATGATACTGCACATATGGTGAACTCCCAACATTTTCGTTACGATTTCCTGCTTCGTAATATCCCAACAATGAAATACTTTACATTTTAAACACAACATCCTTTTAGTTAAACAGGCTTTTAAAATACTGATTTTTAACTTAGTATAAGATATATACAGGACGACCACGTATAGACATACGTCTATTGTCTATACATATACTACCTTTAGATATTGTGACATACATATTAATATTAAACACAATATGTTTTGAAACGTCAAGGTAATACCTGAGTATATTGATTTCTGCATACCTGGAATTCCTGAGTTATGAAGCAGCTGGTATAAGAGAAGCTGCTTATTTTCACCTGCATCTTCAGGTGTGTTAATGTTTTACCTCGTTAACCTGGGACAATAGTTTCAGTTCATTATTAGTCCTGAGGTGCAGTGTATGAAGATGTATAGGGGTGGTTTAATGAATCAATCCAAGATCAAATACAATATATACACAGTAAATAGACATATCAATTATTATTTGCCAACTGGTATACCAAATTAAAAGCAAACTCATAAACATTTGAGCCTATTCGACCAGAATAAATGGCTACTATTATAAGACTTATTTTTCTAACAAAAAGATCAGAGTATCTCAAAAGCTAGTGTTTTTTTTCTACAGGAACTCAGATTTCCTCTTCAATTCCAAACCTGACTACCTCAATATACAAATATGTGAAATACTCTTGATGAAAATACCATTATTCATTCAAGTAGCTTGGTATTGGTGAAGTGGTGCAATTTTGTAAGCACATAATAGTATCAATACATTATGCAACACATAAGGCATTAACCCTCACCCCGGTCTAATGCCTCAACCCCTAATAAAATTCACATGTTTAGAATTTTATGATTTAGTATAGGTAATATCAATGCATTATGCAATATAGGTATACCCATCAACCGCCCAATGCCCCGCCCCCTTATTAAGGTTCACATATTTAGAATTTTACGATTAGCATAATGATAATTACTACCCCATAGAGTATTAAATACCCCTATAAACTTTACTAATAATCTTAGTGTTGAAAGCTATAAGTACAAGGTGAAACAATTTTCTTAACACAGAGAGGTATCATGTTTACCTGCCCATTAATTGCAAACACCTTGGCGATGTGCCAGCATGGTTAAACACATGCTTGAAATTCAAACCTTATCAATAAAGATTATGTTCAGCTGTCATCAGGAGGAGAACTGTTTGGATATTTTATCTTTACTTGGTAATAGTTGTATCACTTCATGATATCGCCAGCTACTTGACATTGTATGCATTGATTTAAAAGCATCAAGGCAACACAGCTGCTGATTGTGCATGTGTGCATGTGGAGATCTGTGTGTGTGCATGTTGCCTTTCGAATAGCTCGGTTGTTGGTCAAACATTCACTAATTCCAAGTTTCAGTTCATCAAATTTTCAATTTAGAACAAGGTGTAATTCTATATTAGAACGAATGAGTTATAGAAATGGTATTTAATAACCTGGAGTTCTTATTCTTTAACTTCTATCAGGGTTGTTAGTTCTGGGATGGTGGAGAAAACTGGAGTATCTGAAAAAAACTATAAACCTTTGCAAAAGGAACTGACAAGAAACCCTGACAAACTGCCTCACAACCTAGCTGTTACGATCTGCAAATTGTCATGCTTTAAATCGCCCGACCACGAAGGCCTCATAAGCAATGGAATGAAGTTACGGGTGTTTTACACTGCAGTCAAGATTCTTTCACGCACACCAAGGTGGCCAGTATGGTAGAAGGAAACCACAGTACCTGAAGACAACCATTGAACTTCAGAAACCGAAAACTAACAAACTTTCTAAGGCTAGTAACTGGCCAAACAGGATTCAAACCTAGGCAATAAGAGAGAGGTATTGTGATTCAGAAATGTGTGCTTTAGACCAGTCTGACACTGAGACGCCCCCCCCCCCCCCCCCATAAGCAGGAAAGAAATTAATAACAGTAAAACACTTAATAATGGCTAGATCAAAGTTCATATGTACAGGTGTAGATGTGATAATGGCCGCTTTGTTTAGTTTCCTGATCGGCAGTATATACATCTGTCAGTGAACACTGCTATCTTCTCTCTATCTTATCTATCTTCTGTCTATCATCAACTCCCTTGTTAAGAAATGAAAACAATTTACTTTTGCTTTCAATAACAATTATATAGTACTGTTAAACAAACTATAGGAAGACAGTAACTTTAACCTCATCTCAAACACCATCACCAGCATATGGTGTTGGTATGTTATATTTAGCGTGGAATGGAGTAATGGGAGTTTTATGCCCCAGTCAAGATTTTTTCACTAATATTGAGGTAATTAGCACAGTCTTTCACTTATATTGAGATAGTCAGTTATGAGATGGTGGAGGAAACTGGAGTGTTTGGAGAAAACTGCAGATCTTTAGTAAGCAAACTGACAAACTTTCTAACTGTAGGTTCTACCCTAGTGGTTGTAAAAGGCTCTGTGATCTGTAAGCATAAGCTTCATCCCCCCCCCCCCCAAGACAGAGAAGAGTGGAACAGATGGTGATGTGTAGTTTTGCCCAGCTGATGTACTGGGCGTCAATAATGGGCTTGTGTAATGCCTATCTCATGGAACCTTACAGGGCATCAGTTATAGGCAAATTGACCTGTGATTTAGCAAAAGTAAGTTTTGGTAAAATCTTGTTACAATCAAGCATGCAACAGTCCACATTTGAAACCAACACCAACTGCGTTTACAGTGGTGAATACAAGGAAGATCAAAACATGTGTAAATTTAGGAAAGGCTTAGTAAGAATTATTTTATTCAGAAAAGATCCGTAGGATTAACTCTATGTTTAATAAAACAATAACATCTCAGTCAGTTTAAATGCTGTAGAATAAGTGACTCAGATTCTGTGTAAAGCCTACTTAAGTAGTTCTTCTTTGGGATGCTCAAGTGTACTTAAGTATGTACATCCTTGTGAACTATGCTGACTGGTGTTTTACATTAATACATGAGAGAGAGACAGAATTCAAGAGAGAGAGAGAGAGTTTGAGAGAGAGATTTGATAGATTTTGTGTTTTATTTAGGACATTGATCTCATTTCTTTATATATATACAGTCCAACCTGCCTTAAGAGCCACCTGTATATAAGGGTCACCTGCTTTTAAAGGTCATTAGAATGGTATCCCATTTTTTCTTTATTCATATTATTTGAACCTGTATATAAAGGCCACTTGCCCATAAAGGCCACTTTTACTAATTCCCTTGGGTGGCCTTTATAGACAGGTTTGACTGTAGAGTGAGTGGTATACTTTTAATTGCAATATATGTTATACAGATTAAAATTATATTATTCAACACAGTATGTTTGTTCCTTACAGCTTTGACATAACAGCCATATCAATTTTACCATGTACAATAGGATTTCAAAACCCGAGTTATGTCGTACAAAAGATTATCCATCCGAATTACATATATAGAGGATTATTGCTAATCTGATTATAAGACAAAAATATTTTAATGCTCACTGACATATTTTATTTAGGACAACATTGATGACTAATGAAAATTTTATATAAACAGATAAAAACTGTGAACGGTCAATGAATAAATACCAAAGATAGGGATTATCAGTAATTAAAACTAAGGGAGATAACTCATCTTTTTAGTGCTGGCTGTGAAAAGCAAGAATTTCTCAAATATTGTTTACAATTTTACAAGTGAACATTCAAGTTAAATTTTAAATTTGTGTTCTGATGATTTTGATAAGGTAAAATGTCTTTATAAATAAAAACATATCTTTTTTTAATATTTAAGTTCCAAAAACCTCCTATTTTACCTGGTTGGTATAGTGATTTAAATAACAGCCTCGTAAAATGTTCTTTTATGTGACAAGAAGACAGTCATTGTTGCTAAGAGTATATCCTTTTGTTTTCATCATAAAGAATGAAAAAGTTAGAGGCTAATTGGCAGACATACCAGCTAACCACTGGTTTTTATTGTGTCCACCAGCACACCAAAGGGTTTAATTCAAAACATTTTTGGTTGTTTTGTTTTCTTTTTGGTTATTATGTCTTTTCTTTCTTTCTTTCTTTTTTTTTTTTTTTGGGGGGGGGGGGGGGCAGGGGGGGGTTAGTTTCATGGGACTACATCAAAACATCAAAACTAAAATATTATAACAAGCTGTTTAAGCTCTAATTCCTCCCTGATCCTCGATCCTGAGACTAACCACCCTGAATATCTTGATGCAATAAGTAACAGTCTTTTGTAGTTTTAATCTTAAGAAAACATACATGTACTTCAATTCCTCACTGACCCTCCCTCTATCAACCAGACCTCTTTTGCAATAAGTAACAATCTGACTTTAAAAATGCATTATCTCCCTAATGCCCCCTCTAACCTACAACCAACTTTGTCTTGAAAGAGGCGTCCGTCCGACAGGCAGACTGTACATCTTGTACAATAAGTCACTCTTTTAAGTTACTGTTTTATGTTTTTCAAGAGATCTGAAAATCTGTCTACAAAGAGGCTAAATAAATTGAAATCTTTGCATCATAACTTACAACTTTTAATTCTTCAACATGCCATAAAACTCTTTTTGAGTGCATCTTAAGGAACATAATTTGTTTCAATCCATTAAAAGGTGCTTATCCATAGAGATTCCTCATCATCCAATGCAGTGATGGGACCTAATCTGACATGCAACCATGCAGGATATCTCTCATCAACCATGCAGGATATCTCTCATCTTATCTCCTAAACTGATAAGGATAAAGATAAGCCGTAATGAATTCTACTAAAACACCGAGACTACCAGTACTTCAGATGTACATACTTCAATACATTCATGTATATTTGATGGACCCCCCCTTCCTCCACAACCCACTTTCTCCTTAAAAATTTAAAAGAGAGAAATCTTTTTTGCTAAAACATATATGCTGAGGAAGGGTTTCCTAATTTCTATTGTACCTCCACCCATTAAGTTGTTTGTAAAAAAAAAAGAAAATTCTATTTCATAGTTATAATCAAAATGGTCCAATTCCCTCATTTTTCAGCTTTTTCAGTCAAAATAAAAATTTTTTAGGGTGTAAAGAATGTCCTTATTCTTATACCTAACTATAATGCATTTTAATAATGTACAGTTTCTGGTTAACACACACCCTAAATAAAAACAAAAATCACCAAAGGGCTCTATAAAATATATATAAATGTATCGGTAAATACCAGGTTTTTGACAGAAAATATGCCAATTAATTACTATCACAAAATAAATCATATTTAACCTAAATTCAATACCTACCTCCAAGCTGCCTGGGGCATCGTAACGTCCAGCGAAATATTTGATTTTGAGAAATTTCTTAATGAACTTTCATTCACAATATAAGCGGGGTATTCCATAGTTTTTCGACATCAAAAATTCATAATAAAATTCCACATTTCTTATATTCTTAGAGAATTTCACAACAAATTTCATGAGTCCAATATTCCATAATTTTTTAAAACTCAAAACTTTATAAAACTGATCCACATTCGGTCTTCTTAATTTCTTAAACGATGATATCACATATTTCAAGAGTCCTGGGACAACAACCACGACAAAATTAATATATGTGTCATCGGTCATTATAATCAAAACAATACGAAAACACTAATATAGGCAGACCCTTAAATACCATATTAATATGACCCATCTCTTGAATATCAGTATATATACGTATATATAAGATATAGGTCTATGTATGTAAAGTTTTAAAATTCTTTACAACAACAAAACTATGTAAGTTGCCAAGAATAGATTAAAGTTCCAGGTTATAGGTATAAAAAAGGCTGGCTAGCTGTACACTTGTATAAACTTTCCATTTAGACTGTTAACATATGAAGGATGAACTGTCAAACAAACTGACCACCTGTCAAAATGGACACAAGTCAAAAGTTAATAACACCGGGCCAGGCAGGACCCTTCAAAGACATTTTTCTCCTAATCATCTTGTTTACCCCATGGGACCTCATGACATAAGTATCACACTTACTGAACAGGAAACCAGTCCTTCCATAACCAATCATTGGACAGTATGTAGGTAAAATTTAACAAAGAGGTTCCCCACAGGGAAATCTTTAAATAAAACAATAATATGTATACCTATTGGGTTTTAACCAGTGTGGTGAGACAAAAATGGACAAATATTTTTACAGGCATAAAAATATTTTTAAATTAAGTTGTAATTAGTGAAAATCACTGTTATAGACTTGATAATTAACAAAAGGTGAATGTTATCAGGGTTCCCCACGGGGGATGTTATGATTCATAATAAAGTCCCAGGTGATGATGACATACCATGGACACAATATAATGGGGAAGGTGACATAACTTTACTTAAGATGTATTTGTTTAACCCTTGACTCTTACAAGATAACAATACCACAATGGAGAGTAATTAACACAGATAATCAAATCAGTGGTCTATCACTATGTCTCAAATGTCTATGAACTTTTGCAACTGTGGCAGCTGTCTAGCATTTCAGTTCTTTTCTTTCTGAATGAAGAAATTTTAATAATCAAAGATAAATTTTTGTATTTTCATCCATGTTCATCATTTTCGAAAGAAATATTCCTGGGTGGGTACCAGGTAGTGGCGTTGGTGGTGGTGGTGGTTGAGGAAGATGGCAATAGATCTAAAACATTGGCTTACAGATGCATAAAAGAACAAATACAACTTGTCCAGATCTGCAATCCTTGTTTGTCTGTTTTTGATGAAGAAGCTCAATGTCTTTTTCTGGATACTCCAGTTGTCTCCACCATTCCAGAAATGTCTCAAAACAATCTGAAAAACATATCTAGCCAACCAATCTATGGGGAGGAGGGGGGGATAAGTGGGAAGTAAGAAGGTCTCCACTCCAACAGTCAGTTACGCTCCAACAGTCAATTAACCATACAAAAAAGAAATACCAATGGATTCAAAATTTAGGTCAGTCCACAAGTCAAAGCAAGGTTATGTAAAACTTCATTACCTGGCACTCTACTCAATTCTATAGTGCCATTTGAGGAGTGGTGGTAAGGCAAAGGTTTGTGTTAAATACAACTGGGCATTAATTCTTCTAAACTTCAGGGGATGTAACAAACAATTTCTAATATAATCCATCATCACTTTTATCATAAATCTTAGATCTTTTTCTCTAGAAATATTTGTGTATTACATCTTCAGACAGTGAACCGGACAGGGATTGGCGTTACTTTTGACGAAAATAATATATTATTATGATACATACAAGTATTTGTATATCTGTCAATTAATGTTTATATCTACTTAGAATGATTCATCAACAACAACGGGTTATCTGTAAAATTATCGACAGGTCAATGTTTCATTTTAGACGGAAAACTAGCTACCATAATCATCACCTAAAGTGCATATCGGAAACAAGGATGCACATTTAATCGTGGGAAAACCACAGCTTATCTTGAAACAATGTAACTGCTGATGAGGCTTAACCTAAAAGTCATCGCCATTGCTAAAGGTGACTGACACAAAGAACTTAGAAATTAAAACATATAAACTGTTAGCAATAATATTTTCTACCCTTTATTTTTTTCAAAATTTTACATGAGCCATTTTGAACACAAGGCGTTGGTATTTAAGGTCTCTTTCAAAAGATTCTGTGACTTTCATTTCTAAATGCTGAGTGAGCATGCATATCTGATATCTAATAGGATCCTAAACACTGTTAAATTTGTTTGTCTACTATTAACTATAATAACGTTTGGCACAAAAAGAAAGAAATTGGGAGATTAAAAAAAATATCAATTTCCTAAAACAATAAATAAATAAATAAATAAATAAATAAATAAATAAATAAATAAATAAATTATAGGAAATATTGTGCTGATAAATCCCTGTATTCTAGAAAACTAAACATGTAATTAAATTTAAGAAAAATGCAAATAAGATAAATAAACATGGAATAAATATGATTGACCAAAAGCCGGCCATTAAACATTCTTATATGGATTACTAATATTGACCAGTGAGTGGACATTGACTGTTAATGGACATCTTAACAAAACTATTTATTGTCCCTTGTGTCCTTAATCATAGCAATGAGTAAACAACAAAGGGAGATAATTCAGCCAATAATTATCTGAATAATACCGTAATAAAATTATTTGTATATGGTAAGATTACATAATGGAATCAAATCAAGACACAAATTACCCCCATGGTGAGCCTCGTTGAGACTTGAGATAATAAGCTAGGCTTAAAGAAAATTAAAATTCTTTCTGATATAGTTAATGACATTGTTTAGTACATTATAACTGATATCAGTAGGCTCAGTTCCTGAAATGTCAACCCAATGTTTTCTTCCTTGAAACAATTTAAAATATCTTAATTCTCCTTGAAAAATCCTGCTACTGAACACATATAAGTAGGAAGAAAATTTGGAGTTTCAAACTCTTTGTGCATTTCTGCTCCAAACCAGATAAAATGAACAGCCTTAAACAAAACCAATTTCAATAGCTCTATATTGTAGCATTTCTAGTTCTGAGGGTTGTGCATATTTTAATTTGGTGAACTTATAAATACATAATGCAATCTCCCTAAGCAGATACACCTGCCACCCCTCCGCCAACCCCCTAGTAGTCTTTTATTATGAATCAAAACTTAACAGAAATTTGATTTTAACTGCAGAATTGATAGATGCATTGATGTTTTGTGTTTATAATGTTTCATTTAGTATAATAAAGTCTTCAAAACTTAGTAGCTATCCCCCTTCAGGTGTCCCCCCAGGATGTAATGGATAAATAAACAGTTGTTTTTAATTAGTTATGCATGACTTTTTATACAGGGCTGTAATATTTATATACACATATATATACCTATATAAGTATGTAATGCGACTGGTACAAGGTTAAAATGACAAAGATTTCACCTCACAAAAGTGACATTTACTGAATCATACAGTCAACCCAAGGTTCTTACCTGAGAACAGAGCTGCAAAAATATAGTCAAGGTATGCAGTCAGTTTAAACCAACAAGATCCAATCTAACTTGACACACTTGAGAAGGATGGATGGATGGATTGATTGACTGATATGTGTCTATTGCAACATTTGCAGACTAAACAGCAAAATGGTGGAATAAATTGTAAAATCAGGCTTTGTTATGTTTATATTTTTTTCATATTTGTTCTTTAACAATTTATAAAAAGTCATACAACAGTAGATGAGAGTGAAGTATTTTTTTTTCATTCACTTAACATTTTTCCCTTATGTAAAGGTGGTAGGTTATATGGTGGTGGTGGGAGAAAACTGGATTGCCTGTAGAAAACCAACAACGTTTGACAAGTGAACTAACAAAACTGCTCACATCAAAATTGAACCTGGTAAGATACACTTACTGCCATAAGCTGGCACTTTTGCTGACCTTGCCACCAACACCAAACAGTTTCTAAAATCATTTTTAAATGTATACCACTTTATATATACCAGTATTTTTTTAACATCTACTAAAAGTAAAAATCTTTCATAATTTAAATAAATATAGACACTGAATACACAGCCATATTAAAACAAACACACATAGATAAACTACTAAACCTGACTGTATAATGAAATTATAATACATCCTTACATAGTTTTCCTTTCTCGAACTTTATCCTCTCGGAAAAAAACTGATTTCTTCTTCTGATAAAAACTCCAAGATTTTTTCATTTTTTCCTGAATTTTCATTGATTAAATTTCCATCAATGTTTTCTTTTCCCCACTAAAATTTAAGAGATCCACACATCAATCCTTTCTAACTCTCTAACCGAAACTAACTGTTAAAACTACCCAAATTAAACATGGCAGAATTCCAAAGAAAAATTCTGACGTTTAAATTAAGAATTTATCAACATTCTAATGCTCATACTAAGATCAACATTTATCAAATTAGGGTCAAGAAGTTTATCGAGACTTAGGATACTACAAGTTTATATTAAGCCTCAAATCATTTAATTTAATTTTATGTCTAATTAAATGCACTCTTGATGAACATTTTAGAACTTCCGATATTCTTGAAAAAATACCACTGAGGTCAAACTTCCAACAAACATGTAGATTTTAAAGTAACGTTTTTTTTAACCAATTACATTTAAACTGCTACTTAAAAATAAATTAGAAATTTGATATTAAGATTTAAAAAAAATGACATATTAATTCAAAGTTTGAAGGAATTAATTTATACATACCTTCAAAATTTAAAACCACTAACAAAAAATTTCTTCCATCACTATGGCAACAATTTTGTTTATCTGATAAGAATCAGATTCCACTTAATTTCCTATCTTAAGTACAAATTTCTGTCAGAAAAACAATATTATTGAATCAGACCTGATTAATTTTAACTCTTAGAAAGGAACAAAATACAGTAAATTTGTAGTTTTTGTTGACAAGCACCAGCAGTACTGGTAAATATAAGATAGAGCATTGGAAAGTTGGGGTAAAATTTTATGCACTTTTTTGTCATTTTTACCATAATTATTTGCCATTTCAGAAGTAATACTGCTGGTTCCCTAAATAGATTTGATCAAACTTGCTAAAACAGCTAAACAGAAATTTTGTTAATAATAAGAAGAGAAAACTGTGCGAGACTGTGATCTGTAAGAGTAAGCTTTAGACCACTCGGTCACCGAGGCTCCAAATCAAGACGACCGACATTCTGTATGTAAAATAAACTAAAACTAGAAAAACTGTGAGCCACAAGCTCACAAAAAATACCCCCTGCTCCAAAAAATCCATCAGATCAAATTTTTAAATAGAAGGTGCACATCTACATTATATCACAAAGATTGTGTGAAAGTTTCATGAAAATCCATTGAAGGGTTTAGGAGGAGTTGCGGATACAAGATAGGTACCCTAAGGTGTAACGGAAGGATGGAAGGACGGACACACAGATGGACACCCCTATCACTATATACCCCCCACTTTTAAGGAGGGTATAAATATAACATCAATAACAAGTTTTACATATTTCTAAATGACTGAGTAATCTGCTAATCCAACTTAAATATTTTAAATAAATCTCTTCTGCAATTTATATCTTGAAGGTATTGGTCTCCCTCATTAAATTTCAAATCTCTTGTAGCCAGATTGCGGATTAAGTGTAGGAGGAAAAATGCAAAACTCTGGAAAAACCAAAAAGGGGATAAAACACCTTCCCACACACGGTGCCTAAACTCTGGTACCATTTTAATTGTTGGCAACAAAGCTTACCGGACAGTAAGACTATTTTTTTGGACATCAAATACTAAACAGAAAAGAAAATTTTAATCAAAATATTGAATCTGGTCCATTACTGAAAGTTTAGAAATATTATACTTAAATTCATTCAATTACTATACATATATATAGTGAAATATATACTCAAACATCAAGCAAAAATAAACCTATTTTTTTATTTATTTACTTATTTATTTGTTTTTGTTTTTGTTTTTTTTTTAAAGAAATTGATGATTTTCTTTAATTTTCTGTTTTTGTTTTAAATTTATTCATTTATATATTAATTTTTTTATTTATTTATAGAATTATTTTTTTTTGATAAACAAAATATTTACAATAAGCTCAGGATTAATATAAGCATTAACACTCAGATTAAGACGTAATTTCATACAGTTAATACACATGCACATTAAAAACAAACGGTTTATCTCTGAAATCTTGCCTCACAGCATGTTACTTACAAATCAAGTTAGGTATTTACAAGCGTGAACACGGAGTATTAAGATACATAGTATACTTATAAACATGACTACATGACTTTACTAATTGGACTGGAATAATCTCTGATAATAAACAGGATTGACTTCTTTAATTACAAACTTTAGGGATAAGATTAAGACTACAGAACATGTACGAGTAGCCATAGTACATTTGTACTACTATTAAAGTTAAGTTAGAGTCTGTCCCGAGCCATTAGGCCCATCAGGCCGGAGCTTATCCCGGTTTCGGTGGCGTTAAGCGACTGAGAGTACAAGACTCTCCCCTGAATAGGACGCCGGTCCATCGCAGGGTTAACCCCCAGCATTTTGCTGGTACTCATTTATTTTTCAGCTGAGTGAACTGGAACAACGTGAAATTAAGTGTCTTGCTCAAGGACACAACACATCGCCCGGTCCAGGGATCGAACCCACAACCTTCGAATCATGAGTCCAATGCCTTAACCACTAGGCCACGTGCTTTGTACTACTATAGTCTGCAATTATCCCTACAATTTGATATTCAATTTGTTCCATTGGCTATATCATTGTTTAGTGACAACAACAGGCACAGGTTATAACCATGCTGAGTTTTCTGGTATCCAATTTACGGACCTATAAAGTAACTTTATAAGAACAAACTTTATTATTGCCCTCTTTTGTTTAATTCACTCTTGCCTTGATCAAATAGAATCTGATTGACAGGTTATTTAATTTTATATGGCATCAACTTTCTTAATGCTGAAAAATCCTCAAGACAACAAAAGTTATCTCCCTTACACCAGGCACAAACCTCAACAATATACCAAACAGAATTATCTCCCTTACCCCAGAAAATTCTTCTCAATGACAATCACATTATTATTAGTCAATTTTAACAAAACAATCATCACACTACAAGTTTTGCACTCAATGAATCAATACATACTGTCTATATTGTCGTGTTCTTCTAGGAAATGACAATGACCTATCATAAAAGCAGGTAATTAAAATTACTGACGAAGACATGTACTTATTTACCTGTGTTTTATCAAGTAAAGTTTGAAAAAAAAGAATAAAAAACAACAGCAAAACCATAACGGTGAAATAGAAAAAAATTGTGCTGATGTGAAACAGAATATGTATACAGGGCAAAAATATTGAAGTAATATCCTGATTCATCGCCATTTTTTCAGTCAGTTTTTGGCATTATGAAGTGATTATTAAGGCGCACTGCAGTGATGACACCCTCTCCTAAGTTTCAGTTAGTCAAAATCAATTTGAAGGTCGACCTTTTCATAATAATTGACAAAATATTTTCTCAATCATAATCACATGAATACTGAACTCTCAGGTTCAAACTTCTATCTGACTGCACTCTATTGAACTGCCTTTTTTACAGGACAAAATTACGTAATCATCCACAAAAGAATTTGAAACATCATCCTTCAACCTCTTGTCTTGCTGCAATAAATCTAATCGCTGAAATAAAAACCGAGGTCTCAAATGAAATTAATATGTAAGGTCTTACCTGGAGCGATTCTCTTGATTGCCGACACTCGTTGATGTTAACTGGTGACTAGAGACAGATGGCGCTGCTGATGTTGGTATTGCTGGAGGTATCTAAAATAATTTATATGAAAAAAAATTAAATAAACCATTGGCGAGACAAATTAAACAGGCTGTGGTGACCATCTATATATACAGACCACCTATTTAATAAGGCAAATGTTTTAAGGTCCAGATTCAACAAATGCTTCATATTTCAACCAAAAAGAACGACTGCAGTCCTACTTGCCTTAAAGACCACATCTATATAAGGGTCATCTGCTGATAAAGGCCAGTAGAATTGTATCCCATTTGTTCTTCATTCATATTATTTGAAGTCGTATATAAGGGCCACCTGCGCATAAAGGTCACTTTTACTGGTTTCCTTGGATGGCCTTTATAGACAGGTTTGATTGTATATGAAGACCATCTTTTCAATAAGACCAGTGTATTAAGGTTTCTTTGCTTCATATTTCAACCAAAAATCAACTCTTTTTGAAGACCACCTTCTTATAAACTCTAGATATGATTTTTCATTAACGGTACATTAAGAGAGTCCGTCCAGGAGTTGTGGAGGAAACTGAAGTGCAAGAACACCATTGACATTCAGGAAACTAATGGCCAACTTTCCAATACTAGACCCTACATATAAACAGGCATAACACTTTCTCTTACAAATATTGCAATTTTAAAACATTTGTAACCCAGTGTAATTAATCAAAAACAAAAATACTAATCCATGGCACTTCCACCAGGGAAGTGAGGCCCGGGTGCTCTGGAAGGGTAAGCATCACCTGTTTAGCTAGCTACACCCACCATGTGTGCAATTAATTTATCAAACAAGAAGTTTATGTAACTGATGATAAGGTAGAAGTAATGTATGGTAGAGATAAAATCTAAGAACTTCTGTGTAAAACTTTACATAAATATTCTTTGCAGCAGTGAGACAGAAATCTATGTAGTGAGCTTTCAAAATCTCTTACGGGCCCAGGTGGCCAAGCTGTTTAAACCACTAGCTGGCAGATCACAGCACCTCTCAGAGCGAAGTTTAAAATCAAACTCTGCCGTAACTTAGTGTAAGAAAGTTTGTCAGTTCACTAGCCAAAGGTTTGTATTTTTTTCTCTGAGCAATTAAGAATTTCTCCGTCACCCCAGAACTGGACAACTCAATATTTGATAATATCTTGACTGGGACATAAAGCCACATTGCGGTACTCCACATCAACTTCACTCCATTTTTCAATATGTCTTCTTTTTCTTATGTATAGTTAAAGCAGAGAATTGTTAGTAACTACAACTTAATTGATAATCAACATTAATTATTTAATTAGAAAATGATCAAAGGCAACTTTAATGCTTGGGATTTAAAACACTATCGCCTTATCACTGATAGAAAATTTGTCATCAACGAGTTTATGTCCAAACACACAAAGACAGTGGTAACTTTACGAGACATTAAAAGTTCATCAACCTGTTATGATATCATGATAGAATGATATTACAATCTTAATGCTGTATTATCAAAATATATTTACAGATTTAATTTTTTAAGAGAACATAATTTTTGCAATTTATGTACATAGATAAAAACTGTCCTTGTTTGAATCTCTAAATTAATTTCATTTTCATTACCAAAGATGAAGATTAAGGTTAAAATCAATGACTGAGCTGGAAACAGGAATTACCTGTAACTTAGATGTTCTAATGTGTCTACCTGGATGATCAGGTGTGCTTAGAGTGAAGTGGAGAAAAGGTAAAGATTTGTTTTCATTTTTAACGAGATGGTCAGTTCTGGGATTGTTGAGAAAACTAGAGTTACACATTGAAAACCAACAAACATGAGCAAGCTGACAAATCTTTTCACACTATGATCTACCTGGACAGGTTTTAAACATAGGAAGCAATAGATGTCAAGATTTGTAAGCCAGTGCTTTAGACAGCTCTCGACCAATGACACCCATAGACAACAGATGTCATGATTTGTAAGCCAGTGATTTAGACAGCTCTCGACCAATGACACCCATAGACACAAGATGTCATAATTTGTAAGCCAGTGCTTTAGACAGCTCTCGACCAATGACACCCATTGACACAAGATGTCATGATTTGTAAGCCAGTGCTTTAGACAGCTCTCGACCAATGACACCCATAGACACAAGATGTCATGATTTGTAAGCCAGTGCTTTAGAAAGCTCAACCAATGACACCCATAGACACAAGATGTCATGATTTGTAAGCCAGTTATTTAGACAGCTCTCGACCAATGACACCCATAGACACAAGATGTCATAATTTGTAAGCCAGTGCTTTAGACAGCTCTCGGCCAGCGACACCCATAGACACAAGATGTCATGATTTGTAAGCCAGTGCTTTAGACAGCTCTCGACCAATGACACCCATAGATGCAAGATGTCATGATTTGTAAGCCAGTGCTTTAGACAGCTCTCGGCCAATGACACCCATAGACACAAGATGTCATAATTTGTAAGCCAGTGCTTTAGACAGCTCTCGGCCAATGACACCCATAGACACAAGATGTCATGATTTGTAAGCCAGTGCTTTAGACAGCTCTCGTCCAATGACACCCATAGACACAAGATGTCATGATTTGTAAGCCAGTGCTTTAGACAGCTCTCGGCCAATGACACCCATAGACACAAGATGTCATAATTTGTAAGCCAGTGCTTTAGACAGCTCTCGGCCAATGACACCCATAGACACAAGATGTCATGATTTGTAAGCCAGTGCTTTAGACAGCTCTTGACCAATGACACCCATAGACACAAGACGTCATGATTTGTAAGCCAGTGCTTTAGACGGCTCTCGGCTAATGACACCCATAGACACAAGATGTCATGATTTGTAAGCCAGTGCTTTAGACAGCTCTCGGCCAATGACACCCATAGACACAATCTTGAAATCTTTTAAGATAACCAAACACTTAATTCATGACTACATGACCAATGCTGAATGTTATACCTAGGCAGGGCTCCACAAAAGCCAACCGGTCAAATCGGCAGTAACAGTTCAGAATTTTTTTCCTGATCAGCTTTTTTTATCCAAAAAATTGGCTTTTGTGGAGGCCTAAACCTGGGGTATGATATACCCTCTTCTATATTTTATGCCGACATGCTATACTGCTCATCAAAAGAAAATCATTTAAAAGAAATTTAAAATCTTTCTATTTATACAATATGACTTACCTCCCTTGAACTTCTGTTAGCACCATTTAAATCATTTTGATTTCGTTTCAAATCTCTGGGATCGTGCATCGAGTTCATGGTGATATGGAGTCACAGCATAAGCATAACTAGACTAATATCTGAACCATAGAATGAGACGCCGTTTTGATCCTTCACTACTGTAGATGTCTGAGACCGGATTCGACTCCATTCTGTTTGTGGATGATTTTTATCTGGCCGTTTCATTTCCATGTACTCTGAGGAATCCTTTGAACTAATTGACCTTGACCTTCGTAAACTTTCGGCTCGACGAGCGGCATATTTTTGTCTAAATGACTCTGATGGAGTAATCTTCGTGGATTTATGTCTATCGCATTGTCATTGCTATCGATGGATCCTGGTAAATATGTTCATCATCAACAATGACATCTTTTGGACCTGCAATACGTTCAATGTAATTTTGTACTGCGTCACGCTGTAATTTTTTATGTCCGAACCTGCATTTGGATCAACAGGCGAGGGACTGTCTGTTTGTTCACATCAGAATCTGACTGTATATCCGATCTTGAACTTGAAGAAGAATTGCGAACATTTTTATTTTCATTCTCACTGTATGAAGATTCTGAGACCTTTTGTGAATCCATCGGAGGACCGAGCTGGTGACTGAGTTGTCTCCCTTGTCTCAGACTTGACACTTCTAGCACTATTTAAAACATTGAAACTGATTTGATCAAATGAGTTTTCCTTATTTTTGTGTTCATTTTGTCCTTCATGGTCGTATTTGTTCTGATGATGTTCGCTTAACATGTTTTCTCTAAAACGAGGTTGTTCATTAAAATTATTCTTTCTCAATTCAAAGTTTTCTTTCTTAGATGGATCACCAGATTTGAATTTTTTATACGATTCAGAGTCAAGTTTGTGCTCTAATGAATCCTCTCTGATAAGTCCCAGCTTTTTGTTAGCACTGGATCGCAGATGATCCATTTGCATGTAGTCTGATAAAGACTGAGATCTTCCATGGGAAATATTTCCTGTGCTATCTGTGGAATGTGACGAGTTTGATGTAATATCACTTTCCTGTCGTTTATGTGCACCAAGTTGGCTTGTTCAGAATCCATCCAGGCAGTGCCATATGCCATTTTAATTGACATATTTCTTCCTAAACGAGACGATTGGTTGTCAGGTGACCCTGTATCAACTTCCTGTTTGCTAACAGGAGCTGGTGATCGATCCGGATCAACGAACACAGAATCAGAATCATGTCTTTTATTCAAGTCTTTGATTGATTATTGAAATTAAAATGTGGCGAATTTTCAGAGCCATATGCTGACTTGTTGACGACCTCGTATCTGGTGAATTCATGTACTGATTTGATGAAGAAGACTGAATACGAGAATCATCTGATGAAGAGCCAAGTTTCTTAACAGGAAGTGATGTCATACTTCTGCTATGATCACGCTGATCACGAGTAAATGGAGACTGCAGATTAGCCTCTGAACTGTACCGAGAATCATACATGCTTCTAGCTGTCTGAGGTTTTTGTGAAAATATTGATGGATCAAGACTACGCCGTGCTTATTAAATGATTTAGAATCCATTTTTCCATATCCAGGATTCCTTTCACCCTCGATACTAGAATAATCCATGTAAGACTCACTCGAAGTTGATTCATAAATATCCCGCCCGAATGGAAGTGAATTTTCATTTGGATGTATAACTACACTGTTATACGATTCTGCCTCTTTCAGTTCACCAAACTGACCAAAAATTAGTGGCGGAAAATCAGAAAGAGGGCTTCGTGTATCACTTTCATGTCCAGAAGATGATGACATTCTTTTTCTGCTATCGAACCTGAAACCTTCCGCTATAATACTCCTGTGATAATTTCCTCAACATTGGAGCCGTGCTTGGCGAATAGTCGTAATGATAAGGATGGTCATGTAACTGTCGGTCGGATTTGGACCCTTTCATCATGGAATGTGAACTTTCACCTACTTTCATTCTATCATCTCTAACCTAATTCTGTCCTCATCTGAAAACTTCTGTCGACTATCATCCATTGATTGTTTGGAACCATAATCACTATCAGAACCATGAGACGATATTCGTTGTTCAGAACCATGTGAAGACATTCGGGGTTCAGACATTTGAGAAGACAAACGGTGTTCAGAAACATGAGACTGCATATTAGGTTCTGAACCATGTGAAGACAACCGATTTTCAGCACCGAGTGAGGACATTCGCTGTTCAGATCCCGGTAAGGGTATACGCTGTTGTTCATCTTTTGGAGAACTTTGTATGTCAACATTAAGTTTCGTTTTGTCACCACTGATGTCCTTTGATGAACCAAACTCAGTTTGAGTCCCAGTGTTATAACACAACATTTGTTTGACAATATATGACCTATGTCTATCATTAGAATATAGCTGAATACTTTCCGAAGGTCTGTCCTTGTTTTTGTTAGTGTTTGATGGCAAACTTTTCTGATCTGTGATGGGACTCTGAAGAGGACTGGTACTTGAATCCACCATTTTGTATCCAAGTGTATTCTGGGATTTTTTGGTACTGTTGTTATTTGGCTCCAGATATAAATCCTTTTTATTTGTGTCCAGACTTGAACTTGGTTCAAACTTAGTTCTCTTTTGATCGAGATGAGAATGTGCACTATAACTCTGGTGATAAGATGAACGTTCATAACTTGGTGACACAATTGCTTGGATTTTCTCGGTGAGCGTCTTTTGATCAAGACCCGACATGTCTCGCTCAGGAGGAGAAGGAACAGAATACTTGTCATCACCGAGTCTATGTCCATCTTGATCATATTTTGGTTCAGGATAACCTGGTTTTGAATTAAAAATGTCCTCTACAAGTTCTGCTTGACGTCTACGACTTTCCTCATTTTTTGCACTTAAATCCATATGTTTTGGACGTTTGATAAAATTCTTAAATGGAATTGGTTTTTTGAAACCTGGATCACTTGCATTTCTCTTATTTTCATCTCCGTTTTTTCTTTCATTTAAAGCGGGACTATTTTTTTCCACTACGGTTTGTAACTTTGATTCAGACAGTTTACCATCCCCAGATTCCTGCCACATGCCTCCGTGCGAGTTTATTGACACAGAAGTTTCTGGTTCAATGCTTGGCTGAGTCACAGGCCAAGATGGGTATTTTTCATGACTTTGATTTCTCTGCACATACTTGAGACTTGATAAATCTCTCACAGGTGGCGCTGGTGGTGAACAAGGTGGTCTTGGATCAACGTTATCGGGATGATAAGTAGAAGGCATATTGCGAAGTTCGGGTTCACATTCTTCCTCCTCTTTTGGAGGGTACATTGTTCGTGACGGTGACGTTAACGAAGACGTGTAACTATGCAGTTCAGAAATATTTTGATAATCACTCTTTTGATGTAAAAACTGCGGGGGTAGTGATCGCCTTTCGGATTTTGAAGATGATTTTGGTAATTTTGAGGAGTAATCATCAGTCAAATAAGAATTTAAAACCTGGTTTTGATGTTCACTACTTTGATATGATTTATGACTACTACGATTTAGATATAAGTCCGGCTGCACTTTCTGAAAACCCGACGGAGGAGAATATGGTGATGCTGAACTGGTCCAATTTGGACTCTTTGGGCTTTGTGGTGATTGAGGAGCAACATTCATCTCTGGTTTTGATGATAATACTGATGAAGATGAGGGTGAATTTCCATATGAAGTGTAATATGAGTGAGGTTCTGTCATTTTATTGCCTAGGCCTACTGAAGACATCGGCCCTCTTTGCTGGTCAATATTTCCTGACAATTGCCCTCTTTGCTGGTCAACATTTGCCGGTGTTAACCTCTTCCCAGTCAAATCCTGAACGGTTGCCCATCCTTTTAATTTTGAAGCATCTATCTGATCCTGACTTAAATCATTTTGAGGATTCTGACTCAATCTACTTGTCACTTCCTGTTGTTGAGGTTGATCTGGAAACAGAGGACTTGAGACAGCGTTTGTGCTACCTGATGATGATAACCTTGGATGTCCAGTCTTTCCACTGAAAAATACAAAGAAAGAAAATTCATAGTTTTGTTGTCTTTTTAAAAAACACATACACACACACTTATATAACAAGAGATATATGAATAACAAATTTCTCAGGAAGAAATATTCATTACTTATTTTCTAATGGTGTTCAGATCTATCTACCAATAACTGAGGGAGAAGGGAGCCTGATTTACATTGAGCCACTGGAGTTAGGTAGTTACTATCTAAGGGCCTTATAAGACACAGACATGGTATACAGTAGTAGATGGAGCATTAAACTGCCTTTATCTATGGCCCGCGGTAAAGTTTGATGTGGATTTGTGTGGTATTGTTGTGGCATTAAATGATGTGTGTTAACTACTCTCATGAAGCTTATAGTTTGATATGATGATCTTTGACAGAACACTCTAGGATACAAAGGTTTGATATGGGATAGTGTGGCATAGCTGTGGCATTATATGATTTGGCAATTTATGGGGTGTCCAAACTGCTCTCATTAAGCATACATATAATGACCTGAAGACAGTACACTCTAGATGTGGTTTGGGTGGCATAGCTGTGGCACTTTATGAGGTATACTCACTGCTCCCATTAAGCAGTACAGTCCAACCTGTCTTAAAGGCCACCTCTATATAAGGGCCACCTACTTTAAAGCCCATTATAATTGTATCCCAATTGTTCTTTATTCATATTATTTGAACCTGTATATAAAGGTCACCTGCCCCTTAAGTCTAGTTTTACTTCTTCCCTTGGGTGGCCTTTATAGACAGGTTTGACTGTATATGATTAATATGATGATCTTAGAAAGTACACCCAAGTATGATTTTATCACCTTTCATGATACCCCTAAAGTAGGTGTTAGCCTTCAAGTCTCCTGTACTATCTTAAGCATTAGGATAAACAGATAATACCAGGTAAATCTTTAATTAAGGTATTTATGTGTACCTGTAAAGGTGTGAAATGAAACATACATATAACCATTACTATTATAATGTCATATCTAACAGTTCGTAGGAGGTCTGGGTTTGAACCCAGCCAGGTCTGACCAAAACTTGAAAATAGGTAGTGACTGTTCTTTCGCTAGGTACTTGTCATTGAACAAAAAACAAAGCCATGGGTTCTTTGGAAGAAACCTTAAAAATGATGTCTTGTGTCACCAGTAGGCATGGTAGCTAAAGATTACCCCGAGTGCATAGCAAAGGTAAAAATTTCTGCAACTTTACCTATAACTGGTGATGTCTCAATATAACTGTGAAATATTCTTGACTAAGATGTAAAACCCCATTCAATTAATCATATCTAATCAAACATTCCATATGATTCAACTGTTAAATTTTGAAATTTAATTTTCAAAAATCTTCAAAAATCCCTACTGACTTTGAGAGGGTTAAGACTTTATGATATTAATTTTTTTTTCAATTTTTCCACGCTCTAAATATTCACCAGCCAAGATCAAAACAATTTGTAATATAATTCTAAGACACTTTTCAACCACATCTTAAGGTGTTTGAAGTATGCAAAAACCTTAATTAAACACTTAATTACTGTCATTAGTTCAGATTTTTTCCTCATCCATTTCTCAGAAAACCCAAATTCAAAGAGACTTATTTCAACCTCACAAAACACTTATTTTTTTACCTCATCTATTTTTCAGAGAAGCAAATTCAAAGATGTACAGATTTGAAACATATTTCAACCTCCTAAAACTCATAAATTACCTAATTTTTACCTCATTCATTTCTCGGAAAAGCAATTTCAAAGACGAAAAAAATTGAGGCATACCACATTTCAACTTCATCAAACTTACAAATTACTTTATTTTTACCTCATACATATAGATCAGGCTCGAATTCAAAGACATACAATTTTAAGGCATACTATATTTCAACCTCGTAAAACTTATAAATAAATCATTTCAATAATACATATATTTATTTCATTTTCTGGCAATTTAATAAAAAATATTAAAAGAATTTAATTGGCAAGGAATTTCAAATGTACAATGTAATACAATAACTCCCATTTATTAAAAACTCAACACAAAACCCTAATCACAATGAAGCTAATGGTGAAGAAAAAAATAATACAGAGTTGGTCATTTATATATCTGTCAAAATAGAAGTTTTAATTTTAATCAAGCACCAAGGTGAGACAGGTACGAGTTATTTACCTGCGTGATTTTTGTGTTAACGAGAACAAAGCCAGGTAAACAGATTACATAATCTTGTTGTACATATCCACATATACAGTTATTCGTCCTATAAATCAATTTTTTCTGATATAAATTATAAATAGTTTGATGTATTTATAGTCTCTTAGACAACAAAAAATATTGTTTTGAACATTCTAGATCTTGCCTCGAAAATTCCTGATCTGTATGAAAACTGAAAAAATATCAAGCATGTCTAAAGTACCATGTAGCTCACAAATACTAGTTTATCTGAAGCTTTCACCAAAAGAATTTTCATAGAACATCAATGCCAATGTGGACACTATAACGGACATGGATTAGTATGTTTATTTTTGATTAATGCCAAGTGTATTCTGTATAGCTCTTTTGTACCTGTAGGTCATACAGATAAGCTAATACAAGTCTGCTCAGAGGCCAAATGATCCAGATTGTGGATTATAGTGACTCTCACTGCCTAGGTTTAAATCCAATTCAGGCAAATCCTATTGCAAGAGTTTGTCAGTTCGCTTGCTAAAGGATGGTGATTATCTAAGGGAACTCTGGTTTCTTTCACCACTCTAGAACTGACTGCCTTGATAAAAGTGAAATAATTGATTAAGGTCCAAAACTCCATTACCCCACTCTATATTCTTACAAATAATCCTGAAGTACAGAAGTAAAACTGTCTGTCGTACTCTATCACTCCGCACTGTTCTTGTCCATAACGTCATATAGGTTATACATGTATACATATCAAGTTTTTATATTTTTCATGTGACAGTTATCAGTCTTTTAAATTTTAACAAAAGCGAAATTATCTGATTTTGAAAGTAAACTTAAATAAAGCAGTTTTTTCAAATACCAGTAGTCCTTTAGTAATTACCTGACTAGTATATTATAGGGATGGTTACTATATTAGTAATACCTAACAATTAATGTTCCTTTAGTTAACTTCCTTGTCTACCCTCTACCAATCCCATCCCTAATCCAGAAATCATCATGTCTGTTATGACATCACTGCACTGCAGTGTACAACGTACAGCAAGTCTGGAAGGTGTTTCCTATATGACAATTTTGTAAATGGGAGTTTTTTAACATATTTTTTTTCCAAACTAGAAACTTTTTATGTCAAGGTTCTACAACTTTATCTAAGAAGGTCAGATAAATATAAGACCTGTATGTCTTGTTTGTTTCCAGATACAAAAGTGTTTCCCTAAATTTTATACCCAAAAACAGACTTTGCTGTTTGTTACACAAAGCAATCAATTAACTGTTCAGAGTTATCATTCAATACTGGTTGTGATCACACCATTTTGGAAAATACTCCTATTTGTACCTTCTACTAAAATCTTAATGTAAAAGACCTAAAAAAAATTATAAACCAAGATATTTTAAACATTTCCATGTGACCACATTTTAACATAGAATTTAATGGGTACATGGCTACATGTAAATAAGGAACTTCTATCCTCAACAGTTGGTGAAACACCCCACACACACACCCCCCATCCCACCCCACCCATACAACACCCCATCCAAATTCAAGCTAATCACATGTTGATGGACTAACTGTTTTATGACAAACCCTGTGTTCAAGTAAAATTCCTGACCCCTACACAAACAGCACAGTCTTTTATAAACACATCTTGTTGTAAAATTTAACACTAGCTTCAGGTCATCATTACACGAATATAATTTCTTCTAGGTACATGTCAACTTTTAAACTTTCAAAAACTTCCAAAAAAGGTAAAGAATTAGAATTAATTTTTCAATCAAAACAAAAAACCAGGAAATACTCACACATAACAGATAAAGTACAAGCAAACCTCCTTGTCAAACACCCCTCCAGACTTTACTCTGACAAAAACAAACCTCTACCCAGTCACGCCTGAATGCCTTCTAATTTAACCAGTGGCAGTTGACCTTATACCTATCTGAGTTTTCTATCAGAAGTTTTTATAATTTATAACAGTGGTAGAAATGTAATCAACCATTGTTAACAATCAGACCTGTCAATCAAGTTAAAATATAGGTCAATTCAATACACATTGATATTAAATTGTCACTTAACTGGTAAATAACCAAACCAATATGCTCCAATTATTTAGGAAAATTTTACTAGATCTTTCAGATAAAACAATTTTATATTTTATAACAGGATATTTATGAATCATAGTGGTCTGAATTGTGTGCTACATTAAAAAAAAACAACTTCGGCCAACCAATAAAATATTTATGACAAACCTTTACAATAACTTGACTCCCCACAACAACCACAACACTGTTATGCCTCACACATTTCAGTCATTAATTCAGGGGTGGTTAAATTTAATAATATTTATATCAAATTGTCACACCACACTTTAAAGCTAACTCAAGGCCATGTTTTTTAGGTATTCTGGATTCCTCTACCATCCAAGAATCAATCGTATGTGATTGAAAGTGAAAAAATTTTGACTCAAGCATTAAACACCATCACTTCATTCAAGGCCAGTTTAAATACTACTCCACTCAATCGTCCAAAATTAGCCTCAATGTAAATGAAATATTTCTATTATGATAGAGTGTAAAACACCATTACTTTTAAAAATTAAAACAAGTAAAACAACAACCGATATGCTTCAATTTTTGCGGAACATTTTCTCATGATTATATAAAGTGAAGATCAATCAAATAGATAGCACAAATTTATAAAGAAAGACAATGTTACAACAAGTTTTGCTTGTTATAATATTGAGCTATCTGCTTTCCTAAATACAGACAAACCTGTCTATAATGGCCACCAAAGGCAACCAATAAAGGTGACCTTTATGGGCAGTTGGACCTTACAAACAGGTTCAAAAACATAAATAAAGAGCAATTAGGATAAATATTTACTGCCCTTGATTAGCAGGTGGTCCTTGTATGAAGGGGTATTTAAGACAGGGTTTGACAGTACACATTGACTTAAACAATGTCATATATTTGTTCTTGTATCTAAGGTATTAGTTTATAAAATAGCATAAAGATGAATATTTTGAGTATTCTTCTTACAACCAAATGTTGATTGATTCATAGGAATTTTTACTCATAATAAAACATGGTATACAGTGACAATATCATATAAATGTCATGGTATCCTGAATTAGAATCAGACTGTCCATGTTGTCCAGAAATGGAGCTAGAGGTGACCTCTAGAAGTAAGCATATGATGGTCAACAAAATGAAATTATCAACATGGTCTAAAACTGTTAAGGTTTCAGTTTGCCTCTTTCCAGAATTTGGAAAAATTCTGAACATGGAGAAATTCTGAACTTGGAGAAATTCTGAACTTGGAGAAATTTTGAGCTTGGAAAAATTTAGATCTTGGAAAAATTCTGAACTTGGAAAAATTGAGAACTCGGAGAAATAGGAACTCTGAAGCGAATCTTTAAAAGACTAAACAAAACAACAATATGAGCAACAAATATTACAAAGAGTTGAGTTCAGTTATGGTGTTTTTATTATGTCCCAGTCAAAGATTCTTTCTATTATATTAAGGCAGTCAATTCTGGGATGGTGGAAGAAACCTGAGTGTCCAGAGAAAACCACTAACCTTTGGCAATCCAACTGACAAAACTTTCTCATACTAGATTCTGTCCCAAGTGGTATTCTTAAAAAAGAGCAAAAGGCGCTGTGACCCGTTAATGCATGCTTTAGACAACTCAATCACCCATGTATTATTTTTAGGCAAAGAGTTATCAAAAAGGCCAAACAAAACCATTATGCCTGGTATATGAGCCAAAACTACTGTTATATAAGTCTGCCCATGAAATTGTAGACCATCAAGAGTGAAATTAAGGCACTGATTAGTAGTGATTACAAAGAGGACTGTATACATCATAAAGACTTGCTTTTCAATACATGTATTTGCCAATCCTTTTGCAGATCATTTTGCAAGGAAGTAACGTGTTTCCTATGGTATGTGAACAGTCACTAAGATGTGTTTCCTGTGGTATATGAACAAAATCACTTAGGTTTTAGTTTTTGGGTTTGTTACCAACAAACAGGGTTTGCCAGCATACCATATGAGAAGCATTTACACAGATTGTGCAAATTCTCAGAATAACATAGTTTTTACGGGAAAATATCCACTTATATGTAAATCTATACATCTAATGGAAATAACAACTTTACTGGCATTATAACTATTCTTGTCGTATACCTGTTTTCACCTTCTTGCTTTTTTGCATGATCTTGATTTCAAAATTTGGGCAAAAGGTGTGAATTCTAAAAATGCTAACCTAAAGTCACAGACAGGAAATTTTTACAATTAATTTTGAAAAGAGCAGCAAAGATCTGATCTTATTGGTAAAATAAGTTACACTGCAAGAATAAGTAGAACATCAGTATATGGATCCTATTAGTTCATTACCAGTGGTCCATAATGGCACAAATAAAAATACTTATACTTTGATTTTGACCATTATATACTTCCTTAAAACAGAAAATATCTGATGAAACTACCGAGAACCATTGCACCATAAAATTATTGTCAGGGAAATTACTTGCCATTCAAGCGATTTCTGGTCCGAAAGATGACATAAACAAGGGCTTAATTGCCTGCTTACTTACAGAGCAAGAAAACTTTTTAAAATTTTAATTAAATGTCTTTTAAAACAACAATTTACGTAAAGAAAATAAAAAATAAGTCATACCTAAAACAATCACCAACAGTCCTCCCAATAAATGAAACTAGGTTTTAGGTTGAATTCTCGAAATATTGAAAAACTCTGGAAAAAAACTCTTTTCACAAGTAAATCCACAATAAATGGTATAATATACACACAAAAACAGAAACATCTAGTGAATAAAATCCGTAAGCAGAATAGAAAGAATGGAGTCAAAACTATAAATACATATGACATAAAATCCACAAAATGACCATTACCAGAGCCAGAAACATGGAAGTAACTGACAGGTAACATCAATCAAGCACCTGTCAATCACCGTACTTCTGACATAAACTTATAACCATTCACGGCCGACCGACCAACCGACTGTGTATACAAACCACAGTAAAAAACTAACAAATATATAAATATATATACATACAGGAAATCATTTGTCCAATAAAAATAATAATCTGATAGGTAACATTATGCATCATAAAAAATAAGCAAGTACGGTAATAAGTGACTATGATAATTAGCTCTATTCAGGAATTTTGTATATAAAATCTTTAAACTAGGCTTACTGGTAATGATATTGAAAAGGTAATTATGTAATAACAGGCCCTGCCCACACAGTCATAACATCATTAATAAATAATAATTATCTAAGATAAAACTAGGGGTCAGACAAGGTGCTCCGCTTTCTTCTTTTACATTTATAGTGAGTTTACTAATTATCAATAGATAATAAAATTAACATAAAAAGAAGCTATTTGTTTATAAATTATGACAAAATGTTGCCGGTTTAATTATAAATATGAAGTGAAAATATTCACCAATTTATTCAGTCTTAATTGAGGATATATATTTTTCATTAGTCATTTTTATTTGTCAGTATGTTTAAAAAAAATAAATAAATACCAGTACACGGAAATGAGTGACATTAAAAAATTCTCTAAAATTTTTGACAAATTGCAAGCTGTTGGAAAAATGACAACTTTTTCATATAAATTCTCTGTAAACCTAATGCATTAATTTTAATCCAGTTCAGGGGAAACAAATAAAATAATCTTTTTTGCCAGTATGATTATTTAGCAATACATTTACCACAACTAATCTCTCTTGGAATATGTGTTGAAGGGAGATCACTCACTTAAAAAGGTAAATAACTGGGTTTATAATCTACCGGTAAACGTTTCCTTTGAAAAGTGTGATAAATATCAGTCATGCAGTAGTTCTAGTGTTGTAGACAATGTTTAAAAGTTTTTGGATTAAATTTTTCTTTTAAAGATGAGACATGCAACCCCTAAAATCTCTTATCACAGCAGGGAAGTTGGTAGCTGAGTGGTCTAAAGCACACACTTACAGATCACAGCACCACTAACTGCCTAGGCTTGAATCCCACTCGGGACAGATCCTAATGTGAGAAAGTGTGCCAAAATATGCTCGCTGAAAGTCATAGATTTTCTCCAGGCTTTCTTTCCTCCAACATCCATGAACTGACCACTTCATTATAAGTGATGAAATTTTGAGTAAGCCCTAAAACTCAGTCACTTCACTAGGCTCTTAAAAATGAAGACAAATCAATTCAGATACTAAAATTCAAATAAAGATTAACCTTTTTTTTCAAATCTGACCAACTATATCAATACCATATCCCTGAAAGCAAATATACATACCCAGTATTTGTAAAAATAAAATGTTCAATTTAAGTAATAACATTTCTGATTCTTTTCAAATCTGAAGTATTGGAATAAATCAGAATATTTAGAAAGTCTTAATCCCAATTAAAAACAAAATACTTTCTCAAACTTGTTAACATACCTGATTACAATGGTTTAAATCCTGTAATACACAAGTTCCCAGGCTTTTCATTTTTTAAAATTTTAAATCCGGAAGCAGTGCCTATAGGTATACCCTGACTGGACTATTTGTACAACCAAATAACACTGGATACTTATAATAATATTGTTCCTTTTTTATGTGTATAAATAAAATGCCAAATTGAAGTTAAATCAGTTCGTGCAAAATTAATCCTTATGATAAATCTTTTTAATCTAAAACTTAGAGATCAAAAAGTCACTTTTTGTTCAATTCGAAATTAATACTGGCAAGGGGGAAGTAAACAAAGGAGAGACTTCAAACATATGATTTTGGCAACCCGATTCTGATTTTATTTCATCTACAGAAAGAAAGAAATCAAATTGCCCAATTCAATTAATTCAGAAAAATTTCCCTCATAACCATTAATTATGTAGATTATTTTCAGAAAATGAAGGCAAGAAACCATTGCCACACATGCATAAGAGTATATCATTGGAAAATTAATGTTGTTTGATCTCAAATAGATATTTTTGGGAATATCTTCTCTTGTTATCTTTTTCATGTTTTTGACCTTTTGGTTGACCTTTCTAATTTGCATATCAGTAGTCAATGCCGAGTCATGAAGTCACTGACAAATCAAAAGAGAACAGATCAAAGCTGAAATCAAATGGCAAATTTTCTGAATTAAAACATTTAAATTGCAATAAATTTCAAATTCAAAAGCAATTAAATTGCTCAAATTCTAGTGCAGTTTTTAATCAAAACTTCAAATTTGTCAGCAAATAATTTTCTCCCCTTTTTTGTTATTTTGATGTGATGTACTGGTCAACTTAAACCCTTAAGGGTTTATGTGACATTTTGCTTTTCTGTACTTAGTACAGGCAAGCTGTATGGTTTTAATCAAGTTTAATGTTCAGAGCATGATTTCACAAATATACATGTATTTGTTTTGTGAGATCTTACAGGTTAACAACAAAAAGTAGTTAGCTCTTTGCTTTCAATGATATGAAACATATATGGGCAGAAAACCACCTAACATAACACCTTATAAACTTCAGAAAACTTCATCAGACATATGCTATTATGATAGGTTGGAAAAGTAATATCACATCAACAATTTTTTCAGTTTTTCACAGGTTTTCTGAACCAATCTATAAACAAGTTCATGTGGTGCATGAGGTTATCCACAAAAAATTAGCAGATAATGAAAGAATAGTCAACAGATTAACAATGTTAAATAAACTATTCCTTTCCTTTTCACCAAGACCACTGCTATGGCTCAGTTGGTAGAGTGCTCACTCCTTAGTGGGAGGTTGTGGGTTCGAATCTGGACCAGGTTTGACCCAAGACTTGAAAGTTGGTAGTGACTGTTCTTACGCCAAGCACTCAGCATTTCAAAATGAAAGTCATCGTACATCCGGATGGGAACTAAAAAATAAACAAGGTCCCGTGTCATGGCAGGCATGGAAAAATTTCTGCACCTTTGCCTATAGCTGGCAACATCTCGATATAAGTGAAATATTCTTGACAGGGACGTTAAGCACCATTACTCAACTCAACTCCTTTTCACTGTATGTTATGATGAACAATGTTAATTTTTCATATAACAAAGCAACAAAAAATTAAAGTACTGAAATGACTGCAAGTCAAATAGCCTTTAGCCTTTACACTGAATGTTTGGTAGGTCTGAAAATCAAAAGTGACCAAAATGATTGTGATTGGCACTAAAGAATAAATCTTGGGTGATTGGCAATAAAATGTAAAAGTCGGTGTTACCTTCCAATCATAATGTTCCTGTTTATTCCATAACAGCTCTTGTGTAAGCCGTGAACTACTACTTTAAATAGATAAATTTATAAATGTTTTATCGAAAAACAAAACAACTAAACAATCATGCTAAAGCACTGTCTGCATAACTTCTGACAAAACAACAGACTTCTAACAAAACAAGGGAGCATTTAATTAAACAACAGAACGTCTAGTACCAGAGAGCAGAAAGGCCAAATACATCAAAATGATTGGAATTCTTGGTTTATCTTGATAAATTTATTTTCTATTCATAACTTTAAAAGGTCACCTAACTAGCCTGATATCTTAATTGTTAAGGTCAGCATTTATTTTGCTAATATATATAATATATGCCTATAACAATACAGTTGGACATAAAACGCCACATTGAGAATAGTTTTATATGTGAATTTATGATTAAAATGACCCAGTCTAATGGATTATAGAGCCAGAACAACAAAACCTCTGATTCATACCAGGAGAAATATAAAAATATTTAATATTTTCTCACTACAATAGAAGAAATGCTTCATAAAAATACCTGTGAATTGAACCTTTTCATTTAATATCTTTCTCAATTGTTTCCCCCATCTCTTTCTCTCTTGTAACGCAACATATATAAAATATAGTATTGGCATCAAGATTCTGACACTTCTGTCAATACTGGATTGGTGGGAGGAAAGGAGTATTTTCAAGGTTAACCTTCAGCATATCTGCAAGTATCTATTCGTTAGGCATATTGGTAAACTATACAATATATGCTTAAGGATACATGTATCATGGAGACTGGGGCTCAAATCATAACCATTGAATCGTGAGTCTCCAGCTTTAACATCTTGGCTACATGCCCTCCCCCCCCCCAAAAAAAGTCCTTTTTCATGAACAAAATATGCATCAAAATAACTAAAAAACTAATAAGCACACACATAAATGATCATGAATCATATTATTCACATCACTCACCTAACTTCTATTTTCAGCCGAGATCAACAAGACAGAAATATATAAGTACAACTTATACTACATTATTTATAACAAATAATCCAACACACATTCCTTAAACAAGGAAAAAAATCTATTTTTACAAGGTAACACAACTTATGACTAAAATGGATAAAATTATCACCTAGAGAAGTCTAAGTTATAGTGTGTCAAGTTTGACCTGGCCGTTTGACCTTTAATTTGAATATTAGATTAGACTGTTTGATTCAGGTAAGAAGCATGTTTCATTACTATAAACACCCGGTACCCAGTTTTAATATTATCTATATACATATAGCAACTTTATATAGCCCCTAAATTACACAATTTATATGTCTGGTTAAATATTCAAATTAAAAGTCAAACGACCAGGTCAAACTTGGTGCACTATACCTTATAACCTGTCAGATACTGAACTTTTGTAAAGAGTACTTCTGGGTTATCTTTAAAACCTAGTAGATTATAGCTACTACTCTAGTTTTTTAAAACTTTAGGTTTTTTTAAAAATAAATTTGAGTACAAGTTGAAGAGCACTTTTAACTGTTAACCCTTAGACCTTGCATGCCAGTGATCTTAAAACTTTACCCGGATATAAACAAATAACTGTGCAACCACAAAACAAGGGTCACCTAAGGGGTTAAAGGCCCTTAATCTTGATTTTAAATCAAGATAACCCTTTTTTACAGTACCAAAAATACAAAAACATGATTTCAGATAATATCTTTAAACATAAAAATTTTCTAAAATTTTGAGAGAAAATATTTTTTCGTGAATTCCTTAAGTGTCATCGAAACAACCAAAGCTCGTTTCAGGTTTTGGCCACCTGTGTTAAAACTTTAAGCGGCAAAACAATGGCCCTTATCAGATGACCCGAATGAACTTGTCAAGCTTATCTTTTAACCCTTACTGTTACCTAACGTTTAGTGATAATTTTACTACGACATGTCACACCTGAAAAGAGCTAATCACAAACAGGTAAACAATGCATACCTGTACGAATCAATAACTGATCGACGAAAAATCAACATGCCTTAACATAGTATAAATATCTCAAAATTCAGAATACCTGTACTCAGGTAAATAAAAAGATCCGAAAAAAACCAAACAAAAACCAAAAAATATTTTAACTTGATATCTTGAAAATCTCATATAAAATTGGATCTGATAACTCCAAAATAAAAATATCACGAAAAAGAACCTGATTTATCTCAAACATCTCGAAGAACATTATATGTGTATAGTTAATATGATTTTATTTCAGAAATGACATTTTTATTATTTTTTTAATTAAGACTGCTGACAACTTTTAATTAACAATTACGATCTATCATTCAATTTTTAAATTCTAACAAGTGCTTTACAATTTTGAAATATTTTTCAGCTCAATGAGATTAGAGTTTAGAGTTGAGAGCACACTTTGTGAAATTATTTTAAGAGGTTTGCAATATTTTGTTTGTTTTGTTTGGGTTTTTTAAATTTAATTTTGAATTATTTTTTTATTTTAACAAGTCACGTTATCAAAATCATGACAATTATAACTTAAGCATGTCTTTGGAATTCAAATAAAATATTTTATCTTAAAGTTTTTTAAATTCATTCGGTATGGTATTTTTGGCGTGTCATGGTTATTTCTACGTATTCACCATGACTAAATGATTTTTATGAACAATCTGTAAAAACTTTAATCTTAACATTTAAAGTGTTAACACAATCGCTGACAGAGAATATCCATGTCCTTGCATTAATTACTTTACAGTTCTATATATTTGAATAAGATTCATTACATTTCATAATGATTTCTGTTCTGTTTAATGAAACCAAAATAGCTCCCTATTATAGCATTACATATTGGTAGTTAGAGTCTGTTTATATTTTTGCACTTTTTAATACCCCGTTAATGACAGTAGGATGACATTTGAAAATACTATATATCTTGGCTATGTTCCTGATAATGAAATCTGTTGGAACAGCATTGAAACATTGATTTAAAAAATCAGCCATGTGCAATGGAGGTTGTGTGTAGTAATGTTTTTTCAAGCCCAAGTCAACTTTTCACTTATATAGAAAGGGTCAGTTTAAGGATATTGAAGGAAACTTGAGTGTTTGAACCGACATACTTTCTCACACTGGGATCTGCTGGATTGGGATTCAAACCCTAGAAGTGAGATGTGTTGTGATCAACAAGTGGACACTTTACTGCATAAGAGCAAATCAGAGAAATTTATCAACAAAACATCATCATTTCTTCAGTTTAATAAACAGTCAATAAAAAGTATTAATAGAACTTGAAATATCAAAGGTGGCCAAGTGGTCTAAAGTGTAGGCTTATGGATCACTGTGTGTCTTGCTGCTAGGTTAAAATCCAAGTCTGGGAATACCTACTGCCTAGTTTGAAAAAGCTGTCAGCTTGCTGAAGGTCTGTGGCTTTCTCTGGGCACTCTGGTTTCCTCAACCATCCCCTAAAATGACTTCCGCATTATAAATAAAAGAATCCTGACTGGAGCCTAAAGTCTGGTTTTCTCTTGAAATTCTGGTTCCCTCAACCATCCTCTAAAATGACCACATCATTATCAATGAAAGAATCTTGACTGGGGCGTAAAGTCTGTGGTTTTCTCTTGGAACTCTGGTTTCCTCAACCATTGCCAAAATGACCACCTCATTATGAAAGAAAGAATCTTGACTGGAACTCTTAAAACGCCATTATTTTTCACTCTATACCACTCTTATCAAGGTCTCATAGCTAACCACCTATAAAACGTGTACACAGTGACTCTGGTGACAAATGATACCGGACCTTGTCTTATTAAAGTCTTAACAGCCAATCATTAGTTACAAAAACACTCACATAGTAGCTCTGTTTAGTAACTCTTGACAAAAAATAACCAAACAATTAATATCAATTATTTATGTAGCTGTCACAAATATAATACATTTTTTTCTGCTATGAGCAAGGTTAATACTAACGATTTTCTACCAAAGTAGTCCCGATTTTTTTCTACCGACTGTGAAGTCCCGGGATATTTTGTTGACATCTGGTTAAGATTACGATCTACCCGTTCTACCCGTGTCAACGATCGTTGCACTTTGTCTAAAACAATTTTTACAGATACAAACCCCGCTTTTGTTCCAAAATGTCAAGCCTAATTTTCCTATTCATCTTTCTAATATAAAAAGCTAATGGAGATATAAAGATTGCTACAGTAATTATAAGGTTCCCTGTACTATTACAAGTGTTCAGTTTTTCCACTTCACTACTCTTTTTTCAAGGACACAATAAAACTTCAGACATACCAAAGCTAGGGAAGGAGATTGTATTTTTTAAAAACAAAAATTTGAAAATATGTACTGGGAACTTTAAATACATGTGAAGTCATATGGGGAAAAATCATCAAAGGAATGTCATTCAATTACCAGTAATTCATTTTTAATTATCCTAATTAATTAATTAATTAATTAATTTATATATTAATTAATTTATATATTAATTAATTTATTTATTTATTTATTAATTATTAACTTATTTATTTATTTATTTATTCTCAAGTAGTTATATAGATATGCAGTGTAACTATATTAATTTGCATGGTTCTAATACCATTCTATATGGATTTGTGCAACCATTTTGTGGGTCTTTCTACTTGCATAACTAAGGTCTCAGGGACACAGTAGCAAAACCTTTATGCAGGCTTGTGGCCTTTTCACCCAAGTGATATACATGTATATATTTTTTTCTCTTTCACCTGTGAAAACCAAACTTTGAGTACACAGAAACCCTGTTTAAACTATTCATTAGAATACAAATTGAGTTTTATGAGTGTCTCATTTACTTTTGTGGGACCATGCCGGCAAAGTGATTTAATGGGTCTCACTGTTATTGATTTAATCCTGGCGGACCACGGACCACGAGTGATAAAAGTTGTTATGTTTTAGACTTCTACTTACTAGACTGATAAAAAAGTCTATTCAAGATTTCTTTTCAGCATTAGACAGCATTCATATTGTCACCCATTGCCAGAATTACTGATAATATTTAACACCAAAATTCAAGATGATTTTTTAAGGTGGGACATTCAATCCACAAGACTACTAGTTTTATTTGAGATCAAATACAGTATATTCTTTATAAACATTAAATATATATTATAATATTCATTATATTATCATTTATCTGTTAATAGGGAAGTATATTTTTCATTTTCTAACATATAATTTCTTTTTAGCTTTATAACAAAAAAATCACATAACATGCAGGTGAATTTCTTTTTCTTTTCATTGTTAAGAAACATTTTAACAGTATGAGTCAATTTCCTGTAAACATCAGGGTTTTTGTAAATTTATGTTTTTATGGCATATTTGAAATTTGATTAATTGAAATATATGCCAAAAGTATTACTTAAAATGACATAAAATGAAATGATTAATTTTTTATATTAATTCACCACCACAGAAAACATAAAACTTTATACTGATATAATTTATATATATAAACTAGGTACATCTAAGGCCACAGAAACAAAATGTGTGTTTTTTGTTTCATTTCTCAACAATTTTTTTAAAGTGCTTTGTTGTATTGTTTTACTTCAGTTCTAAGTAGTCATATTCATTACTTTAACTATGCTTGTCCAAAACTGACAATACAATTTTTAAGGCAAGACCAAAAATGGAAACAAGAAACACAATTTTTTATGCTTTGCCTTATATATGAAAAACAAATATAAATAAGGGCCATTTGATGACATAATCATAACACACCTGAAAGGTGTATTTGATAATAAATGGGGTATTATTCAGTGCTGGTGGATTTTTTTTAGAAGGGTGAAGTAATGTTGTTTTACACCCTGTCAAGATTCATCACGGTAATGGTTTTTACACTCCAGTCAAGATTGATAATCTCTCACTTATAAAAAATATTGATGTCTTTTCCATGACAGTGGAGGAATTCAAGAGTAACCAGAGAAAACCACTAATATACGACAAAAGAACGGAGAAAATGTCTCACACTAGGATATGTCTAAGTAGGATTTGAACCTAGATGTTGTTTGATGGATTGAACAGCGCTAGGATGTGTCCAAGTAGGATTTGAACCTAGATGTTGTTTGATGGATTGAACAGCGCTAGGATGTGTCCAAGTAGGATTTGAACCTAGATGTTGTTTGATGGATTGAACAGCGCTAGGATGTGTCCAAGTAGGATTTGAACCTAGATGTTGTTTGATGGATTGAACAGCGCTAGGATGTGTCCAAGTAGAATTTGAACCTAGATGTTGTTTGATAGATTGAACATCCCATCCCAGTCAAGAATATTTCATTTATCTCAAGATATCACTAGCTATAGGTAAGGTGGCAGTTTTTTTTATCATGACACAAGGCATTGGTTTTTAAGATCTCTTCCAGAAGACCCCATGGATTTCAATCTTAAATGCCAAGCGATTGTCAAAAGAACAGACGCTACACATTTTCACTAAGGCTACCAGAATATTTTAGCAGAATTTCTGTTCTGTTCACAGGAGTTCTATAGATTTAAATTCCAACAGATTTAACAAGAGCCTTTGTTATAGAGAATATTTCACTCCAATGAGAAGAGAGACATCATACAGAGCCTAAGAGTCGAGTTGAGTAATCATGTTTAAAGACCCGGTCAAGAATATTTCACTTGTATCCAGACATTGCCAACTATAGGCTAAGGTGCAGAAATTTTGCCAGTGTGTTGCGCTAATGGCATTGTAGAGCAGGGTTCTTTATTGTGCCAAGCCTATTTGTGACATTGGATCTCTTTTATTTTAAGTTCCCATCTGAAAGAATCGTGACTTTCATTTTGTAATGCTGAGTGCTTGGCAAAAGAATAGTCACTACCCACTTTCAAGTCTTGGGTCAGACCCGGACAGGGTTCGATTCCACAACCTCCCACTTAAGGAGTGAGCACTCTACCAACTGAACTACCACAGTGGTCTGCTATAATCTGAAAGTTTTGACCGTCTTATAATCTGAAAGTTTTGACCGTCTTATAATCTGAAAGTTTTGACTGCTAGTAAAACCCCAAAATACCTATACTCACACATAATGGTCACACAAACTGGAACATGCGCAATTCTGACAATTAGCCATTACACACTTCACTAAGACAAAGAATTAAAATATTCAGCATTTAACCAATATCAAAGTGAAAAATAAGAATTTTCTGTTTCGTAATTGATAAATCCCATAACTTCCTGGTTCCCCCCATGACCATCCTTTACCTGTATCTAATGGATAGTCATACCTTGATAAATATCGCATCTTCCGAGAATGAAGATGTCGTAACAGGAAAAATACCAACATCACTATATACACTGGCTAACCTAATACCATTAATCTTATCATGTTTGTTCTTTAATACAGCAAAACTTCAATACACAAAGTGCAATGGCTCCGAAAGTTCCAGTATTTTTATTCAAAACAACAAGTACAACATTCTGTAACAAAATAATGACTTAAAAGTTATTTTGATATTTGAGAAAACAATGTTCCTGTAATTTAAGTTGCAATCTATAGGTCATCGTGATTCATTTACTTAATGTGCATACCGGTATTATCATCAACATGTTTAAATTTGTGTTCAATGGTGAACAGATTCACTATTTGTTCTGTCAAGTTTGGTGCTATAAAGGAGTTTGGAAATAAATAAAGGAAAGTCTATAAGGAAAAACATAGAATACATGGAGTTTTGGACTTCAAAACAGTATAGAGATAAGGAAGGTGGCAAAGTTAACAGAGAGTTTAAAAATTTAAAATATATTATTTGATAGAATGGATTTTTATGTACCATGCAAGAATATTTTACTTATATTGAGATGTCACCAGCTGAAGGTGACGTGGCAGAAATATTGACTTTTGCAGTGCACTCTTGGCAATGTGCAGGGAGGGTTCTTTAATTTGCCACACCTAACATGACATTGGGCATCAGTTTGTTTTCAAGGTCTCTGTTTAGGGACTCTGTGACTTTTCTGAATGCTGAGTGCATGGCTAAAGAGCAGTCGCTTCCTACTTTCAAGTTTTGTCAGGCCCCAACCGGGGTTCAAACTCACAACTTTCCACATATGAAACAAACACTGCAAACTGAGCTACCATAGTGGCCCAAGGGTATTAAAACTGAATATTACGTACTGTACAGTAATTTGAATGTAGGGTACATGTTTTTATGCAGAGAATATCTTATAAATGCAGGGAAGAATGGTAGTGTGAGGTGGTGATATTCCAAGGTGTAAAGTCAGCTGGAATTAGGTCAGGAAAGGACCTACTTGTGGAAAAGTAATGTACTAAATCATACTAAATACAAAATGTACTAGTACATGGACACTTCTAGATGCTAATTGCAATATTTACATATACATACGCTTATTACCTACGTGAAGTACCTGTTTGTTTCAGGTATGTAAACTCGTTTGTTTCATACCTGGCTATGTACATGGGGCATTAACTAAATCAAACAAAAACAAACAATCATATCTGTGTAAATTCAAGCAATAAATTCCAAACATAGAAGTCTTATTAACTCCTCAAATAAACAACAACTCTAATGTACATGGGGGTATATATAGTCAAACAACAATGACCTGTCTGCTTGACCTTTCATTTGCAATATTCATACAGGAGGATTGATCCAATAAATGGGTAGTGTTAGAATTCACAGTGTGTGTAGCATTTGTTTATTGTCTCCCAAGGATATAGACAAAATAAACACCTGTGTTCCCTATACATAAATGTACCGGTCCATAATAAATATTTAAATTCAAGGTCAAGCGGACAGGTCAATTTTGTTTTACTATACCAAGATACTTGTTATTTTCTGTTTAAACAAAGATTTGAGGTCAAATTGTACGTGACCTGGGTGCTCCGGTAATATTTTCCTGGAGGGAGATCCATAGGACACAAACAATGTTGTTTTCAATATGGTTGACAAACATTTACAATTAGGTGATAATGTCAAACTGACCAACAAACTGGTCAATTTACAATTCTGAAATCTGGTAAAAATTTTAGGAGTGTTCATTCCAGTAATGTTGTTTTATACCCCAGTCGAAGTCTTTTCACTTATATTGAGGTGCTTTGATCCATAAGCTGTTGATATCAGTCGGTCACCAAGACCCCCTCCAAATTCACAAATTCCTAAGCTGTTGTCCCAATCATATTTCTAACTCTGACATTAAGGGGCTGTAAGTCTTGTTTGAAATTCTCTACATTGTATCAATTTTGTCCATGCTTTCATGTTGCATTCCGGTGTCAAAGCACAAATGCTGCAGCAGCATGATAAATCAAATAAATACTGGTACTTATTCTGTGATGCCATTATTTTGCAGTTTCTAATCAGATCTATAATTTGTGTAAATTGTAAAACTGATGCAAAAATTCAACTTGGTCACATGATAAGACATTATTCATGGTTTACTTGGCAGTTCAAGAACTTTGGGTTTTCCAAAAATTGAATACTAAAAAGTCTTAAACAGGATAAGATACTAACTTTCTCCCTTTTCTATCAGACCAAAAAATGGCAGGCTCTTTTGGTGTGTGCTACTGGTGTGTATACATGTATAATTGATAGCGTTTTGCAGTTTGCATTAAAATCAAAGACTATTCAGTATTCTCTTCCTGGTGTCATTGAAACCACTCAGAACTCACAGGCTGACCAATTGGATGGATTTGTTTGTTTTTCGGTGGATATGTACCACGAAAACGGATGTAAGATTGTACTAACATTAAAACATCATGCATTAAAAATGTACCAAAATTATGACTTTTCTCGTTAAAAATGTACCATTCCGGATAAATTAATAGAATTTATTGGTCAGCCTGAAATCAATTACAAGATAATAAACTACTGGTAAAATTTATTTTGACTTTTTTGTGTTGGTGTTGGTGTTTGGTGTGATTTACTGATGTATAACTGACAGTGTGACCTAAATCATTACCTAGTTTGTTAAGTGTTTATAAAAAACAAACCTAGAGATAATATATATATCATACAGTGAGTGACCAGTGTCCAGTGGCAGTTAAAGACAAAAAGTAAACAAGAATGACCTCAAAACCTCTTCACTGGACACACAGTTACATAACGCGTACACAAATTATCTTAAATCTTTCACTATAAACCTAAAACACACACACACAAACATTGTTACACTTTGGTGTTTACTTGTGGTTTTTAATAAACAATCCCAAATCAGATAAACCCACCAACTTGGCACTGATAACTATCACAGCTTGACCCCCAGGGATATAATATTTAAATAAATGGCTTATCATTATCTCCCTTAGTTGTCCTGACTTTATACACCTTAATGTTACAAATACTAAAATATTTACACCCGTAGGGAAAACCCTGAGGGGAGGACTGTACATCATACTTGACAATGAGACGCAAGATTATATTTTATCTTACTATTTTTGCTTAAAAATGTTGACTGTTTCAAAAACAATTGTTATTTATAATTTCCAAAACATCATACATTGTTTATGTTTTTGTGATTTTCCGCAGATTTAGTATAATGCTTGTCCATTGTCAAACTTGTAAGGGATTAAAAAAATTTTAAAAATCCCCACATTGTCATACCATTTTACTTAAAATTATAAGAATATATACAGAAAAGAGTTTAGCATAATAAGTTGTTCAGATTTCCAAATTGAGATTTTAATTGAGACACACAGGCCCACAGTCCACATCATAGCTAAATAGTACACACACTCCTCTAGAATTACCAGTAGCTGATAATAGTTGGTATTAGTTGAGCATATCTAAGAAATGTCATCAATTTTAGAAAGTGAACTGCACTTACAGCAATTTTTAACTATCAGTATAGAAAAGTTCCCTTGAACATCTAAAGCAGGAAACACAACTATCAGCATTACTGCATGGTATGCACATTGACAAACAGGCCACATGTACATGTAAAACTCTGTTAATCAAATAAGCAAAACCTCTTTTAACCCAACCCCTGCATTAGTAATCTGTGGAATCCAAAAAGGATACAGGGGTTCAAAATTTGATGACAACATACCCTGACCCCAAGACCTCTAGAACCGGGGCCTGCAGTAGTAATCCACCCAATATGCAGTAGATACAGGGGTTCAAAATTTGATGACAACATACCCTGATCCTACAGACTTCTAGAACCGGGGCCTGCAGTAGTAATCCACCCAATATGCAGTAGATACAGGGGTTCAAAATTTGATGACAACATACCCTGATCCTACAGACCTCTAGAACCAGGGCCTGCAGTAGTAATCCACCCAATATGCAGTAGATACAGGGGTTCAAAATTTTATGACAACATGCCCTGACCCTACAGACCTCTAGAACCGGGGCCTGCAGTAGTAATCCACCCAATATGCAGTAGATACAGGGGTTCAAAATTTGATGACAACATACCCTGACCCTACAGACTTCTAGAACCTGGGCCTGTAGTAGTAATCCACCCAATATGCAGTAGATACATGGGTTCAAAATTTGATGACAACACACCCTGACCTTACACTACAGACCTCTAGAACCAGGGCCTGCAGTAGTAATCCACCCAATACACAGTAGATACAGGGGTTCAAAATTTGATGACAACATACCCTGACCCTGCAGATAGCTCCATGTTTAAAACGCAGCAGGTATGAACTCTGTATAAATATAACTCTCTCCCTCTCCGATTATAGAAACCTAAAGTTAAACATTTCACTTTAAATAAATTTTTATCACAAGAAACACTCTCATGGTCAAAATATGTAAGAAATTTAACGACAACCACAACAGTACAACCTGACTGACTGATACCACAGGTAATGTTTTATAACATTTAATACCTTTTGTTACCTGTGCGTATAGGTAAAAAATTGTGAATGCATGATTTCCGTACATTTTATAACTTTTATTTTACTGATTACTCAATCATTAGCTCAGACATTACTTCATCCACAATGTGTCAAATTTTAATTACAAAATGGCATGCAATTAATTAAAACAATTATTTTATCCGACTGAAAATATGCATGGCGTTTAATTGTTTTTCAATTCCACATCATGATAAATTAGTTACGGTCAAATGTGGTACATGTTATGTACACCATCGGAATACAAAGTATTTTGTACTAGAGTGACACAGTTCCCTTTTGTTTTATAAAAGTTTTGTTGTGTTAATTTGTCGTAAAATAGAAAACAATTATATACAATTACTTTTGTTTGTTACCGGTACATACATTTTTGTTTTACTTAAAAAATGACATGAGGTAATTTGTCACTAATTTAAATAAGAAACTGCATAAAAAATGAAATATCATAAGCAGATTAATTAGTTTAAGGGTCAAGGGATAGAGGGTCAAGGGATAGTTCTTTCATTCAATGTATCAGAAAAAAGGGTTTCGAGTATTATATCATTAGTAATTTTTGTTGATGATTTGTTAAAATGAAATGAAAGTTATATGAGTTCACACCTCTGAAACCAGGTGGGGTGTGTTCTTTACCCATGAAGTCTGGTGTGATGTGTTCTTTACCCCCTGAAATTTGGTGGGAATTTTTGACTACCCCTGAAACCTGTTGGGATCTATTCCTTACCCAAGTAATCTGGTTGGATATATTTCCTACCCCCTGTAATTTGGTGTAATATTTTCCCAACCCCTTGAAATATGGTGGCACCTTTTCTCTCCCCTCTGTAATCTGATGGGATCTATTCCCCAAACCCCGATATCTTTTCCCAACTCCCTGTAATCTGGTAGGATCTTTTCAAACCCCCTGTAATCAAGTGGGATCTTTTCTGTATCCCTTGAAAACTGGTGGGATCTATTCCCTAAAAATGCATCACAGTTCATACACACTCCCCACTCCCTGACTCACTAAAAAAAACAACCAATGTCACTTGAATGACTTACATCTTGTTAGAGAAGTGACGTAAGCTAAAGTGGTCAAGTGGTGTATGTGAGCCACGACAGTAAAGTGGCGATGTGGGTCACAGTGGTCATGTGATATATGCCAGTTACAGCGGTCAATTAGTGTATGTACAATATGTAAGCAAGTGGTCAACACAGCAGTTTTATGCGGGTCAATGGTTTTCAGCGGGCACTCATGATTTTCACACTTACTTATTTCAGCTTGACAAGCTCTAGATGTTACATAATTTTTATTTTGTGACATAAAACACGATTCTCTACACTTTTCCTATGTCTTCCACATGTCAGTATAACAATAAACTTGTGTGTAATGGGTCATAAACCTCTTGAAAACACAGACTGTGATGCTGATGCACGTCATGATAAAGGGACAACTCAAGAAATAAATTCTGAATACCTTATAAAAATATCCAACCCTAGATTGCAGGGTAGTAACCCCCCCCCCCCCCCCCCCATTGCTCTCACTCTCTCTCTCCAAACCAAATAGAAGAGTGGTAAGCCTTTCTTTCTATCTATTCACCCCAATCTCTCTCTCTCTCACTAAATCCCCCTATCTCTCTCTCTCTCTCTCTCTCTCACTAAATCCCCCCTCTCTCTCTCGTAAAGTTTTCAAAGAAATATTCAAAATTATTTCAGAACTAAAACCATAGCCAAGATAGAAATGGGCATTCTTCGGAGGATGCCATAATTTACACAGACATAATATGGTATGCTTTAAATTTATAAAAAAGAAAATTAAATATTTCTCACCTGAACTCTATGTCATCTGATAACATTAAATTCTCCATGGCGACATATTTAAATTAATCCTGTCATTGATTTTTAGTTAAAATACCAGTATGATAAAACACAAAAATCAACATGATTTTGATATCATAAAATAAAAATCCACTAAAAATACCACATTAATTCCACATGTTTATAGGTAAATAATCTAACAGGTATTGTATTAAATCGTCTATTCTAGATTTAGACCACAACTAATAAATTTCTCACAAGACTTTCACAGTTTTTCCTGAATTTGTGGCGAGTCTGTCCAGTATTTATAATAATCTATCCTGATAAAATATTTGTGTAACAGTCCTGACATCCCACATGTCATTCTGAGCATACCAGGTAGATAGTGAACTAAATCCACTATTAAAACTACTACTGTACATATATCTACCTATATCAAGTCTCACTTAGGTAAATTCTCTTTGTTTTTCTTTTCACTGTCAGACCTTAAATCAATACATTTTCAGATTTAGTGTATGTTAAAATGATTCCATTTTAAGACTCTACATTGTTTCACCAGGTTAAAAAAATCTACTGCTCAAGACAAAGTGAAATCAAGTAATGATCAATATTCAAAAATGACCCAGCTTCAACCAAGCGTGACAAACACCAACCACTACTGACTTACTACAAACATTCAAGTGAAACGGATTAAAACTTCACAGCTGAGTGACCCAGACCCAGACCAGACCTCGGTGGGTTGGTAACCCCTGGAAGCAGTACCTTTTTTTTGATAGGTTAATTTTTTTTAACTGGACTTTTAACACAGACAGGTGCAACATTAAATTATATATGGAAATTAAATTTATATTACAAAAAGTTCAAAGAGTACACCCTTAACCACTAAAAAAAAACATTCCATCTCATTTCTCAGGTATATATGATACACCTTCATAAAACTGCCCCAGGTAACTCCGATTACAAAAAGGTAAGTTGGTTGCTCCTGTCTGAAACAGTTCCTGAAACTGATTTGTTTATTGTGGGCGGATGGATGGGGAAAAAATAAACAAAAGAAATAAAATTCCAACAAACAATGGACATTTTTGTTTCTTTGCACCTAACTTACATTTTGTTTTTGTCACGTTAAAATGTAATTAATCTGTTAAATTCAACAGGAAAAATATTTGTCAAAAAATTAATGAGTACATTTTTTATCAGGAAAATGTTCCTTTTAATTTTTTTTTTAAATTTCATTCATAAATAAAAGAAATATTTCCATTGTGAAAGATAATTACGATTTTTTCATTATTTTTTATATATATATTTTTTTATTACTTGCTTACTCACTCACTTAATTAATTTATTTATTTATTAATTTATCAATTAATGAGATAATTGAACAGATTTTAAATGTGTTCCTTATTCATTAAACAGAACAGGTGAAAAAATAAAACAAAAATTGAAAATGCAGTGGCCTAACCCCAGAACCTTCCCTATAATAACAGAACACTCTAACCACTCATCCATCCATGTATTAAGTCTTGTTTACCACTGTCTGTCCGTCCAATTTTTCAATTCATCTACATTGAATAGACGGAACAATTTCCATCCTAGACCAACCTGTTGGTGAGCCACTTTTGGAAATTGACAAGCTTGCCAAATTAAAACTGAAGAAGAAAAGTGGAAAAACATACTAGAATTCACCAAAACAGATTTCAAACACAGAACAATCCAGATTCTAGTAGGGCAGACACTTTCCTCTGAACTACCTTGACACCTATCAGAAGCAGAAAAGTGGAAAAACACAATCACCAAAATAGAATCAAACACAGGGCCATCAAAATATGACTGGGAAGTTTATCTGCTAAGCTACTAGACACCTATCAAAAGTAGAAAAGTTGCCAAAACAGAATTGAAACCGAGGACCATGCAAATACTAGCATGATAATCTCTCCTTTTAAATTACAGGACCCATTGAAAGCAGAAAAATGGGGAAAATGTAGTCAGTCACCAAAACAGAATTACTTGTAAAACCCAGGAACATCTGAATATTAGCATAACACTCACTCCGCTGGACACCTATTGAGACTGGTCCCGTATAGAAAATTAACACTAGCTATAGAAATGATATTTCTATTCATTTGTTGCATAACACATGTTGAAAGTCAGTATCGGTATGTACACACACAACAATACAACTATAAATTTGTATAGGACAACAACATTGACCTGTCAGCTTGACCTTTAAACAGACATATCCAATATGTAATTTAGGGGCTATGTAAAGTGGATATATCAGGATAGATGATAGTAATACTGCTTAGTGGGTGTTTATGGTAATGAAACATGCTGTCTAACCTAAATTACACAGTATATAAGCTCAATCTAATATTCAAATTAACGGTCAAACGACCAGGTCAAACTTGACACACTATACAATTGACAAATACTTCAAGTGTTGACATATCAGTATTAAACTGCTATAATACTATATTTATGCTAAATATATAAACAAAACGAAAATAGAAAGAGAAAAAAATCAACTTCACAAAATAAACCTTCAGCTTCGCTAGATCAATAAAATAGATGATTGATTTTTGTTTTACGTCATACAGCTGACATTGTCTTTTTTAAATGTTTTAAAACTAAAAGATGTCATCTACCATATCTATTTTGATGTGTCGGCTGATTAGATTGCCGACTGGTTAACTGTGTAATGCTTTATGTGAAATAAAAAAACAATTTCAAAGCATTCCCAAGAAGGCAAAAAATGTTGGAGAATCTAAACAAAAGATTATGTGATCTACTTTTTTTCAGATCATGTGATCTGCTTTTTCACTGCTACCTGTCAGTTGTAATCACTTGGCCATGTCGTTATGAAACAGAAACCAATAACACGATAAAAACCAATACCAGTAAAAACCTCTGTACCAAAGCCAAGGCCACAGAAATCCCTTTAAAACTGAAATCAAACCTCAAACCCAATGCCAGAAAAAGTAGCTTTCAAAAGTGAATCCAAACCAGCCAAACCTTCATATCAAAGGGCAAACACCATGCTATCTGAACTAAAACAGTGGTAGCTAAATGAAATACATGTATCAGGCTGACCATTTCGACGGATATGTGCCGAAAAAACAGATGTAATAATGTACTAACATCACACATTAAAAATGTACCAAAATTATGGCTTTGCTCGTTAAAAATGTATCACTTGGGATAAATTAATATAACTGATTGGTCAGCCTGATGTATATAAATTTTTTTGCATGTCAATTTCATAACATGCCATAAATTCACATCTTCACCCAGCAAGCAATTGTACAACAAAAGTAGAATAACCTTTTTTTTATTTTCAAAAACTTAATCTGCTCTAATCAAAGTACTAAGAGTGGAAAATAGAGTGATGTACTGATTTCTGTCCCAGTCAAAATTGTGTCACTTATATCGATACAGTCAGTTCAGGAATGGTTGAGGAAATCTGAGTACACACTGACCTTCCACAAGCAAACAGTTACTGACAAAGGTGGGTAGTATTCTCCTAGGCATTCTGGTACAAAGAGTTTTCTTTAAAATTATATTGCTAAAAGTGCAATAATATTAAATTACTTACTGTACAAAAATGTCATAAAAAAGTGTTTTGTAAATTCTAATTTTAATTGCATAATTGTTTGAAAATCTGAATACTGTGGCAGAATATATATATATATATTATATTATATATATATATTATATATATATATATATATATATATCTTCAACCATTGTTACAACAAGTCCAAAATGCTAATTATAATCATACTAAACTGATATGCATGTCTCAATTTAAACATTAGCCAGAGAAGGACAGACTTCAATAGTTTAACACAATTAACTCTACATCATTACAATACAAAATATGGCAATAAATTATAATTGCAAAAGTTTAAACAATTACATAATGAACTAATTTAGTTCGTTCTTGTCGAAACTTGTGTGAAAAAAATATCTGGCAATTTATACAGGTACACATGTGCACATTATGACACCTAATAAAAAATGACCTAACTTGTATATTTGATTTATGGGGGAAAAAAATTGAAGTTTAAAGAAAATTGTTGAGAATTGAATACTTTAAAAATGGTTTTTTACACACCAGTCAAGATTCTTGCACTTTTAATGAGGTAGCTAATTCTGGAATGGTGGAGGAAACCGGAGTGCCCAAAGAAAACCACTAACCTTCAGCAAGCTAACTGACACAGCACACATGCCGATTTTCCTGCAACTCCGCGATTTTCATCACTCAATATCAAACCTGCTTGATATTGGGCGATGAGTTGCCAGCGATGTAAAATGGCGACGATCGATTTTTTATCGCTCGTGTGCGCTAGGCTTTACAATATCGTGTGGATTAATTGGTGATATTCATTATTTAGTCATTACCTACTTTCTCAGACAAACAAAACTTGCTCTAAAACACCTAAGTGATGCATATATGATATACCCAACACTTTTATTGAGATATTACCAATCATTTTAGTAAAAATCATTTTACTCTTGAGAGCTCCCATGTTTGGTCTGTGGTTTTCTTTGGGCACTTTGGTTTCCTCAACCATCTCTGAACTGACAGACTTGATAGAAGGGAAAGAATTTAGACTGGGGTGTAAAACATTCCACTCCAAGGGTAAAAAATCGCTGGCTTACCTCTTAATCATAATCTAATGACATCGATAAAACTCCAGAATTTAGCTAAAATATTAAAATATTTTCACATGCATCTAAACAAGAGTCTGTACTATTTCTGAATCTTAACAATACAGGTGGAACATCAAAAGTAAAATGGATCCCTGAACCTGTCAAGAGGTCAAAGGTCAAACCAATGTATCAACCCATAATTGAATATTCTCTGCAGTCAAAGGTCTTTACAATTCAATAATTTGTAAAAATTATATATAATCAAGTTGCAGTAAATAGAATTTTAATACACTCAATTTTCGTGACCTTTTTATTACATTGCCCCTGTTAGCTCTGTGTTTAACTTTTGTAAATTTTCACTTCAATTTTGAAGAAAAGAGACATAAATTACTGTAATAATTGCATCAAATAATACATAAATGTGAAATTTAAACATAGGGCCACCAATAAGGGGTGTCAATTTTAAAGAAAAAAACTTTAAAATTGCCTTTTTTTTCTCATATACAATTCCATTCTATTTTAATGAAGTCTGTTATACATGTTTTAAGTATTTTTTTTTAACAAAAATACACAATTTGCCCCCCCCCCTCCCCATATTGTTCAGTATAATGGATTTTAGTGGAGTAATGATGCCTTATGGAAGGATTTTTAAAGTTCAAAGAAATTAGTGGAGAATGGAGTAATGGTATTTTATGCCCCAGACAGTATTCTTTCACTTATATCAAGGTCCCAGTTCTTGGATGGTGGAGGAAACTGGAGTACCTAGAGAAAACCACTCACTTTCAGCAAATGAACTGACAAATTTTCTTACACCACTAGGATCTGCCCAAGTGAGATTATAAACTAGATGGTGAGAGGCACTGTGGTCCGTGAAACATGCAGACCACTCTGCCACTGAGGCCCCAGCCCTCTCCCCCAACCACATTCCAGTAAAAATAATTTTATCACCATTTCCTGGAGTGCCATGTATAACACATTATTTTGCATTACACATTTTATTTGTCATCATTCAAAATGCGATTGCCAGTACTTATGCACACCAATGGTAAAAAATTGAAGGCCATTTTTAAATCGCTTCCATGATCCATGAGTTTCTGTATTTCAAAATATTTAAATTAAACATTATTTTTTATGTTGACATAAATATACCCAACTTGCCCATTTTTAAATTTAGAAATTTTTAAAAGACCCAAGCATTTGGTGAAAGATTAATTTCCGTTTTTCTATTTTGAAATTTTAAAAGACCTAAATGGTCCCCAAGAAGGTGAAAGATTAATTTCCATTTTTCAATTTAGAAATTTTTAAAAGAGACAATTTATTTTCACTAATTTTTATTACAATTTTAAATTGAATGGTGACATTGGAATGTTTTAGAATTATCACATTTTTGATCAAGTCCAGCTTTTTACTTATCTATGTATTTACATTGTGTATAAATTCTTTAAAACTTCATAAAAATTAGATTTTAATTATTTAATTTTATCCAGATCTTGATAAATATATACAAATATATAGTTTATTCACCCAACAAATTTATACTTATATAGAATTTAATTACATTTAAATAGATTTTTTGAAAAGTAAAAAATAGTCCAGATAACCCACAAATAACTGTTAACATATTTCAATAATTTAATACTTCAAAAACACATTTGGAAAATTGTTAACATAAATAACGATATTTCTGTGATAATTTTATTTTTGCTTAAATTGACAAAATTAACAAAAATGGAATTTTATTATTTTTTATATTTAATTTTAGTTCCAAGTTCCTTACACTCTCAATTTTGATTATACATGTGGCTGGCATATCAAGCTTAACAGAGAGTGCTTACCCTTCCAGTGCATCCAACCTCACTTCCCTGGTAGAAGTTCACATGTGTAAAACCTTTAGCAGCTTCAAAGTTTTTACTTTGCTTTGGAATTGTGGTTTGGACATAGATTGGTATGTTTGTTTTTTATTTAATGTAATTCACTTGCATTTGTGCTGACTATAATCCAATAACAAGGAAGCAAAAGTTGAATAATTACTTTTAGCGAAAATTAACTAACACAAAAAATACAATAAATTAATCACTAGATATTCAGTTATCTATCTATTAATAATTGTATACTTTGTATATTTAACCATGCTGTTCCCTTTTGAACAAGTTATCTCCCTTTGATAACTTCCCCCTTTTTTTATTTCTAAGAATCACCAGTCTTTATAATTAAACAAAAATTGTGTAAGATTTAAACAAATTTGCACCTGAATAATTTCTTTCAGACAATTTCCAAATATATCATCAGTCTTCTGTGTAATACAGACGACACTGATGTGAAAATCCTGTGAGTTGCACAGACAATTCTGTTAAAAGAAATCTGTGGACAGGATCCAGACAAGTACATGATGAGTGTGAAGACGTTTGTCAGTTCTGTTGCTGAAAGTTTATGGTTTTCCTCTGCAATCCTATACCTGACTATTCCCTTGCCAAAGTTTGGTGGTTTTCTCCTGAAACTCTGGTTTCCTCTACCATCCCAAAACAAACAGCCTTGATGTAAGTGACAGAATCTTACCTGGGGTGTAAATACATGTGTACTGGTACATGATTCTTTAAACAGAGATAATCAACACAGCACATACACAAGTTTTAACACAGGGACTCTCTGTGTGCAGCACACATGCCTCTTACAAAACTGTCAGACACATTTAAAAATTATTTAAATTCCATTTAATTAAATGATATTTTCAATGTCAAATACTACTTTTGTTATTTGTATAATTATGTTGATTTTTCTGGTATTATAAGTTATTAGAGGTTTTGATGTCTGAATGTAAACATCTCTCATCTTTTTGATGTATAACTATTTCAGTAACAAAAAAAATCCAAATTTTATCACAATTTTGATGCTGTTAACCTGTACATATATCTACTTAAGGACCACTTCAATCTTTGATCAGGTACTCAAATGACAAATAGGAAAATTAACTCCCTTTGTTTGCAACTAGGCGTTGTCTCAATATCTCTATAATTACAGTTTTTCTCCAATTTACAAGCTAATTACCAGTAACTTGGTTTTAATTAAAGTCAAATAATCTTCTAGAAGTTTATTTATTACTTGTTATGAAGAAAATATGTTCAAAGTTTCTCCTAAGATTTTAAGAGGTTTTTTTTGTTGTTTTTTTAAAAAGAAAATTTCAAGCAGTTTCATATGTTTTTCTATTTTCAGTGTTCCTCTATATTATATTATTACCAAATACTTTAAGAGTTTTATTTAACAAAAAATGTTTTTAAAGAGTCAAGTAGAGTTCAATAGCTTTTTTACACCCAAGTCAAAAGTATTTTACTTAGATTGGTGGAGAAATTGTAAAAATTCATAAAACTTTTGTGTCTAGGGTCTACCAGAATGGGGTTCAAACCTAAGGTTAAAGCAGTGAAAGACAATGTGATCCATATGATAACTCAGACACTCAGGTCCTGTGTTAATAAGCAAATTCCGTGAATTAGGATAACCAGCCAACAGGTTTTTTTGTAATTTGCACTTTAAAGTTTTTCAGTCAAAGGGCCATAACTCCCAGGGGTAAGCAAACCCGGGTTAACAAAATGTGCATCTCCTATCAATGTTGATATTTTGTACCAAGTTCCGTGAAATAATGCTTCATAGTTTTGGAGAATTAGTGCAGACAAGTATTTCAGATGGAAGGACGGAAGGAAGGATGGACAGAAACTCAAAATTCAATATTCCCCTCTTTCTTCAAAAGGCAGGGGATATAAAGAGGTTATACATTATAAAGGCAAAGTCGAGTTATTCTAATTAACTTGATTTCAATGTTTACAGATACAAGACTTACTTGTTGCTGTTATTCTGCTGGTTTTCATTATTATTTTCCTCTTTTTTCTTATCCTTCTTATAGTCACTAACACTCAAGCTACCAAACTTAAACCACTTTCCAAAACTCCTAGCATGAAATTTTCTGGTTGGACTAGAATCTGATGACATTATTTCTGATAAATTTTACGTTAATTTTGCCAAAAATTATGCCATTACATGGATATACACAACTCAAACTAATTTTTACATATAAACATATTTTTAGTAAAAAGTCTCAATCTGAAAATTCTTCCATAAAGCTACTGAACACAGCATTAATTATACCAGTAACTAATATTTTTGTAAAAGTCTCCTGAAATTCTAAAGAAATTTTTTCCCAAAATCTACTGAACATAATTATAAAAGTCTCTGAAATGTTTTACCCCATTTTCCATCAGAAAATTCACACAAACAGCTACTGAATGTAATGATAACTAATATTTGCATATGAAAGTCTCTGAAATGTTTTATCCCATTTTTTATCTGGAAATTCTCCAATAAAGCTACTGGACACACAGAGTGATAACATAGAAAAGTCTATTGAACTTTTTATGAAAATTCTCCCAAACAGGTAATATTCAAGCCTCTGGAATTTTTTATCTGTCCAAAAATTCCAGCAAACAACTACTGGACACACCAATAATTATAACTAATATTCACATAAAGATCATAAAAATCCTCTGCAAAAAATCACAGTAAGGGACTATTTATTATTGTCTGTCATACATGTTCCAAAAAATTGTGAAGTGAACCATGTCCATAACAATCAATAGCAAAGGTCTGAGGAAACCTGATACATTATCTAAATCTTGTTTAACTGTTAAAATATCACATTGATCCACACAGAAGTGACAAATATTATAATCTTTTGAAGTACAAAATGGTTATTTATTTTATCACGGATAAAAGTTCACATTTCTGATATTGAAAATATTCATAACAGACATATTTCGGTGATCGGTGTTTGCAAGATAATTGTCAGACAATTAATTATTCAGCTTTTTTGGGGTTTTGTTATTAAAGGAATGTGATACATTATGCAATAATTTATTTTCATTGTCATTGAAAGAATAAACAATTTGGAACATTAGTTTGAAAATTATGAAAATGCACAAAAACCTCTAAAGTCATATATCATGTCTGCGGTACATCAAAGATATTGAAACATGTTCCTTTGATGATTCTTAAAATGAAAGAATGTCAGGACATCTCTGATTTTTGTCATATCAGACAAAAGCGATTATGATTTAATTGGTGACACTGGCATTGCAATTCTACACATAAGTAGGAGGCCTCATATTGCAATTCTACACATAAGTAGGAGGCCTCATATTGCAATTCTACACATAAGTAGGAGGCCTCATATTGCAATTCTACACATAAGTAGGAGGCCTCATATTGCAATTCTACACATAAGTAGGAGGCCTCATATTGCAATTCTACACATAAGTAGGAGGCCTCATATTGCAAATCTACACATAAGTAGGCGGCCTCAGTGGCCGAGTGGCCTAAAGCATGCATGAGCCAACGTATCACGGTGCCGCTTATCACTTAGATTCAAATATCACTCAGGCAGATCATTTTGTGCGAGTGTCATTTTGCTTTTGTTGTTAATTCCATCCAACATCCCTTATCTGACCACCTCCATGTAAGTAAAAGAATCTTGTATGGGATTTAAAACATCATTATTCCTGTTCACACCAGTCTACATCAGTAATAACAGTTAGTCGGAGTTTGTTATAGTGGGTACAGTCAAACTTGCCTTAAAGTCCCCCTCTATTTAAGGGCAACCTGCTTATAAAGGCCAATAAAATTGTATCCCAATTGTTCTTTATTCATATTATTTGAACCTGTATATAAAGGCCACCTCCTCATAAAGGTCACTTTTACTAGTTCCCTTGGTAGGCCTTTCTAGACAAGTTTATTGTAGTTCACTGACTGAAGGTCGGCAGTTTTCTCTGTGTACTCTGGTACCAGAATTATTCCTGGCTGAATATAAGTGGAAGAATGTTGACTGGGGCATAAAACACCATTACTCCACTACACTTTCTCATGAGTAAGATCGTAAGATCTAAGATGCCATTAACAATAACCATAAAACTTAAAATCAATTATGATGCCATAAAAACAAAAAAAAACATATGTGCCTCACCTCAATTCTTTTGATGCCAAGTGACAAACACAACAACATGTACAAAGAACATCTAGCGAAATGTTACGTCAATACTTAGATGTTTTATGTTGACGATCTTGTGCTTACAAAGACATGTTTATTTTGAAGAAATAAATTTGTTTAGCTTTAAAAGCTGGTGGGATTTTTTCAGAAAAACAATTTCATTCAGGCTTGACAGCAATTAAAATTCCTGAAAAAGGCGTTAAACGATGTTGAGAAAACAAAATACAAAAAAAATCAACTTTTTGAATTAACGATATTTATGTCTGATGACATGATAGAGAACAACCTATCTCTTTATGGAGCAAAATGTCGTAATAAACGCTAAATGGAGCCAAAACTAAGATAGTATTGAGATTCTACGACTGTGACCAAGATCAAAGGTTGATCGGAGCTGATCAAAGGCCAGCGGTTAGATATGTACTGATAGCATGATTTGTAGTCAATGTCCTATCAATGGTACCCGCTTTATTAAACAATCGTAACCGCTCGCCTAACTTAAAAAACAGATCCATTTATTTGCAGTTTATTAGACAATCGTAACTGCTCCTCTACCTTAAAAACAGATCCATCTATTGTTGAATGAAAAATTATGTTGTGCTTAACCAGTTGTGTAAAATGTAAGACAATACGTATACTTATGTATGGCCGCTATGTATTATGATTATAAAACCGCTTGTTTATTGAATAACCTGGAGGAACCATGGGATATATACCAGGACAATGATGCACCCCGTTTACGGTGTTATTTATGTATTTTAATATTTAATGCGTAAATACATTTATAATGAGTAATTAGCATAAATTTTAAATAAAAGAATGAAAGAGGATCTATCATAACAAAATAACAAAACATTTAAATAATGTGAAAATATGAGAGGCAAGAGTTATCTCCCTTACAAACAAGATAAACAATCTAGAAATGTTGTTTATAGTGCTTCCAATGCAGTGTAAGGTGTATTAGTGTGTTATGATTGGTTTGTATGTCAAAGCATCTGCATCAGATATAAGTGATTGGGTTTGGAAGACCTTGTAGAGGGCAAAGAGCAAAGTCATTGTTACCATCAAATTAATTCTTGATGATATCCCAGAGGCGGATCCAGAATTTTAGAAGGGGGGGGGGGGCGTAAAAATTTGAAAAAATGTCGCAAAAATCATGCATTCTGGTGCAATCTGAGCTGCATCAAAGAGGGAAAAAAAAGCAATATGTATTTCGGGGCTGGTATCGAAAAATCAAAATCAAAATGAACAATATGTATTATAAGCAACATAAAGGGGGGGGGGGGGGGGGGTATATGCCCCCTATGCCCACCGCTGAATCCGCCACTGTATCCAACATAGATGTCAAGGTATAAATTGACTTATTGCCGGCCATGTCGTTTATGTTCTGATACTAGTAACCATCACATCACGGTCACCAAAGTAGTGTCACTGCAACTAATGACATACTAGTGTCAGTGACATAATAAAATAGCACAAACAGGTCGAGTTTTCATTCTTTTTGTGTGTACCAGTAATTCAAGCATGCCAGGCCTTTGGCTGAACATTGTGGTCATGGCCAGCGCTCATCAATTAAATCAACTTTTACCTCTCATTCCAGACATATCAAAGCATCTACATTCGAAATAAGGGATTGGGTCTAGAGGACCTTATAAGAGAGAGGTCAAAGAGCAAAGCCCTTGTACCAATTGTCAAAAAGTATCAGTTTCAATCAATTAAATTCCTTCAGTTAAATTTCATTAAATAAATAAGTTTTCCCCTCTATCTTCCGTTTGACATGCCATTTATAAGTACTACAAAGCATTAAGATTATCAATCAGTCTGTTCCATGATGATTTGTTTTTGTAAACTTAAAGTGACTCTAAAACTAAAGTTTCTGTCAAATTTTAAAAGGCATTTCCGGCCAACAAACAATACATGTCCAACAAAAGCCATAAGATAACAGAACACTGGCTTGAAACCAGAGAAAAGATTCCTCAAATTTCAGAATGAAATATTACAAACAGGCCCCATGTTTCACAATCATTTTAACTAAGGTACTTTCAACTTAACTTTTACCAAATATTGGCAGTCATTTTTACAACTATAATTAAATATTTTTTAACAAAGCTTAATTGAAATGTGATGTTTAAATGACACCCTAAATTTTTAAATATCATAAAAATGAACAAAATTTTAAGATTTCAAATCTGCCAGAATTAAGTTTAGGAATATTTTACTATAGAAATGTAAGTGACACATGGTCTTAGTTACAGGTAACGGTGTGTGTTCGTTTTTGGGTTTTTTTCTCTTGCAAAATTTAAAATAAAGTTTTTCATTTAAAAGCTTATTCTGAGAACATCAAATTTAGTATGAACCTTAAAGAAATTGTCCCCAACCCCAACCCATATTCCATAGCTGGATATATCTTTTGACAAATTCCCTTTGACCCAAACTCCTTATTTCTAGGCATGACTTTAACTTATATAACATATGACCTTGAGGTGTAAATACAGGAGAAAACATAGTGTCAGAGAGTTTCTTTATACAGTCAACCTGCCTTAAAGGTCACCTCTTAAATAGGGTCTCCCTGCTTTTAAAGGCCAGTAAAGTTTTATCCCAACTGCTCTTTATTCATGTTATTTGATCATGCATATAAAGGCCACCTGACCATAAAGGCCACTTCTACTGGTTCTCTTGAGTGGCCTTTAGACAGGTTTAATGACTGTACATTGTAACACAATTACAAACATAAGCTCTCTCTCGCTCTCTCTTATAATTCAAAGTTTTAATTACTTACTGAAAACTCTCTACCCGTCGTTGCCGTGGTTTCATTTTGACATCACCAGAGGTAGTTGATGATAAATCGTGTGGAATAACAGTATCATCTTGTAATCCTAGTCTAGTTCTCTCTCGCTCATGCACCTCCCTAGCTCGTTGTAAAAATGATGATGAACGAAGTATCTTAACACTACTTTCTAGTTTGGAAGCACCTCTGAAAAAAAAAATAAAATATTTCAGTTGCAGCTAAGTATCATGTGAAAACTGAAATTTTTCAAATTGGAAACAAAAATAAAATGTATATTTTAAATTCTGTTAGATGCATGCTGAGTGCAAACTGATTTCTAATATAATAATGAATTTGTTAATTATGGTAAGAAGTTTGAATGAACAAGCTATCTTTATCCTGGTGCCAGACCAGACAAAAACTAATTTCAGAACAACTAGTTGTAACATTCTGTCCTAGTGGGATTGGAAACTAGACAATAAATGAGACATATTTTGGAGTGGAGTGGAGTGGCATAAAAGATGCCCCAGTCAAGATTTTTCCACTTATATTAAGGCAGTCAGTGCAGGAATGGTAGAGGACACTGGAGAGGCTGAATAGTGTAAAGCATGCACTTACAGATCACAGTCTCTCTCTCTCTCTCTCTCTCTCTCTCTCTCTCTTTCTCTCTCTCTCTCTTTCTCTCTCTCTCTCTCAGGCTAGGTTCTAATCCCAATCAGGCAAATCTCAGTATAATAAAGTTCGTCATTTTGCTTACCAAAGGTCAGTGGTTTTATCTTGACACTCTGGTTTTCTCAATCATTCCAGAACTGACCACCTCAGTATAAGTTTAAGAATTTTAACTAGGAAATACAACACCAATACTCTACTCCAGATTTGATATTATAATTAATATAAGACTATAACTACATATATTTTCACTGCAATTTAAAACTACATGTACTATTCTCACCAAAAAAATTTCTTAACAATAACATAATTAACACTTATTCTGACCCCCCCCTCAAACTTCACCATTCCATTCATTCCCACCTCTCCCCTATATCATGCGCTAACACATCAACCAATTTGAAACTACATGTACCCAAGTTCTCAACATATTATTTCCACACAAAAACATAAATTACACTTATTCGAACCCCCCTCCTAACACTATTGACCCCACCTTTTCCATACCATCCACCCCTCCCCATACTATCCATCCCATCTTTTACATACCATCCCCAACCATCCACTCCTCCAAACACCATACCACCCACCCCTACACACCCATAAATCAGCATGGCCTTACCTGTAATAATAAGCTTTAACAATTCTATCATCATGGTTTTTATAATCACCATGGTAACTAAAACTGTATCCCCTTCTCATTTTGTTACATTAATTTTAAAACTGCCACATACAACATTAACAATTTACCCAGCATGATCCACTTAAACACATTAGCTGTATTTTGCAAAATATTGCAATTTTTATTTTTCAGAAAATTATCCAGGCACTCATAATGAGCAATTCATTTGCTTCTGTTACCATAGCAAATAATAAGCAACCACAAAGGTGTTTTTTTCTGTTATCCTATTTTTTTTTCTTTACAAGTAGCATAAATTCCTAACAACATCCATAGATGCTATACTTGACCAACACAAATTATAATCCCTGATGACTTTCATTGAATCTATTCTTGACCAACACACATTATAGTTCCTAATGACTTCTATGTAAGCTATCCTTGACCAACATCAAATTATAAACCACTGAACATTTGCATAATTTTTTAGTGTAAATTCTTGACTACAGGTATTTCATACAAGCGTCATTTGACCAGCACAAATTATAATCCCTGGTGACTTTCATGGAATTACAAATTATAATTCCTAATGACTTCTATGTTAGCCACTCTTGCCCAACAACAATTGTAAACCACTGCAAATTTTCATTTTTTTAAAAATAAAAGTACATGTAATAAATTCTTGACTACAGGTATTTCCATACAAGTGTCACTTGACCAACACAAATTATAAATAACTGTTTTTTTCCCCTCGTAAATTCCTGGCGATTTCCATAGAAGCAGCGTTCCTCCTTCAAAAATGTCATTCAGAGCTCCGGAAATAATTGAACAGTCAAGCCTGATGTTCAATATAAACAGGTATGAAGTGAATAGAAATGAAGGACTAACTCTCCACAGGACAATCACCTTGACCAATTGACCGACACTGACAGCTTTTCTATAATTGGTCAGGTAAAGAATTAGTAATGACAATTACTATTTGAGTAGCTTTGTGTGTAATGACCCCTTCAAGATATTGTCAGACAGAAAGTTATTAATTTTTTATTAATTTGTCATTTTTTATCACATGTTAACACTGTTTTTTTAATTCATCTTTTTTACCACATTTTTTAAATCAAATTTATTGTTAACATTAATTTATTGTCATTGAATCCTTTTAAAATTCCAAAACATTAACAGTCCATAGATCATTATAAATGCATTATTTGAAAAATTTATACTTTAAAGAAAAAAAAATCCTGTCCAAAAGCATAAATTATCAAAAGGGTAATTTATGAAGAAAAAAATAGAATTATGTCCAAAATAAATTGTAAGATGAAATTTTCAGCTGAAATTTATGAGAAAAAAAACTTCTATGTCCAGAACAATTACCTGATAGTTAAAATCTTTAACAGTGAAATTTACGAGAGAAACTGCTATGTCAAAGGGTATATCAATAATTTAAATCATCAAAAGTGAAAATTAGGAGTGAAACACTACAATCAGGTTCAATAACCAAGTTTGGTTACAGTTACTGGTTACATGTAATACTTGTAAAACCTTGTTTTTATGTTTTGCCACCTTACTGGTCTATTCAGAAGTCTGAAAATCCAATTATTTTATGTTTTTCCTCAATAAGCAAGCCCCTCTCGATTTATTGCAAAAGCCTGAAAAAATGGTGGCAATTAATTGAGGATTTACTGTGTCCTATTTATTTTTGAAAATTTTCAATTTCTCTCTTTTTTGAAAAGGTAAAGTAGGTAAACCTATACAAAAATACAGATCAACCTGACCTAATTCTAAACTTCTCTTTTTTTCAAATTTAAAGTAAAAACTATTAATGTCCTAGCTGCCTGTAAAATCCAAATTAATGGTCTGTATCACAACACTGCATTAATCCACATGTATTTATAAACATAAATACAAAACGGTTCATATATCATACAGGTTCTTCTGTCCCATCGAGAGATTTATAACTTTTCAATTTATGAAATTTTGAGCAAATTCAATTCATCCCAGTTGTAAAAAATTGTAAAAAGACATTAACAAGAGGCCCATGGGCCTGATACGCTCACCTGATAACTAATGGCTAGCTGATAGATTTACAGAAAACATAAATACTAAACCCAAGTGACTTTTTTTTTACATCATGATAACCGTTGTATCAATACCTACAACATTCTAGTATACATGCCTATACAAAAAGTTAATAGTTTTCAAGATAATTAACCATTTCGGTATTGTTTCGCATCTGTGACCTTGACCTTTGAACCCATGACCTTTTTCTATACATCAAAATAATCGTTGTATCAATACCTACAACATTCTAATATACATGCCTATACAAAAGTTTAAGTTTTCGAGATAATTAACCATTTCAGTATTGTTTCACATCTGTGACCTTGACCTTTGAACCCATGACCTTTTTCTATACATCAAAATGATCCTTGTATCAATACCTACAACATTCTAATATACATGCCTATACAAAATGTTTATAGTTTTCGAGATAATTAACCATTTCGGTATTGTTTCGCATCTGTGACCTTGACCTTTGAATCCATGACCTTTTTCTATACATCAAAATGATCGTTGTATCAATACCTACAACATTCTAATATACATGCCTATACAAAAAGTTTATAGTTTTCGAGATAATTAACCATTTCGGTATTGTTTCGCATCTGTGACCTTGACCTTTGAACCCATGACCTTTTTTTATACATCAAAATGAGCGTTGTATCAATACCTACAACATTCTAGTATACATGCCTATACAAAAAGTTTATAGTTTTCGAGATAAATAACCATTTCGGTATTGTTTCACATCTGTGACCTTGACCTTTGAACCCATGACCTTTTTCTATACATCAAAATGATCGCTGTATCAATACCTACAACATTCTAATATACATGCCTATACAAAAAGTTTATAGTTTTCGAGATAATTAACCATTTCAGTATTGTTTCACATCTGTGACCTTGACCTTTGAACCCATGACCTTTTTCTATACATCAAAATGATCATTGTATCAATACCTACAACATTCTAATACACATGCCTATACAAAATGTTTATAGTTTTTGAGATAATTAACCATTTCAGTATTGTTTCGCATCTGTGACCTTGACCTTTGAACCCATGACCTTTTTCTATACATCAAAATGATCGTTGTATCAATTCCTACAATATTCTAATATACATGCCTATACAAAAAGTTTATAGTTTTCGAGATAATTAACCATTTCGGTATTGTTTCGCATCTGTGACCTTGACCTTTGAACTCATGACCTTTTTCTATACATCAAAATGATCGTTGTATCAATACCTACAACATTCTAATATACATGCCTATACAAAAAGTTTATAGTTTTCGAGATAAATAACCATTTCGGTATTGTTTCACATCTGTGACCTTGACCTTTGAACCCATGACCTTTTTCTATACATCAAAATGATTGTTGTATCAATACCTACAACATTCTAATATACATGGCTATACAAAATGTTTATAGTTTTCGAGCTAATTAACCATTTTGGTATTGTTTCGCATCTGTGACCTTGACCTTTGAACCCATGACCTTTTTCTATACATCAAAATGATCATTGTATCAATACCTACAACATTCTAATATACATGCCTATACAAAAAGTTTAAAGTTTTCGAGATAATTAACCATTTCAGTATTGTTTCACATCTGTGACCTTGACCTTTGAACCCATGACCTTTTTCTATACATGAAAATGATCGTTATATCAATACCTACAACATTCTAATATACATGCCTATACAAAATGTTTATAGTTTTCGAGCTAATTAACCATTTCGGTATTGTTTCGCATCTGTGACCTTGACCTTTGAACCCATGACCTTTTTCTATACATCAAAATGATCGTTGTATCAATTCCTACAACATTCTCATATACATGCCTATACAAAAAGTTTATAGTTTTCGAGATAATAATTTTAATCACAGGTAAAAAAATTAGGTCACGACCTTCACAATTGACCTTGACCTCATTTTGAAGATACTAACAAGAAGATGTCAAAACTGAAAACCCCATGTCATTATCTGGTCAAATAGTCAAGTTATAACAATTTGAAGCTATTTTACGATTTTTTCAAAATTAAACGCAAAAACGCGTAACCTATTTTTTATCCGAATTTCACAAAATGAACAAACTATAGGCTTAAGACCCTAGAGAAGCCAAATATCACATCAGATTTTTTCTCCAATCAGTACTTTCGGAGAAGAAGATTTTTTAAGATTTTTGCACCCCTAGGTCACCTTGACCTAGTTATGGTAGCCATGGCAACGCCACGAACAAATCTGAATTGCACCGGCCCATATATACTTCTGACAAAGTTTCATTAAAAACTGTCCAGTAGTTTCGGAGGAGAAGTCGAAAATAGGTGTTAACGACGCACACACGCACACACGCACACACGCACACACGCACACACGCACACACGCACATACACACGCTGCGCTATGCCATAAGCTCACATGACCTTCGGTCAGGTGAGCTAAAAACCACAATTCCATGATCCACAAGATCCACAAAATCCACAGATCTGTAACGTCAGTTTTAGCTACAAATCAACAGTTGATCCAAAATTCAGATCCACAAGCTTAACTTTAGTTCCACATCAAAGGTTGATTGCAAATCTGCAGATCCGTAAGGTTACTTTAGCTAAACATTGAAGGTTGATCAATAATCAGCAGAAACATAAAAATCCAAAAGTCTGAATCAAAACATTATAGACGTAGGACCGATGGATCCGGCCGGTTGTGACAGGATTCCAGTTTCCAGAGGTTATAATGTACTTATTAAACCCCTTGTTTATCAGAACTTAAGTCCATTGCAGAATTTTCAATATTCCTATATAAACATCATTTATATAAAAAACAAAACAAGAAACAGAAAAAAAACAAACAACCTATCCACGGAGGTATTTTAAAAATGCATGTAGCTAGGCTAAGTGAAATAAAGTTATTAAGTCCTGCTGCATATTTTGAAAATTAAGTTATTATACTGTTTAAATCCTTAGAGCCTTTGAATCTTTCTGCATGAAAGTCCCCCACTTAAATGGCCATTGTAACTTTATCAATAGCATCAAAATCAACTAAAGAATTCTATACAATGCCCCACCATTTGTTGAAATTTTAAAAATCTCATATATCATGGTACACCATTTAACAAGGCCACATTTAAATAAACCTTAGGTTTTCTGCATAATTACCGCAGGCATATAATCAAAATAAAAAACTTATAAATGATTTCAATCACTGCACTGTTCATAATTGGCATTTTGTAGTATTATCACATTATTAAATTAGTCAATTAAATTAAAATTCAATTTCTTTGATAATTTCCTGATCACTGCTTTTTCACAAAGCTGAGACTATTTGACAGATAGTTCTTTCATCAGTGCATGAATTCAAAGCTGTTCCGTCAATCATTTAAACTTAACCTTTCTGACCAATTGTGTAATAGATTTGAATTTTAAATTTGCTATTTATATAATAATTACTTTTGAAAGTTTTGAAAGGACAGTTTTGTTATGATGTAAAGCAAAGGGAAAAAAATAAAATTCTGATATCCAAAAGAGTGGAGCAATTGTGTTTTACACTCCCCCCCCCCTATCAAGAGTATTTCACTTGTAAGTTATATCAAGGCAGTCAGTTCTGGAATATAGTGGAGGAAACTGCAGTGCCTGAAGAAAACCACTGACTTTAAGGAAGCAAACTGACAAACTTCTCAAAACTAGGATATGTCTGAATGTGAAACCTAGGTGGTTAGAAACATGCTGATCTGTAGGCTGGCAAAACTGGGCCTCCAAGCGTCATGTCAAGAGTCCATGGTTTTATATTTATTGCCAGTTCAGATCTGTGCCTAACTCATCATACCTCTGTCTTAGTCATCTAAACTTATCAGTATTACACCACTGCAGTATCTCGGTTAATAGAATACTCGCTCCGTAAGTAGGAGGATGTAGGTTCGAACTCCAACTTGTTCTGACCCAAAACTTGAAATTGGGTAGTGACTGTTTTTTGGCAAGCTCTTGGCATTACCAAATAAAAGTCACTGTTCTTTTGGATGAGAACTTAAAATGAACAAGGTCCCATGTCATGATAGGCGTGGCACAATAAAAACCCTACTGTTTAATGCCATCAGTGCAACACACAGACAAAATTTCTTCACCTTCGCCTATAGCTGGCAACTTCTCGATATAAGTAAAATATTCTTGACTGGGAAGTTAAACACCATTATTCAACTCAACTCACCAGTAGTACATAATTCACCACAGGTACTGTACTGTTTGAACTTGCCAAAAAATTTCTTCAAACTAAATCAGTCACTACAATTAACCAGTTTAAACTTTCCAACAATTTTTATCAATAGATTTTTTGATAAATACAAACTTATGATTAGTCTTGCCTGTTGGGATGATTTTAGAATTTTTTCAATACATGTATCTGAAAATGGATGTTCTTAAATAATATAAAACCCTGTGAAATACGAGACAAGGTGGTAACTTCCTGTGAAGAAATGTCCACTGGAGACAAGTACCGGTACATAAAACTAATTCGTGTCAGAGAGGCCAGAATGATCAGCACTTTCATATGGGTGCAAGCCACTCCTCAACTAAAATCACAAGTTCCACCAAGGATTGGCATTGCTTTTTTAATGATCAGTGCAAGCCATTCCTTAACTAAAAACTCAAGTTGCACGAGGATTGTCACTTTTTCGTTAAATGATCAGCGCTTTCATATGGGTGCAAGCCATTCCTTAACTTAACACACTGAAGACAGTAATTATGGGGTCAGAAATCCAGTGTTCATTCTAGAATGGGTCATGGGGCCTTTTATGACAAATGGCACCATTGTTAAGGGTTTAGTGGGCCATATGTAACATTATTTGAATGCAAAAATATTGATGTCAGGGTGTTTTAAAGGAAAGGTTTTAAAAATGGCCCTTTCTGAAAAAACCTAGAATGAACACTGCATATGAACAACTTTTGTCATACCCCTGGCTAGAGTGTGAGTGTCATGGTCCTAGACTGAACACTGCATATGAACAACTTTTGTCATACCCCTGGCTAGAGTGTGAGTGTCATGGTCCTAGACTGAACACTGGAAACCTAAATTTTGAAACAATGCTCATTTAAAAGTTTTGCAGAGCTTTGCAAAATGTATAGTTGGACCAAGGACCAAACTTGGAATTTCCCATTTTGTAATCATGTACCAGTACACTATACCAACTGGCCCCAGTTTGTCAAAATGTATCAGATTTAAGTTAAGGAAAACCTTAGTTAAGCAATAATTGTGAAACTGGGGACTGAACTACCCAAAACCGCAACACGAGTTAACACCAATCTGATATGATGTAAACACAAGTGTATAGTTTACAAATTGTTATAAATATTATGTATATCTTTATGGTAGAGTTTTGTAAATACAAATTATCAACAACTTAAATCTTATATAATAGAGCATTTCTGAGGTCCCATACAGAGTTACTGACCCTTGTCACCCTAACCCAAATAACACAAGTTTAAACAATCAGCACACTTTGAACAGTGTAATTAATACATAAGACTAAATAAATCTGTGTTGAATGTGCATTTGTATTGCGGTTTTGTTCTCGATTCTGTTTTGCATGAAGAATTAATGCAACTGTAATGCAATTGTGAGAATTGAAATAAATTTGTGTTGAAAGAATGTTTGCATTGCTGTTTATTTTGCATGTTTCTCTGAACAATGAAGGCAACATTATGCAGCTATGATGATTGAATTTTGAATGTTTTTTTTCTTTTTTTACTTCAAATAGCACCAAGAAAAGGTCAAATAAAAAGAAGCTTTGAGATATTTTTGACAACTCTTGATTTAAATGCCAAATACATAATTATTTACCCATATTCAAATAAAAATAGAAAACAGTCCCTTGCTAAAATGATAACAAGTTATTTTTTAAAATGTCAAACTTATGCTATCTGAGCAATAGTAACAAGTTAAAACTACAGCTATTTAATGAAAAAGAGGCATTAAGACAAAAGGCTTGAATTGAGTTGAGTTGAGTAATGATGTTTACTGTCCCAGTCAAGACTATTTCACTTATACCGAGACTTTGCCAGCTATAGACAATGGGTGCAGAAATTTTGCCTGTGCATTGTGCTGATGGCATTATACAGCAGGGTTCTTTAGCGTGTTTGGTGAAAGAACAGTCATTATCCACTTTCAAGGCTTGGGTCAGACCTGGCCTTGGTTAGAACCCACAACCTCACACTTACTGAGAAAGCACTCTACAACTGAGCTACCGCAATAGTCATTTTGACAAAGAGCAAAGAGAATCTGATGTCATTCTGAAATACACCTGTAGTGAAGTGTAATGGAGTAATGGTGTTTTACCTCCAGTCACGATTCTTTCAATTATTTTTATGATTGTGCAGAATACTAAAGTACTTGAATAAAACGTTTGACTGTCTGCAAGCAACTGACAGACTTTCTGGCACTATACTAAAATCTGCCTGATAGACAGTGAGAGGTGTGCTCCATAAGCACACACTTTGAACCACTTGACAACTAAGGCACCATGAAAGGCATTCGGATCAATATAGGACAAAACTATATTTCGTCTGAATTCAAATACAGTCAAACCTGTCTATAAAGGCCACTGAATGGGAATGAGTAAAAGTGAATTTTATTGGCAGGTGGCCTTTATGAGCAAGTGACCCTTATATAGAGGTGGCCTTTAAGGCAGGTTGGACTGTACATTAAAAAACTCTAAATATAAGTAATTTGGAATTATGTCTGGTGACATCTCAATATCAATAATAAATTGATACATTAAAATAAGGAACATGCTATGAGTCAATCTTATTTTTATTTTTCTTATTTATTTCTAAAATGAGTCAATTTTCAAAAATATAAAATGTAAACGGAAATAAGGGTCAACAAGTCAACAAGTAATGCCATCATATCAATGAGCTTAGATAAAGACAAACAACAATGACCTGTCAGCTTGACCTTTCTATAGGAATATTCATATACGACGATCCACACAATAAATGGATGGTGTTAGGATTCACAGTTAACACATAAGCGATGCATATTTCGCACAGTGTAGACAAAATAAACACCTGTGTTCCAAATACATAAATGCACTTGTCTTTAATAAATATATAAAGGTCAAACGGACAGGTCAATGTTGTTTGTCTATATAAAGCGATTAGTAAAGAAGATTTGATCATAATAACGTTTGTTTCTACCATACTGTGACTCAAACGACATTTATGCAGACTTTTTGATTTACGGGGTTTAGACAATATTTCACTTTTTATAAAATAATTGCACGAATTCACACACCACAAGAATGTAAGAAGCACTAAATAAAACTGTATGTCTTCTCATCAAACAGAAATGTTCATGATGCAATGTCAGCAAAACATTTCAAACCAATGAACTTATATTGAGATTTCACCTGCTGTTGGCAAGACAGAAATCAATCTAGAACCGAAGGCTTGTCCGATATACCAGAAATATATACATGTATACATGTAATGCAATGTGAAACTATTGGACAAACTAACATTGACGTTCCACTTGCAATACATAAAATGATCCAGAGCCAAAGACCTGTTCAGAAACGTGTCCCCTTCCTGAATATTTTTTCAATATGTCTGGATATGGTTGTACATGTATCTGGGTATTCAATAGGTACCCGGGTGTTTCTCACTGAAAAAACTACCCAGTTACTTACTGATAAATAACAAGCTGAAAATGACCAAAGGTTTGTCCAAGGAAATTTAAGTGAAGTAATGGTGTTTTATGTCGCGGTCAAGATTCTTTAACTTATATCAAGGCAGTCAGTTTTGGGATTGTGGAAGAAACCTGAGTACCTAGAGAAAACCACAACATTCAGCAATTTATACATTATATTTACATATATATAGTTGAACCTGCTTTCGTTTAAGGCTACCTCTATAGAGGGGCCACCTGCTTTTAAAAGCCAGTAAAATTTTATCCCAATTGCTTTTTTGTCATGTTACTTGAACCTGTATATGAGAACAACCTGCCTATAAAGTCCACTTTTACTTGTTTTTTTGGGTGTCCTTATAGACAGGTTTAACTATATTTTTTTTACCATTTTATAACAAGACCGTAACTTTTTCATCCATACAGCTACACAGCATCGTGACACATAGAGAACTTTTCCTGCATGATAAATGACTAACATATTGTTAAATCATACTCAGACACCAATATGCACACAACGTATAACATGCATTCCTTTGAAGCAATATTTCATTACCTGTAATACCTGAGAGGTCAAAGGTCGCAATTAATTTTCTCTCAGGCCATAGGTCGTACTTGATTTTTTCTATCATGAAATTCATTATCTTCTACCAAATGTTTTATAATAAATGAGATGGGATATTAATTTTATTCTTTTAAGTAAGGACAAGAATTTCGTGCAGTTGCGTGTCATATGCATGCTATTTTGCCCCTGTTACACAGTAAAACTTATTGTAGACCAGACCTGTTGGCTGTCACCATATACATAATAAAACAACATTTTTAGTCATTTAATTAAATATGTAACCGACATTCAACCATATCTCATCTAGATTTGTATTGTATATATATCAATCATGTTGATTGAAATCAACGTCCAGGTAAAAATTAAACAGATTGTCAACCGAAAAATAATCAAGGGCCAGGTAAAAATGAAACAGGTTGTCAATCGAAAATAATCAACGTCCAGGTAAAAATGTAACAGATTCTCAAGTGAAAATAATTTGAAAACCTAGAGGATCAACACTTGTTCATGGTGGGATTTTGTCAAACCATCTTTATATTGTCAGTAACTATGGTGTAGAACTTCCTTCTATAAACACCCCCCTCCACCACCACCACCTACAGTAAACACTTGTTTATAGTGGGATTTTGTGAAACCAATTACAGGGTTAACTGTCTTAAAAAATGTCAATAGATTTGGTAATTATTGGATAGGACTTCCTTTCATAACCACCACCACCACACTTAAAGCTCCATTCCTCCCTGCCACCACCACCAAACCACATTTTACATTTTAAAGATTAGAAGATATACCGGTAGTTACTATGGGATAAGACTTCCTTTAACAACAAACAACCACCGCAGTCACCTTTTAAATTTTAGAAAAAAAAAATCCCAAAATGACTTTCATTCAATTATTTTCAGGTTTTTTAAAATCAAAATTAGAAATTTAATTGAAATTGTATACAATAGAAATCCTTCCAATTATTGCAGTAAATTTTATTTGACAGAACCTGGGTTAAATTTCAGAATATGAGACAAAAAGAAGAGAATCAATTCCCTATCTTTTCAACATACAGACTTCATTATAAATACAGCACTACTAAATGGTTCAAATTAATACCTACTATTGTAAATAATATTACTAATAAACCTATTTACTTTCAACAGAATGACAATTCATTACAGAAATGTACAATTTCTAAAAGCATAGAAATCTGTAACCATGGAAACATATAAACATGAGAAATGTAATTAATAAATAGATATTGTGTTTAAAATCCTTTTCATATGGAATATCAAAATAATCAATTACTATGACAACCATCTGGTATCTATGTTTTCATAATTTATAAGCTATTGGTTTTGGAGTGTAAGGGAGATAACTCCCATTTTAAACAGATGATCAACCATCTTCACCAGATAACAGTATGGAAAATAGGTTTATCAAGTAATTTTTACTATACCCCCATCCATAAATACCTATACAAATGTATAATGGTCATGGGTTTAAATTACAATCATCATGTCAAATTTCATTCATAAAATTGCAATATTGAAGTTTTGCATTACAGTATTTGAAAGTCATAATGTGTCTTAAAGATCTAAATGTATGCAAAAAAGTTGGGTTTTTTTTGAAAAAGGAAATCTTGATTTTTTTTTTAATTTTGGAGTAAATGTGTGGGGAAATATATTTTTCAAAATAAAGTTTATCATTCTGTATTGATATGACAAGTTTTCAACAAGTATATAATAATTCAAGGATGGCAGTGTCTATAATGAACTGACTCCAGTTTCACGATCATTTCTTAACTAAGATTTTCCTTAACTTGAAACTTGCAAATTTTTAAGATCTTTAATCATATTACAAATAAATAATTTCAAAAAATAAAAATATAGATGTAATAAGCTAAGAGAGATTTTCAGAATGACACTGCAAATTTGTGAATGTCTTGAAAATTAACAAAATCATTTAGATTTCAAATTTACCAGATTTAAATTAAGGAAAATCTTAGTTAAGAAATGATTGTGAAACTGGAGTCAGTTCAGTACACTGCCATCCATGAATTATTATACTTGTTGAAAACTTGTCATATCAATACAATGATTGTGAAACTGAGGCCTGGTGAAAAAAGTTAAGACTGATCATACATAGAGGATTTTTAAGACTTTAAGTCAATTATGATATAACTGTAGCAACATTATAATCTGTGTGCAGAGCAAAATGAATCATCTTTATGCCATAAAAGTTGTAACATATGGCGACAATGACACTGGCACCGGGGAAGAGAAGGGGTCACCTTCATACTTAGCTCAGTACAATTAAATATACACCCTTAACTTATCATATTTTTAGTTTAATAATTATCTTAACTGCAGTAGGGTTCGATCTATGCATAGTCCGA